>CM053026.1:774362250-774727250 GCA_028564925.1 Lithobates sylvaticus | reverse complement strand
TCTCCTACATCCCTCTGTTGGACATGCCACGCCCCCAGAACAAATGTTACAAACACTCCTACACCCCTCCTTCGGACATACCACACCCCCAGAACAAAAGCTCCATGTATTCCACCCTACTACACCCCTCCTTCGGACATACCGCACCCCCAGAACAAATGTTCCAAACTCTCCACCCTCCTACACTCCTTTTTTAGGATATATGACACCTCCAGAATAAATGCTCCACACTCTTCACCCTCCTTCACCCCTTCTTTGGATATACCACACCCCACCCCCAGAACAAATGCTCTAAGCTCTTAACCCAACTAACACGCCTATGTCAGACATACCATACCCACTGAACAAATGCTGCAACTTCTCCATCCTCCTACACCCCTTTTTTGGATATACCAAACCTCCAGAACACATTCTCCACCCTCCTACACCCCTTTCTCAGACATACCACACCCCCAGAACAAATGCTCCACACTCTCCACCCTCCTACATCCCTCTGCTGGACATGCCACGCCCCCAGAACAAATGTTACAAACTCTCTCCTACACCCTTCCTTCGGACATACCACACTCCCAGAAAAAAAGCTCCATGTATTCCACCCTCCTACACCCCTCCTTCGGACATACCGCACCCCCAAAACAAATGTTCCAAACTCTCCACCCAACTAACACGCCTATGTCAGACATACCATACCCCTTGAACAAATGCTGCAACTTCTCCATCCTCCTACACCCCTTTTTTTTTGGATATACCACACCTCCAGAAAACATTCTCCACCCTCCTACACCCCTTTCTCAGACATACCACACCCCCAGAACAAATGCTCCACACTCTCCACCCTCCTACACACCTCCCTCAGACATACCACACCCGCAGAGCAAATGCTCCACACTTTGCACCCTCCTACACCCTTTTGTCAGACATACCACACCTCCAGAAAAAAAAAAATCTCCATCCTCCCACACCCATTTCTCAGACACAGTGAGGGAAAAAAATGATTTGATCCCCTGCTGATTTTTGTATTTTTGCCCACTGACAAAAAATTGATCAGTCTATAATTTTAATGGTAGGGTTATTTTAACAGTGAGAGACACAATAACAAAAATATCCAGAAAAACGTATTTCAAAAAAGTTTTATAAATTGATTTGCATTTAAAGGAGTGAAATAAGTATGTGATCCCCTATCAATCAGTATGATTTCTGTCTCCCGAGCTGAGATTAGGAGCACTCTCTTGAACGGAGTGCTCCTAATCTCAACTTGTTACCTGTATAAAAGACACCTGTCCACTGAATGAATCAATCGCATTCCAATCTCTCCACCATGGCCAAGACCAAAGGGCTGTCCAAGGATGTCAGGGACGAGATTGTAGACCTACACAAGGCTGGAATGGGCTACAAGATCATCGCCAGGTAGCTTGGTGAGAGAGTGAAAACAGTTGGAACGATTATTTGCAAATGGAAGAAACACAAAATAACTGTCAATCCATGCAAGATCTCACCTCGTGGAGTTTCAATGATCGTGAGAACGGTGAGGAATCAGCCCAGAACTACACAGGAGAATCTTGTCAATGATTCTCAAGGCATCTGGGACCATAGTCACCAAGAAACCAATTGGTAACACACGCGCAACTACGCCGTGAAGGACTGAAATCCTGCAGCGCCCGCAAGGTCCCCCTGCTCAAAAAAGCACATGTACAGACCATCTGATGTTTGCTAATGAACATCTGATTCAGAGGAGAACTGGGTGAAAGTGTTGTGGTCAGAGGAGACCAAAATTGAGCTCTTTGGCATCAACTCAACTCGCCGTGTTTTGAAGGAGGAGAAATGCTGCTTATGACCCCCAAGAACTCAATCCCCAATGCCAAACATGGAGATGGAAGCATTATGCTTTGGGGGGTTTTCTGCTAAGGGGACAGGACAACTTCACCTTATCAAAGGGATGATGGACGGGGCCATGTACCGTCAAATCTTAAGAATATAAATACCGCTCTGAGTCTGGAGGCAAAGTGATGTCCACCCTGATTCGGTACAGCTGGTGCAGGCTCTGCTCACAACAGAGAGGAAAAAGGGAAGTCTGGATGGCCGCACTTCAGCAAAAACTTCTTTATTAGGCAAAAGATAAAATCCAAAGTAGTGACATCTCATGCGATACAGCAAAACAGCAACAGTAGCTTACAAGTTTCACGCCTCAAAGGCGCTTAGTCATAGCCGCCAAGATACCGTCAAATCTTGGGTGAGAACCTCCTTCCCTCAGCCAGGGCATTTAAAAATGGGTCGTGGATGGGTATTCCAGCATGACAATGACGCAAAACGCATGGCCAGGGAAACAAAGGAATGGCTCTGGAATAAGCACATTAAAGTCCTGGAGTGGCCTAGCCAGTCTCCAGACCTTTAAGGGGTTGTAAAGGCAGAAGATTTTTATCTTATTACATTCTATGTGCAGCAGCCCCCCTAACACTGCTGTCAATCAAAGTCAGCTAGCCAATCAGGGGAGAGAGAGGACAGGGCTGGGTCAGGGCTCTGTTTCTGAATGGACGCAGGGAGCTGTGACTCAGCTTGGGTGCCCCCATAGCAAATTGCTTGCTGTGGGGGCACTGAGCCAGAGGGAGGGGCTGGGATCACAGAAGAGGGACCCAAGAAGAGGAGGATCTGGGCTGTTCTATGCAAATCCACTGCAGCAGAGCGGGTAAGTATAACATGTTTGTAAAGGCTTGTTTATTTTTATATAAAAAAAAATAACAATCACTTTAATCCCATAGTAAATAAGTGGATGGAGCTGAATGTTCGAGTTGCCAAACCTCAGCCTTGAAACCTTAATGACTTGGAGAATATCTGCAAAGCGGGGAGAGACTAAATCCCTCCTGAGATGTGTGCCTAGCTGGTGGCCAACTACAAGAAACGTTTTACCTCTGATTGCCAACAAGGGTTTTGCCACCAAGTCATGTTTTGGGAAGGGAATCAAATGTTATATTATATTATTTCCCTCATTAAAATGCAAATTCATTTATAACTTATTTGAAATGCGTTTTCCTGGATATTTTTGGTTGTTGTTCTGTCTCTCACTGTTAAAATAAACCGACCATTAAAATTATAGACTGATCATTTCTTTGTCAGTGGGCAAACGTACAAAATCAGCAGGGGAACAAATACTTTTTTACCTCACCCTCTCCCCCCCCAGAACAAATTCTCCACCCACCTACACCCCTCCCGTGGCTATACCACACCCCCAGAACAAATGTGCTACACGCGCCACCCTCCTACACCCCTCCCTATCAACCAGCTTTCTCCTCCTCTGAAACTCTCTTGTTGGCATAAATCTATGTCGAGCCACCCTCGCCACATCTTGCAGCCAATTCAACATGTCTTTTTATTGTATACATCCCTTCATACTTTCGTGATCTGCACCTCATTCTGTCACAGGTACTCACCCAGGCCGAGATGCTGAGAGCTGCTCCCCTTGCGACTAAGTGCACGATGCCCCTGGAGTGGATACAGAAGGCACCGAGCACAAAGATGCACGGGTTGCCAGCAGGTGGGTTGCAGGTGGTGTGCAGTGAGGCTGATGACCGTGTGTAGATGAAGCTGCACTGGAAGTAGACACCTGGCAGGACCAACACAAGGCAGAGGCTGTAGAGGAACCGGGTCATACACTGGAAGGTAGTCCTAGGGTGCATATGTGGCAACACCACGGTTAAGGTAGCAGGAAGTCCAGGAAGCAGGCCGAGGGTCAAGCACAGGTAATCAAACAGAAGGATATACAAGCGGCAAGCCAAGGGGGTCAAACACTGGTAAGTAGCAGAAGAATGTCCAGGAGGAAGGCCGAGGGTCAAACACAGGTAATCAAGCAGAAGGATATCCAAGAGGCAAGCCAAGGGGTCAAACACTGGTAAGTAACAGCGGGGGTCAGAAGAGGTCCGGGTCAAGCACAGGTAATCAGGTAGGCACAAGGCACAAGGAACAGGATACAGGAAGCCAGGTACTCAGGAAACAGAGACAACAAACCAGCAATTTCTGAGGGGAAGGAGAAGGCCTTTTATAGGCCAGGTAAGTGGTCAGGTGGGGTATCTGGGCGCGCGCATGCGCACACGCTTCCTGTCAGGGCTGCGCGCGGACATGCGCCGCGCTGGGTGAACAAGGACACATACCCGAGAGCCGCGAACCTGCACCCGCTGTCCCGCGTGCGCTGCTGAGCCGCTCTATCCCGCATGCGTACCCTAGGAAACCGGCGCTAAAGCGCGATACTTCTCTGACACATTCAATCCACCTATCAACTCTAACCCCTCCCTTCCCTATAACTCCCCCTTCCCAACTTTCACAACACACCTTTTAGTTACCTCATGCAATTTGTATCTCCTCAAACACCTCTCGATCCTCACACTGAAACATCCCACAGGAAAGACATGCAATAAAAATACCGTATATACACCAGTATAAGCCGAGTTTTTCAGCACTTTTTTTTTGTGCTGAAAATGCCCCCCTCGGCTTATACTCGAGTCAAGCACTTTTCTGCAGCAGAGAATTACATTTTCCGAACCGACTTTGGGGCACCGTATGTTGGGGCCACTTGGTGCTAGGAACCCCAGCTAGTACTAGTTCCACTGGGTGTGCACTGCAAATTTGGGGTTTCTACCTCCAAGTGACCCCGAGATACGGGGCCCCAAAGTCGGTCAACTGTGTCCATCTGCAGCAATGTCATTTCGGGACCCTTTGGGTCCAGAGACCCCAAATTTTGGCTGCCGCTAGGGGGCATCTAGGAACCCTTAACTACCAAGTTTGGGGGATCTATGGCTGCAAATGGGCACAGTGAGGCTGCAAACTGGCATTGTTGACCCTCTCTTCCACTTACAGTAGCTGCGCATTTCTCACCCTAGGCTTATACTTGAGTCAATATATTTTCCCAGTTTTTTTTTTTTTTTTTGTGGTAAAATTATGTGCCTCGGCTTATATTCGGGTCGGCTTATACTCGAGTATATACGGTAATAAGAACGGCCAGATGACAGTCAATCAAAATTTTGCCCCAATGTTAAGGTCTTTAATGAACAGAAATGTACCCATGTATCTCCTCCTAGCTTTCTTCCACATCTCTCCATTCACTAAAAAAACTTACATCCACTCTTTGCAGAGAACAAAAAATATTGACAACGTTGCTCTCCTCAAACCATGTATACTCTAAACACCATCGTCACATCATCCATATAACCGGGTCATGCTTAGATTCCTCCCACCGCTCCCAGGCACTTCTACCCCTCTCACCAAACTATCCTTCACATACATCCAAAACGGTAGTTCAGTTACAAGGACTTTCAGAAAGTCCGGAAGGACGCAACACGTCAGGTGGGAGGAGATGGTGACATAATCACATAGGTCAAGCTGGGGGACAGATCAAGTCTATGATCTGGTAACTCCTGTGGACTGTCCTGTTTCATGCATAAATATTTTTTATCTATGTGGGTGCATTTGGAGAAGTTTGATTTTAATGTAATAAATAGTCAGTAAGCACTATGGAGTCTCTCTGTGTTTCCTTATGAGCATAGGACCTGGACCTTGACTGGGAAGCAGATTGTAGGAGATTGTGACCTAACGCTGTTCATGACATCTTTGTAATACTGAGGTCCAAGGAGGTGAGAGGACATCTGGTTGGAAACAATCCGCTATTTGGAAAATTATTGATCTAGGGCACTAAAGGATCTGGACAGTTTATGGCACTTTTTTTATATTAATACACTGGGAATTTTAGAATATATATATATATATATATATATATATATATATATATATATATATATATATATATATATATATATATGGTTTGGAGTTCATACACATTGGTTGGTTAATACTGGTATATAGTACCTATATTTACATTTTGTATATGCATGATTACTTTGATGTTGAATAACATGCTGTATATGTATGTACAATTAACCGCCTCACGCAGATATACTGCGGCAGAAGGGCATGTACAGGCAGATTAACGTACCTGTACGTTGCCATTTAAAGTAGAGGGCCACCCTAAAAAAAAATGCATAAAAACAATCCTTTAAATACATTAAAAAAATAAAAATAAAAAATGTTCTCAAATGTTTAAACTTACAAGAAATGCCTGTTGCTAGGCAGATCGTCCTAATCTGCCTCTTTCTATTCCGCAGTGATCTTCAGTCTTCTTGTCAGGGTGCACATGCCAGCAGACAAGATCGCCCCTCTAGAAGCTCTCCAAGACGCGGAAGAACACAGGCGCATAGAAGTGCGCATGTGCGAACTAACGTGCAAACAGGAGCCGTCGCGCATCCCTGTGCGTGCCAACGCTTGCGCGCACCTGCGCCAATGCTTTTGCGCACACCCTTGCATGCACTTGCACTCACCCGCGCTTGCCGCTGGCACCAAACAGTTTATTTAACCCAGCCAGTGCCTGTCTCCTGTGCTGCTTCGTCTCAGCTCTTGAGTGCCTTGTTACCTGTGAAACCTGTGTTCTGATCTCTGTGTTGACCTGGCTTGTTTTGACCTTCCCTTGAACTCCGCCTGCATTGACCTTGGCTTGTCCTGCGACCCTTCTTCTGCCTTGGCTCCTGTCTGCACTCATCCGGTTCCAGATCTGGCTTGACTCCTGACCACGTTCCTGCATCTGACTGTCTTGCCGTGTATGGCCCAGCCTGCCTGACCCTGCTATCTGTTGCTGTAACCTGCACCAGCTGCCTGCCAGGACCTTCCGGTATCTTCTCCAGCCTTCCAGGACATCCGTCCTGCTGTCTGCAAGATTCCTTGGCACTTGTGCGGCTCTGCACTCCGGCGCCTTCTGCTCACATTATCAGAGGCCCAGAGCCAGAGGTGTAAGGGAGGCCTTCCTCGTCCAATCAGGCTCTACTACCAGGTACTCGCGTACTTCTCCTCCTCGCGTTGTCTTCTGGGGAATGGGGCGAGCTGTGTCCCAGAACACAGTGCGCCCCATTTACAAAGCGATGCGCGACTTGTGCATGGGCAGTAGGAAACGGGCAGTGAAGCCGCAAGGGGTGAGAGCTGCTCCCAAAATATATTAAAGTTTTAATAGCTTACCTCCTCCACTGGAGGCCAACCCCACATGCTCTTGTAAATATATGAAACATTTAAACTTAATCCAAAAGCACAGAGATGGAAAAAAAAAATTACATATTGATAACATTATTGCAGCATTTATATATTTTTTTTATATATAATATTCACTGTAAGGCAACTGAATAGAGGAATACAGCCGTTCCTATCCATGTCTTTAAAAAAAAAAAGGCCTTGTGCCAATTTTGTTATTTATCACACAGATCTCTGTCAAAAACAGTGAATGATGTCAACCTAATATTTTTTGGGTGACCCAGGAAGTTTTATGGCCTATTCGTAGCGCCTCTATACCATGACTATAACATCTATACAACGCATGTATACCAATGATGAGGACCGGGAATCAAGTGAGGAGGAGTGAGAATGTAAATGGAGAAGTTGGAAGATCAGGAGTTAAAATGGAGAATGAGGGGGGGAAAGTGTAAATAGAGATGGATGAGGAGAGAGAATTGAGATGGAGCAGTATGAGGATAAATGAGAATGAAGTAGTGATAATGGGGATGAAGTAGAAATAGTGAAAATGAAGATGGTGGAGGAGGAGTGAAAATGGGGATAATGTAGAAATATTGAGACTGGAGATGGTGAAGGATTGAGAATGGAGGAGGATAAGGAGGGAGAATGGAGATGGAGGAGTGGGACTGGAGATTAAGCAGTAGAAGAAGGGAGAATGAAGTTGAGAGTGGAGAAGGATTGGGAATAGAGATAGGGGAGGAGGACACGGGTGTTGGATGATGAGTAATAAATGAGATGAAGGAGTGAGAAGATGATAAAGAAGGAACTTATGACAGTTCCCCTGGCACTCCGCCTGGATGCCTCTGTCAAGATACAGCCCCCTCCCCTCTGGAATCAGGAACAAGGTTTTTTTTTTTGATTGAAAATGTATACTTTTATTTTGCAAGAAAATATACAAAAAACAAATACTTGAACAGGGTACATTCCACTCTGTACTGCGATGCGGCGCATAAATACACTACATAGCAATACATTCCAAGCATACAAATAAATTACATTCATCCTGCGGTATGATGCCTGATGTGTTGCGCAGAGTAATAGTACCCCGAAACATCACATCATGCATGACGCCGCATTACCCTGAAAGCATTACTTTAATAACATTTAACAAGGTCTCAGGTCATCTACTGTCAATTGCAATTCAATAGGCAACGGGTGTGATATGGGGGGGGGGGGGTGGGAGGAGGTGGGGGGGGGGGGGGTAGAGTTCACAGGCCCGACGCTTTATTGAACTGCCCAAGGATACATAGGGTGGGGGGAAGGGGAAACTTTCAGACCTCCTCTTCTGATAGTCTCTGAGCAGACTGTGAACCAGTCTGTGACAGTCCTTGATGGACATCCTCTCCCGCTGGTGGATAAGGCGCTTTCTGGCACACCAAACAGCGTCCTTAAAGCAACACAGCACCCGCCAGGCACTGTCAATGTCCTCCTGTGAATGAGTTCTACAGAATAGTCCATTCAACACACCAACGTGTGTGATTGCAGTCTGTGGTACAAAGTCTTTGAGATCAGGTTCCAAGGCCCTCAACAGGCTCTGTGCAAAGAGACACTCCCAGGAAAACCATGCACAGCAGTTTCCTCCTGGATGATGCAAAAGGGGCAGTGTCTGTATCTGCACAGGTTTCTGACATGCATGAATGGCCTGAACCCCCCTTGGATTGCCAGATCTTTGTGCCTGTTGGTGAGTCTCTTTGAAGAAACATTCCTCCAGACCACTTTGCAAGTGGCTGAAGGGAGGCCTGGAATAGTCTCAGGAACAAGGTATTATAGCTGAGAATTGCACCCAATAACTAGACAACACTAGCTTAGGTGCAAACTGGAAAACCCTTTATTGAAAATTCACACAAACTTTATACCACAACAAATCAGATATGAGCACATTATCCTAAACAATGCAAACTTTAAGCAGTAATATCAGTACATCTAACAGTATATCTAATGAACAACTAGCAGCTAACAGCAACCTAATTAGCCAGTGATCTAATTAAGAGTAAGCTAATTAACAGCCAGGCACCCAGATAAACCTTGATTGGTAGAGGAGGACAGTCCGGCGCATGCATAGGAGTACATGGCACAGAGACCAATGTGACCGACTCCT
The DNA here is from genome assembly GCA_028564925.1 of Lithobates sylvaticus. Classification (NCBI taxonomy): domain Eukaryota; kingdom Metazoa; phylum Chordata; class Amphibia; order Anura; family Ranidae; genus Lithobates; species Lithobates sylvaticus. The sequence goes on along the minus strand of CM053026.1, from coordinate 774,718,057 downwards.
TCAACGCACATGTATAATTCCAAATAAAACAAACCAGGAATAGTCTTTAGGGCAAATGCAGAAAAGCAGTGCTTCACAATAACAAAAAAGAATTGTGTAATATAACAAATAACAGGGTGAATGTGGACAGAAAAGGTCCCTGCAGCCAGTGTCCATGACAGAATTGGTGTGAAAAGAGGAGAAGTGAGAATGGAGACGGAGGAAGAATGAGAATGATGAGGGAGGAGGAGGTAGAGGAATGATAAGGGAGATGGAGGAGGATGAAGAATGACAATGGAGATGGAAGACGAGAAGTAGTACGAAGGGAGAAGGAGTGAGATTGATGGAGGAGGACTGAGACTGGAGGAGGACTCCAAAATGGAGGATGACTGGGAAGGCAGTAGGGTTGAGAAAGGAGATGGTGGAGTGAGAATAGAGGATGAAGAGGACTGAGAATGTTGGAGGAGAAGAAGGTAGAATGGAGGAGGAGAAGTAGAATGGAGAATGAGGCATTATAATAGAGGTAGAGGAGTAGTGGTTTGGATTTTCCCTAGTCAGCCAGTGGGGCCTAATTGGAGGACACATACTGGAGTATAAGAGATCAGACAAAATCACCACGTGTATGCTGAAATGGTCTCAATGTATTACAGATGTGACATAAGTATAAAAAAACTGAAAAAAAAACACAGGCCATTCAGTCTTTGGTCATCAGTCAAATGTTTGTGACAATCAATTAGAAACAGGTGACAATAAGTGAGGAGGGAAGCATAAGAATGGAGATGGAGGAATGGAAATGAAGATGGAGGAGGAAGAGAAGGAGTGAGAATGGAGATGGTGGAATGAGAATGGAGATGGAGGGGTGAGAATGGAGGAGGAGGAGGAGGAGGAGGAGTATAAATGGGAATCAAGGAATGAGAGAGGATGAAGGAGTGTGAATGGAGATGGAGAAGTGAGAATGGAGTTGGAGGAGTAAGAATGGAGATGGAGGAAAAGAGGGAGGAGTGAGAAAGGAGATAAAGGTGGGGGGGTGAAGATGGAGAAGGAGGAGATGTTAGAATAGAGATAGAGGAGGAGAGTATTAAGAATAGAGAGGATAGATGACGGAAGAGGATAATATTTTGGGGGACCTTTGGAGGGGTCTGCAAACCTTTTTTTTTTTAAACAGAATCTATAAAGGGAATTACATTTTCATCAATTTAAAACAATATTTTTTATTTGTAAATGTCGGTGCTAAAAAAAAAAAAAAAATACATACATATATAAAATTACTGCTCTTTATCAAATAGTTTTTTTTTTTTTTTTTGTAATCCTTGAACTGGTGAAAGGTCCGCAGGACAGAGCCTCTCATGCTGTTTTACTTTTTACAACGCTTTGTCTATTTAGCCTAAAAAATGTCAATATTGATTTGATAGATTCAGTAGGTTCACCATCCAGTCTTCTTTTGAAGTTCTCCAAACTCTGCTTGAACATAACCTATGGCAGTTTAACTCATCCTTAATGCTGCTGTTGCCCCCCCCCCCCCCCAAAAAAAAAAGAAAAATTGTAAAAAAAAAAAAAATTACCCTAAGTAAGTAAATAAAGCTAAAAACTACAAGAAAGTCAAATAATAAAAATATAATGCCCAACCCAAAAACACTAAAGCAAAATAAAACTTTTTTTCGGCTTAATGAAAGAGAAAAATCTAACTACCTACTATTAACAAAAAGCAGGACTAAAAAGAACTGAGGGGTCTGCTTATATTGCAGTGAATACAACCAGGTTTATACTCCACTCTCCATAGCCACAGATACTGCAAAACTATCATTATAAAAATATATACAGCATACAATTATAGTAATACATATAACACTGAATACTGTTTATAGCACCATACTCTTGAAAGAATGCTCCGACATTCTGGCCCCCGCTATCACACACCTAGTAAATCAGTCGTTCAAAGAAGGATTGGTTCCGAATTCCCTCAAGCAAGGCATCATCAAACCATTACTAAAGAAACCCAACCTCGACCCCAAGGATCCGAACAATCGCAGACCGGTAACAAGCCTGAACACCATGTCCAAGATCATGGAGAAAGCAGTAGTACAACAGCTTCAACTTCATCTGGACATACACAAGCTCTTGGACCCACTACAATCGGGCTTCCGCCCAGGCCATGGCACAGAAACGGCACTTCTGAAAATATGGGATGACGCCCTAGAAGCAGCGGATGATGGAGAATCGTGTCTTCTGGTATTGCTGGATCTCAGTGCGGCGTTCGACACAGTGGACCACAACACGCTTCTCAGCCGCCTCAAGGAAGTGGCAGGAGTTACAGATGGAGATCTGCCATGGTTCGCTTCCTTCTTAGGAAACGGGTCACAAACAGTGAAACTAGGAGCCTTCACTTCGGAAACCCGGGCAATCACTTATGGAGTCCCTCAAGGATCACCATTGTCACCAGTACTCTTCAACATTTACATCCGGCCACTCTTCAAAATTATTAGCAAATTGGATCTGTGCTTCCACTCATACGCGGACGACACTCAACTGTATTTCCGGATCACCGGACAAAAAGACCAATACCAGGAACTAGGAAAATGTCTCACATTGATAGATGACTGGATGACCACTAGCTCCCTCAAACTCAATGGATCAAAAACAGAACTACTGCTCCTCGACGCAAACTCAAGGAAAAAGACGAAGACCCCATGGACACCACCAACCATCTTGGGACAGACCATCCTCCCAACCACCAAAGCCAAAAGCCTCGGAGTAATCTTTGATTCAGAGATGACAATGGAGGCACAAATAGGATCCGTAATCAGCGGATCCCACCATCTCCTTCGCATGCTACGCAGACTCATCCCCTTTATCCCGGAAAAGGAAAAATCGGTAGTAGTAGGAACGATCATCAATTCGTGTCTCGACTATGCAAACTCCCTCTACATAGGATTACCGGATTACCAGATTGTGCACCTTCAAATTGTCCAAAACACAGCAGCAAGAATAGTCACCGGAAAGAAACCCTGGGAATCCATCTCCCCATCCCTAAGGATCCTCCATTGGCTCAAGGTAAAAGAGAGGATCACATTCAAGACCCTCTGCCTCACCCACAAATGTACACAAGGAAATGCGCCTCAATACCTTTGTGAGAAAATAGAAAAATACATACCAAATCGCAGCCTTCGATCAACAAACCAAAATCGCCTTCTCATCCCCAAAGCCTGCTACAAATCTAAGGGAGAACGAAGATTCGCAGTACAGGGACCCCGGCTATGGAACGCTCTACCAAACAACATCCGCATGGAAGAAAACCATCAGGCCTTCAGGAAAAAACTCAAGACCCACCTCTTCTAAACATGGCATCACAACAAGAGCAGACAGCGCCTAGAGGCGATTCAGTTCGCAGTTGTAGCGCTATACAAATCATTCATTCATTCATTCATACTGAAAGCCACTACACTAACTGGTCTTTCCCTTTAACAAATGTCAGTTGTCCTTCACTCACACTAAATTCACCAACACAAACACAAAAGGGTGCTGTGAAGTCAGACATTTATAGTGTATGGGCTGAAACTTTACTGTGACCGGACATTTCGCACCTGACTAGAGGTCAAGTATATGAACATTGCTTGAGCCAAGGATAGCTCAAGTAATGCATTGGGGGACATTTGGTGGGAGGAATTCCAACTAAACATCCTTAAAGTTCCGATCTTCTCTAAACAGTGTTTTACAGTTTGAACTTCTGCTCGGACCTAATGTTTGGCTCTACCCTACCTATCATGTAGAGTTTTGTCCACACTATGATTTTTTGTTCCTGAAGCCTATCATTTCCAGGGCCATCTTAAATTGTTATCATGATTTGATCCATAATTTTAAAAAATACTGTAGATAAGCAATCACGTGAACAAAAAAATCAACAGTGTTCTAGGATGTCTACGTTCTGACATTCAACTAGGACACAAGTCTTGTACAATTCCCCAGAGAGCATTTGCCAAGTCTGTCTCTTGATTATCAGGTGATTAAAAGGACTTCTGCAATTTCCACCTCAGCTCCTATAGTAAGTGTAGTAGCGGCACTTCCGGTAGCTCTGGAATGGACATCATTTACTCTGTAGGACATATGTACTACAGTACTCCTTGTATGGTTTTCTGAAAGCATTTCTGCTCTCCATGGCACATGAAGATATTTTAGAATGTCCATGGCTGAGCACCTCTCAGAAGCATTGAGGGCCAAAAGGTCCCAGAACATTTGCCTGGCTTCAAGAGAGAACTTCTTCCACTTTTCTGATGCCAAGGTCACATCCTTTCTGACTTGCCACCAAGCAAAGTCTCTGTACATTGGGTCACGTCTCTCTGCTCCTTTCCAAGGGAATAATCCAGTCAAAGCTGCGTAAATCGTGACACCAAAGGCCCAGATATCAATGCTCGGGTGTAGAAGCAACTGATCTCCTTTTTTCCGGCTACACAGTTCCGGAGCCCTATACGGTGTGAAGCGGGATATAGGTGGTACTTCAGTACCCTGGAGCCTTGTCAGTCCAAAATCTGCCACTTTAATAATATTACATTCAAAGTCCATTAGCAGAATATTGTCCGGCTTGATGTCACGGTGGACCATCCCTTTGCTGTGCATGTATTCCAACGCACTGGCTATCTGAGGAACACATCGCTTCACTGTGTCATCATTTAAACCAACCTATGAAAAAAAAGAATTCAGGACAAAATTAGCCACTAGACACTAACATGTCAAAATGTAGACACCAACATTGAAATTTTTTTATCAAATAAGAAGACTATATTATCCATCATACAGTGACATAAAATATTATCTAAATACACTTCAAAGGATACTTAAAGGAAACCTGTTGGTATACAAATATGAAAGTCACCATTGATGGTGCAAGATCCAGGACCACCATTCTTCACCATGCTTCACAGCTGAGAAAGTTACATGCCTAATAATCAAATACTACAATATCCCACCTACTCGCTTTAATGAGTGGGGAGTCCTTAAACCTTCATTTTAAATACTTTAAGGAAATTAAAGACAGAGAATAAACATTTTTTGAATTTAAAGATTATTATTGTTTTCATACAAACTTACATTTGGTTTTATTAGGGAGTAAAGGGTTCCAGCTGTCGCCACCTCCTGGACAAACGCATAGTCTCTACTTGTATGAAAGGCGACTTCATGTGTCCTAATGATGTTGGGATGGTCGCTGAGGCTGATAGACATCCCGTATTCCACCAGAAAGTTGTCCATTTGAACCCTCGCCTTGCTAAGCAGCTTCACAGCCACTAACTGACCTATTAAACAGAGAGAGAGAAACGAGAATTAGTAACATAAACCAAATGCAGAAGCTTGCTAAAAGCCCATTGAAGTGCGCCAGAAGCCTGATTTAAATCTACAGCAGTGACTCATTAAGATGCCTAATCATCCCACCAAAACTGGACATGACAAAGAACTTACTTTGAAAGGTACTTGGAAGCAACTTAAAAGAACGCTGCTTAAAGCAAGGTTAATGATTTCTAAATGCTTCATATACACAATGCTCAGGATAATATTCACAAGCTAAAGTTAAACAATTTGTTTACACGTGGCTTCAAATTTGACCTCCTGATTGTCTACAGATGAGCAATTCTATTGATTCTTGGATCTCGGATGTCAGACTTTGCTTTTTTTTTTTCGAGAACAAACATACAAGTCTCTTCTAAGCCCCCGTACACACGGTCGGAAATTCCGACCACAAAATCCATTGGATTTTGTCCGACACTGGTGTTGCATACACACGGTCGGACAGTGTTGTCGGAAAATAGGATCATTCTGAACGTGATGACGTTTGTTGCGTACAAAGTAAACTACGTAGAGGCTAGTAGCCAATAGCTTTGGTCTCGTAATTTGATCTGAGCATGCGTGGCACTTTGTCCGTCGGAATTCTCTACACACGATCGGAAAGAGTCCCATCGAATTTTGTTGTCGGAAAATTTGAGATCCTGCTCTTAAATTTTTTCCCGTCAGAAATTCCGACAGAAAAAGTCCGATGGAGCCCACACACGGGCGGATTTTCCGACAACATGGTCCGATCGGACATTTTCCGTCAGAATTTTCGACTGTGTGTACTGGGCATTACAGAAAAAAAAACTCTATCTACTGGCAAATTTACATTTTTTAAAACCGTTTTCCGCTAGTTCCATAGAAATGGTTTTGGTGGCTCTGAAATGATTCAGAAGGACAACTAATACTAAGAAAATATTTTTTCTTTACATGAATTAAGTTTACAATGTTTTACCTGAACCCCGATGTTTGGCAAGGAGGACCTTTCCATATGAACCCGTCCCAAGTTCTTGGATGGGGTCAAAGTGCTCTGATACCTCCATCATCTTCAGGTTTTTGGAGGTCTGGGTGATGAGTTGAAGGACATGCCTTGCGGTGCTCTTGGTCACCTCCTTGATGTTAGAAGTCATTCTGGAGCCACGACAAAAAAGACAATACAAATTAGTTTCTCTTGACATTGTAATTTATGGTAACAAACAGCAGTAAACATCCCTCCTGAATATGGGCCAGCATCTATGGTCAGGATTTTATAAGCATATGTATCCCAGTTGGGGAGATATCATATTCTGTGTCGTCTCCAGTGATGGATACATATGAAAGTTAAAAGCTGACAGAGATTACAAACCAAGAAATGGGTTTTGGTTGAAGCTGATCTCTAAACTACAGCACTAGTAGAGAGCGGCTGGTCAAAATAATCAACATTCTAGTTTTAATAGAGGTGCAAATGTCACTGGTATTGTAACAATAAAGCCTCATACACACAATCGGACTTTGTACAAACTTTCCCGTGGATTTTTGTACAAAGGGCGTTGGCCCCAAGTTTGTATTGCATACACACGGCAGGACTTTTAAGGCAACAAACAGACGTTTCAACGTACTGACGACACTTCAAAAGAGGACGTTCAAATACTCCAGCGCCACCTTTGGTCAACTTCTGTATTGTTGTCTGATCTTTTGCATTGGTCCTGAGCATGCGTGTTTGTACTTTGTACAAAAGTCCGATGGTTTTGTGTACACACGGTCGGACTTTGCTCCATCGGACTTTTGTTGGCAGAAAGTTTGTCCGTTCACATAGCCAACAAAAGTCAGATGAAAACTAAAAAAGTTGGTCCGATGGAGCGTACACACGGTCAGATGTTGGTCCAAAACTGCTAATTTGCATGTTTGTTGTCAAAAAGTCCGATCGAGTATACAGGCCTTAAGGCATAAGAGAAATTAATGAACACGTCCATGTAAACTAAAAACAAATTGGAATGGTGGAATTTGGAACCTGAACTATTTAAAATAATTACTAAACAAAAATTGGATTGTGCTTTCACACCCAACTGTTGGATCGTGGAAATGATCAAATTGCCTAAGATTTCACAGTTCAATTTTATTTCATAGATATATGAAGACAGAACATCTCCATGTATTAGGTTGGTTATATTTAAAAAAAAAATAAGTATTGCAAGATAATGTGGATTTCCAATCCATGTATGGATCTCTACTCTGACCATAAATGGCAAGAGAAATAAAAAAAATAATCTAAATTTAAAGAACATTAAAGAGTTTGCCTATTTGACTGACTGCTAAGTTATCTGTTACAAAGAGTAGACAAAAGGTTCTGACGGAAAAAGTCCGATAGAGCCCACACACTTTCGGATTTTCCGACAACATAATCCGAATCCATCGGAATATCCGACCGTGTGTATGGGGCATTACTGCTTCTGGAAAACCCTGTACACACGGGCCGAATATCGGGCAGTTCAATAGAAGCTGTCCAACATTCGGCCCACATGTACGACAACTTACCCAATTTTATTGTACAGTATTCACCAGCAGCAGATTTGAAATGTATTTTCTTTTGGCGCAAGCTACAGATATGACATCCTTGTCTCAATACTTGGTTTTTCATTCACCCAGAACATCATTTCAGTATGATATTTTGCATTACACGATATACACATGATTGTTCTCGGTCAGTGTCTCTCCTAGTAATGAAGAAATTATCAGGATGTTTGGAGATACATCTATATAAATATGCCCCGACATGGCAGCTCTGATATTCCTTTCCTGACAGGTTCTATTAATTCTTGTCCAAATATTGCTTTCACCACATGGAGAGGTCATAGAAGTTCTTATCGTTGGAAGGAATTCTTGCTTGGTGAGGGTCAGGGGTTGCATTGTTTGTTTTTGTTTTCTTTTTTTTTATGGCAACTCTTGTACAGGTTACTAATGTTACCATCTGTGTGTATTCCAATATTGATATACTCATGCAAATCAGGCATTCCCTGAGGGCCACAATAGGACACCACTCTTCCCAACAATGGAGGTTGGCTTCCATAGACATGGTCATTGTGATGGAAACAGTATCAGCAGTCACACCTCAGCCAGGTATTCTACCTCCTCTTTAGCATATCAATTCACAAGCCCATCACCATTGAGATGATCAGTTATGTCCTGGGTGTGAAAGTTCTCTTTATATTCTACAGATAGACAGTCATTGTCCAAGGAAAACCAAAGTGTATTTAGTGAATAACGCACTGAATGATTGGCATATATACACTGAAGGATTGTCTAAATCACCCTCTCTTAAATTTTTGAAAACGGAGGAACCCCTGAAATAACTTTCAAGTCTCACATTTTTACTATAGCTACTGCTCAGTGTGATGGTCAATAGAAAAAATGTTCTTTCGTTTTGTGGTCATTAGGAAAAATTCCCCATTACAGATCGCTTTACGGACCACTGGTGTCAGATGCCACCCATTTAAAAGTCAGCAGCTACAAAAAGTGTAGCTGCTGACTATTAATAATCAAACACTCACCTGCCCCACGGTCCAGCGATGCGGGTGCAAGAAGCCTCGCTCCTCTTCCCCCTTCTCTCCGCAGCGCCGGCATTCTAACTGTGGGCGCCCAGCTGTGGCTCCACAGCCGGGAGCGCACTGCGCATGCGCGAGCCTCAATGCGTGCTGTGAATGCCCAGGCAATCCTTTGGGACCTGTGACACGTCCCAAAAGATTGCAGGGAGGGGGAGAGGTTAACTTCCTTCTGGTGCCACAGTGCCAGGGGAGGAAGTGGGAGCTGGGTGCCTGGAAGAACAGGCACCCCCCCCCAAAAAAATGACATGCCAAAAGTGGCATGTCAGGGGGGTCACCAGCTCTTAAAAAGGAAGTTCAATTTTTGGGTGGAACTCCGCTTTAACAAGGTAGAATTTTCTCCTTGGTCAAGAAACCCTTAGCAAGCTCTGAAGGAATCGTAGGATTCCATAGAACCCTCATTAATGCCCCGTACACACGGTCGGATTTTCCGACGGAAAGTGTCCTATCGGACAATGTTGTCGGAAATTCCGACTGTGTGTAGGCTCCATCGGACTTTTTCCGTCTGATTTTCCGACGGACAAAGTTTTATCTCCTGCTCTCAAATTTTCCGACAACAAAGTCCTATCGGACTTTTTCCGATCGTGTGTACCGAATTCCGACGGAAAAAGTGCCACGCATGCTCAGATCACATTACAAGACCAAAGCTATTGGCTACTAGCCTCTACGTAGTCCCGTCGTAGGCAACAAACGTCACCACGTTCAGAATGATCGGATTTTCCGACCACTTTGTCCAACCGTGTGTATGCAACACCAGTGTGGGACAAAATCCGTCGGAAAAAATCCGATGGATTTAATGGTCGGATTTTCCGACCTTGTGTACGGGGCGTAAGACAAACTCATCTAGACCAATTCTCTGCTTATTGGAAGTAAGTTTCTAGCAATTAAGGAATGATTAGTTTTGTATAATGGCCACTTTGTAATGGTTTTCCATTTAGAATACTAAGGTTACGGTTTCCTTTTATGCCATGGCAAACTCGAGTCTTGTGTTATGGTTTAGAAAATTAATGTCGGCCCCGATTTTATTGTACAGTACTCCGAAGCAGCAGTTTTGAAAGGTATTTAATTTTGAGGGGGAAAACCACAGGTTTGGGAATCCTTGTCTCCAATATTTGGTTTGTAATTTTCACAGAACATCATGTCGTTATGATATTTTCCATTATATGATATACACATGATTGTTCTAGGTCAGAGACTCACTATGTAGTGAAGAAATGATCAGGATGTGTGGAAATGAATCTCTAGAAATATGCCCAGACATGCAACTCCAATAGTCCTATCCTGACAGGTCTTTTTCATTCTTGTACAAATATGTTTATGCCGATTTTTACATTTTTATGCTTTTTATGCTTGACATTTTTTGTCAATAAAGTTTTGTTCAATTAAACCCACTGTTATACAATGTTACTGAATACAGCAAGAAGCTACAACCCATATTACATTGATAGTTTTTTTAGTTTTTGAATTTTTGTTACATAAAGTTGGTTTTATATATATTTAAGGACATTTAAAAAAAAAGAATAATAAATCAGCGAGTCTGTGAGACTCGCTGGATCACAGATCCAAGTAAGGGGTCGATCCTGACCCCTTACCACGTGATCAGCTGTCAGCCAATGACAGCTGATCATGTGATATCAACAGAGCCGGTAATCGGCTATTTTTCTTGTCAGCGTGAGGAGAAAAAAAAAAAGCCGATCACTGGTGGCAGTGAGAGGGACATTAGTCCCGATCACTGTGATGTGCCCCGGCTCCACGGTGCCCACTTGTGCCCCCTACAAGTGCCGCCTACCAGTGCCCACCAGCACCACCTGTCAGTGCCCACAGTGCCATCTGTCAGTGCCCACAATTAGTGCCTGAACAGTGCTGCCCATCAGTGCCAACTATCAGTGCCCATCAGTGCTACCTATCAGTTCCCATCTGTGCCATATATCAGTGCCACCCATCAGGGCCCATCAGTGCCATCTTATCTGTGCCCATCAGTACCGACTTATCTGTCCCCATCAGTGCCACCTTATCTGTGCCCATCAGTGCAGCCTATCATTATTGCATGACTGAGTAATTTCATTCAAAATGTGAGAGCACCACAAGCTGAAAATTGGTCTGGATAGGAGGGGGGTTTAAGTGCCCGGTAAGCAAGTGGTTAAAGAACATTAAAGAGTTTGCCTATTTCATTTGTTAAACAAAAAAAAAAAAAGAGTTTGCCTATTTAACTGACTGTTAAGTTTATCTGTTACAAAGAGTAGACAACAGGTTCTATAATAAAGATCCTAATATTTTAGCGGAAACTATGTTTTAAATGACTAACCTGAGAAAATGAAGGTGCAGATGGTATCTCACTGGGTCTTCACTAGTGGAATCTTTGTAGACTTCCCAACGTGTTGATTCTTCTTGAAATAGTTGCGGGATGAAGTAGTCGATGGAAATACAAACTCACTTTTGCTTCAAGTAAAAGTAAGATCAGTATGGATTGGATATACTGTATGTGGGGTATATATGTGAGAAGAGGAGTGGCTTTTGCTAATTGATGGGAGGTTCTGATTGGCCAACACACAGGAGCTGCTCATTAACATATGACTGGAGACTTTGGAAAGAGATCTAGAAGGGTGGAGCAGGTAGGTCCATATCAATGGGGCTTGTTTATTCTGTTTTGTGTGTGGAGGGTTGAAAACCTGAGCCTGAAACTAAATAATCTGAGCGATTTTAATAAATATTATGTAATGAAAAATAAAAAATAAAAAATAATCAAGCTACTACATTCCAAATATTTTAAAGTCAAATACGTTGGCACACTTTAACCATGTAAAATCTATTTTTAAGATCATGAATAAAACATCTGTATAAGTAAACACACACATTCTTCCAGATATATAGATCATAAATATAGTATACAATCTTAAAAGTAACACAATTATATTTATCTGAGAGACTATAAAAAGGGGAAAACCGATATCAATTGATATAAAGGTTTAAACTCTTCTTTGTGAATGGGCCCTGAATTTGAAGTTATTCTTTTAAACAAAAATTTCCGATCACCAAAATCTTCACAAATGCTTTGCAGACTCTTGTGGTGTACACTAATCTTATACAAGTAGTGGCTTTATATATAGAATTTGAGGATAAAACACACACTTCTGCTATGGTTCTGCATTACTGGTATTTTTTATTAGAATGGAACTGCTAATGCGGCGTACACACGGTCGGAATTTCCGATGGAAACAGTCCGATGTGAGCTTTTCATCGGATTTTCCGACCATGTGTATGCCCATCGGTCTTTTTCTGTCGGAATTTCCGACGGACTTTGGATTGAGAACCTGTTCTCAATTTTTCAGACGGAGAACCTTTCTATCGGATTTTCCGATCGTGTGTATGCAATTCCGACACGCAAAATTCCGACGCATGCTCGGAAGCATTAAACTTCCCTTTTTATAGTGCTGTCGAACGTGTTTTATGCCGCTTTGTTAAAGACCGTCAGAATTTGGTGTGACCGTGTGTAGGCAAGACAGTTTGAGCGAAATTCCGTCGGAATTCCGACGGGAAAACCGTCAGAGCTTTTTCCGACGAGAATTCCGACCGTGTGTACGCAGCATTTATATGTTCATTGGAGAGATCTAAAAGGAACTTTCCTTGAAATGATGATATTTTTATCTTTTACTGTGACGTTGTATTTGTTTGTATTTTGTTTCCACAATCCGTCCACTTTACTCTAAATGTTCACTTTGACATCAGAAAATGGAAAACGGAGAGTGTGCCATTGCGGCAGACCCAGATCACATTGGGGGCGAAATTATTTTAACTAAAGAGAAAATAAATCCCTTCACATGAGTAAAAGCCAAAGTTTGTTGGGGGGGGGGGTAAAGGTAAGGAGGTGGCCTCACCTGTGTACACCATGCTGCCAGATCTTATTACAAGGCATAGGGAACTATAGACCCAATGTGGAGGTTTGGATAATATAACATGACTGAGAATGACCTTGTATAAAAATAATAGATCGCTGGATTGTTATATCCATATTCAGGTCATTTTACTGTACCCAAAAATGTTGTTGTAGATGGACTTCCACTTAAGTGTCTGATCCTATTACTATAGATTATATAAGTCTGATAATATCTTCATCACAACACCTAGATCTGCTTATGAAATTAAGGTAATTATTCAGGGGGGGGGGGGGGGTTCAAGCTGATCCGATCCAGATTAAATACTATTTACTTGAAATGGGTACTTGGTTTTTGTTTTTTTGTTTTTTAGAGGGGGGAGGGTTATTATAATAACTCTAGAGCGAGAATTTACCACATGGGATGATAGACTGAACAGGAAACATGTTTTGTTTGTTTTATTAATAAGTTAAGAAAATATTATTTTTGTGGGTTGGTAGATTTAAATTTTTTTGAAAAAGCCTTATTTTTTGTTATTTGCATTGTATTTGTATGAAACTAAAGCTAAAAGTAGCCTAAGGATTTTTGGTTATGTACATATTTTTAGTATCCTTATTTTTCGAAAAATTTAACTTTTATAGAAGATACTTAAAGTAAATTTAGTTGTAGATAGAGTATAGTTGTACTTGTTTTTCTGTGCAATGTAAAAACCTTCTAGTGCATAAAGCTGGTCAATGGACCAGAGTATGGAGTATTTTAATTTTCTACTGGCATACCTATGGATATTTGTCTAAAGTTTTAAATATTCATTGCAATTAACATGCAATATTATCATTAGTCAGTGTCTTTCCAGGCGTACAATACTCCAAACACGGTTGGTGGAAATGAAAGCCATTGTCAATTGTTTTTATTGACTATCTAGGTGGTCACCTCTACTATTGTTTGAGTGTTGGATCGGAAGCCATTGTCATTGTCAAATGTTTGTCTAGGTGATCTCTTCTACTATTTGTTTACTGTAATTACTGAATCCTGTCACCATTGTTCTCAGCTCCCCCTCTGTCTATTGTCTGTTGGGTTTAGACTGAAACCACTCAGAGTAGATCTTATTGTTATGGTAGATTTCTATGCCTCAGCACCTTGGCTGTACTGAATATTCCAGGTTTAGACAATTGGATTAATTAGATTATTATTTTTCTTACAACTTCTTCTTTTCTTGCATTATCTCAACTTGAGATAGTGTAACTTTGAAAAGTATGACAGTAAATACTTGAAGACCATGCGTACCATCTGCTAGAAATGGCTGCCATGTCTAGTATGGAAAGCGTTATAGCTCATACTCTTAGGCCCCTTTTCACACGGATGGACCGTTCAGTTCCGCCTGTCAGTTTTGACGGCGGACCTGAACGGGCGCTCCATGCTGGTCTATGGAGCGACGGATGTCAGCGGAGACATGTCCGCTGACATCCGACCCGGTCCGATCCGCCAAAAGCAGACGGATGGCTCTAAGTCCAGATCCGTCACTATCGGATCGGGTGAGATCTGATGAAAACGGACACGCTGTCCATTTTCATCCGATCTCTCCATAGAGACCAGCGGCGCTCGACAAGCCCCTCCCCGCACAGTGAGCAGAGAGGGACCTGTCATCCGCCGGCTCAACGGAGAGATTTCCCGCTGAGCCGGCAGACAGAGGCGGACTCCGTGCAAGCGGAGTCCGCCTCATGTGAATGGGGCCTTAAGCATAAGAGGAATTCATTTGTATGTGAAGCTAAATTTAAAGATTATACCCAGGGCAGCTTGCTAATTTTTTTCCCCAATTACTCTCCTAAATGCTGGAGATTATGCAGTTTCTCAGGTGATCTGGTTCATATTTGGTGGAGTTGCCCAAAATTGTAGGACTTTTGGACAGCTCTTTTTTCTGTTGATTACTACTCTTATGCCGCATACACACGAGGGGACTTTTCAACGGACTAGGTCCGACGGTCTTTCCCATGGACTTTCGATGGAGTTCTGATGTACTTTTCGAATAAACGGACTTGGCCACACACAATCACACTAAATTCTGACGGATTCGAACGTGATGACGTATGACCAGACTAGAACAAGGAAGTTCGTAGCCAGTAGCCAATTTCTGCCCTAGCATTGTTGTTTGTCCATCGGACTAGCACACAGACGAGCGGATTTTTCGATAGGAACTGGGTCCAGCGGAGTTCAGACGGGAAAATTTAAGACATGTTCTATTTATAAAGTCTGTCGGATTTTTCGACAGCAAAAGTCCGATGGAGCCCACACGCGATCGAATTGTCGGACCTTTACTGTCAAAGTCCTCTCGTGTGTACGCGGCATAACTGCTTCTGGAAAACCCTGTACACACAGGCCGAACATCGGGCGGTATCGGGTAGTTTTAATAGAAACTGTCCAAAATTCAGCCCGCGTGTACGACAACTAACCCAGTTTTATTGTTCAGTATTCCCCAGCAGCAGTTTTGAAATGTATTTCAGTATGATATTTTCCATTACATGATATGGATTGTTCTAGGTCAGTGTCTCACCAAGTAATGAAGAAACGATCAGGATGTTCGGAGATAAATCTATATAAATATGCCCAGACATGCCAGCTCCAATATTCCTTTCCTGACAGGTTCCATTAATTCTTGTCCAAATATTGCTTTCACCACATGGAGAGGTCATAGAAGTTCTTATTGTTGGAAGGAATTCTTGCTTGGTGAGGGTCAGGGGTTAGTGCATTTTTTTTGTTTGTTTTTTATGGCAACTCTTGTACAGGTTACTAATGTTACCATCTTTGTGTGTTCCAATATTGATACACAAAAATGTGGCATTCCCTGAGGGCCACAATAGGACACAATAGGACACCACTTTTCCTAACAATGGAGGTTGGCTTCCATAAACACGGTCATTGTGATGGAAACAATATCAGCAGTCACACCTCAGCCAGGTATTCTATCTCCTCTTTAGCATATCAATTCACAAGCCCATAACCATTGAAATGATCAGTTATTTCCTGGGTGTGAAAGTTCTCTTTATATTCTACAGATAGACAGTCATTGTCCAAGGAAAACCAAAGTGTATTTAGTGAATAACGCACTGAATGATTGGCATATATACACTGAAGAATTGTCTAAATCAAAAAAGAGAACTTTCACACCCAGGAAATAACTGATCATTTCACACGCTGGATCACAAATCCAAGTAAGGGGTCGACCCCGACCCCTTACCACGTGATCAGCTGTCAGCCAATGACAGCTGATCATGTGATATCAACAGAGCCGGTAATCGGCTATTTTTCTTGTCGGCGTGAGAAAAAAAAAAAAAAGCCGATCACTGGCGGCAGTGAGAGGGACATTAGTCCCGATCACTGTGATGTGCCCCGGCTCCACGGTGCCCACCTGTGCCCCCTACAAGTGCAGCCTACCAGTGCCCACCAGCACCACCTGTCAGTGCCCACAGTGCCACCTGTCAGTGCCATCTGTCAGTGCCCACAATCAGTGCCTGAACAGTGCTGCACATCAGCGTCACCTACCAGTGCCCATCAGTGCTACCCATCAGGGCCATCTATCAGTGCCCATCGTGCCACCCATCAGGGCCCATCAGTGCCATCTTATCTGTGCCCATCAGTACCGACTTATCAGTGCCCATCTGTGCCCATCAGTGCCCACCAGTGACGCCTTATCAGCGCATATCAATGAAGCAGAAAAATTACCTGTTTGCAAAATTTTATAACAAACTATTAATCATGATTTTTTATTTTTAAATTTTCCATTTTTTTTTTTTGTTTAGCAAAAAAAATAAAAAAAAATAAAAACCCCAACTGTGATTAAATACCACCAAAAGAAAGCTCTGTTTGTGGGGAAAAACTGATAAAAATGTAATTTGGGTGCAGTGTTGTATGACCGCTCAATTGTCATTCAAAGTGCGTCAGCGCCGAAAGCTGAAAATTGGTCTGGGCAGGAGAGGGGTTTAGGTGCCCAGTAAGCAAGTGGTTAAAGAAAATCTGAAGATGCTCTGTATCTGGCTCTGCTATACAACTGGTGGGTTTTCTCCAAGCAGGAGTTGCCTGGAAGTTGCAATTTCCCTTTAATGATGAACCCAATTCACATAAGTCATTTGAAAAAGGGATTGACATACTTGTATTTACCTCTTTCAATACTTAATAGGTCCTTCTAAACCTGGCTGACAACACTGCTTGGGATTTTGGCGCAGCGCAGACAGTGAGGTCAGCTCAAAAAGTCATTTAGGAGCTCACTGGATATCTGGCAGGATCAGCAGGTTTTTTTTTTGTATGGAGAAGTTTCAAGAGCCCCATCTAGTGCACCGGAGGCGCAACTACTCACATATGTACAAGTTACATCCACCATGTGCCAGGCAGGGGTCTTGTTCATCCACTGGGGCAAGTCTAGACTTGTCATCTAAAAAAATATAAAGGAATATTGTTAGAGCAAAAAAAAAGAAAAGGTAAGGAAAATCGTTGAAGCAAAATGGAGAAAGGATCCCTGAAATTTTCATCCAACCTCAAGGATCTTGCAAAAAAAAAAATTAGCAGGGGTTCTCTGAGACTTGAAAGTTATTTCAGGGGTTCCTCCATTTTCAAACATTTGAGAAAGGGTGATTTAGACATTCCTTCCGTGTGTGTGTGTATGTATGTATATATGTGTGTATATATGTGTGTATATATGTGTGTGTGTGTGTATATGTATATTATATATATATATATACATATATATATATATATATATATATATATATATATATATTATATATTTATATATATATATATATATATATATATATATATATATATATATATATATATTTATATATATACACATGCACATATTTTTTGCATGTTACGGCAGACTTGCCTCACATGATTTCCATGCTTCACCGAGCTGCTCCATTTCCACCTTCCCCCCCAGTTTTCTGGTTTCAGAGTCTTCGGCTTTATTGATTGGCCAACCAGGTCTTATGTAACTTTGAATAATTGTGTGTAACTTCGTGTAGTTATTCTTTATGTTAAAACACGATTATGTGTAGAAGATGGGAGTCACAATTGTTCATTCTACATGGAAAATATGATTTATATATCTTTTTCCTCTCAATATAGTTCTACCAGTCTGAACAGACTGCATACAAACAATATCTTTGCTATGTAGCTTCCTTTTATGTCACATGTTGTTCATCAGGAATAGACATGTGCAATTCGTTTAGTTTTTTTTTTTTCGTTTTTTTAAGTTTGTACGTTTTTTATTCGTTATCGTACGAATGACCGAACGATTCGCTAAAAATTTTAACGAATCGTTCGAATCGAACGAATACGAAAAACAACGAAAATCCGAAATAACCAAATTAGAAACAACTAAACTACGAAAGAAGAAAATCCGAAAAACGAAAACAGGAACAACGAAAATCAAAATGAACGAAAAAATTCGTACGTTCGTAACTTTTTTTTTTTTTTTGTTGAATTGGTAATTTTCCATGTCCCTTACAATGGCGCTGCTTAACGTGCCTCGAATGGATTGAACGAAAAAATTGGTACAATCGTAACTTTTTTTTTTTTTTTTTCGATTCGTAATTTTCCGTGTCTCTTACAATGGCGCTGCTTAACGTGCTTCGAATGGATTGAACGAAAAAATTCGTACATTTGTAACTTTTTTTTCGATTCGTAATTTTCCGTGTCTCTTAAACTGTAATAATAGCATACACATTACATAACATTATGAATTATGCTCCGATTACGAATCTACGAATGTTACGAAAGTACGAATAAATACGAATGCGTTCGAATAAATACGAATGCGTTCGAATAAACAAAAATTAAACAAACTAACGGAAAAACGAATCAACGAAAAAATAACTCTTACGAATTTACGAATCGTTACGAATACGAACACGAAAATAAACTAATTTTTCTGTTGTGCACATGTCTAATCAGGAATGCCTTCTACATGCAGTTTGGCCTCTCAAAGAAGTACATGAAAATCTGAAATTAAGTCAAAAATATAAAAAAGTAACTAAATATGTAGGTAAATGTAATAATACAACTGAGATTGTGTTATTCACTAAATACACTTTGGTTTTCCTTTTGGACAATGTCTATCTGTAAAATATAGAGAGAACGTTCACACCCAGGACACAACTGGTCATCTCAATGGTGAAGGGTTTGTGAATTGATATGTTAAAGAGGTAGTAGAATACCCGGCTAAGGTGTGACTTCCGATACTGTTTCCATCACAATGACCATGTTTATGGAAGCCAACCTCCATTGTTGGGAAGAGTGGTGTCCTATTGTGGCCCTCAGGGAATGCCAAATTTGCATGATTGTCTCAGTATTGGAACACACACAGGTGGTAACATTAGTAACCTGTACATTTATATTTTTTTTATGCTCATTTATATTTACTCCCAATGATAAGAACTTCTATGACCTCTTCATGTGGTGAAAACAAGAGTCACAGGCCTTCTTTTTGCTTTACATTAATATTTTTTTTACCTGATTGTAGACTGAATATATAATATAAGAGGGAATAGGAACCAGATAATTAATTGAGAATAAAAAAGTATCAATGTAATATGGGTTGTATCTTCTTGCTGGTTCTCATACATCAGTAACATTGTATAACAACAATGGGCTTAATTTAACAAAACTTTATTGACAACACAAATGTAAATGAGCATAAAAAATGTAACCAGGATAAAAAATATTTATACAAGAATTAAAGCGGTCTGTATGTTTATTTATTTTTTATTTTTTTTTTAGTCACAATGACCATGCAATGCAATGGCTTATGAGATCTAGTTTAAGTACTCACGTGTCCTATTTCTATAAATCGCTGCTGCCGGTTTTTGTCAGATAAAAGAATTTTAGAAAATCTTTCCTGCTGGTTGCCATCTTGCCTGTGGGCATGTGAACCCACACAGGCACTTCTGATGGCCCAGCATGCACCGCCGTTACTGCGCCGATCTCGCGCGTGCGCAGTAACGGCAAAGTGTAGCTCACGTTCGCGGACATCTTCCGAAATCTCACGAGATTTCGGCCACATCTTCCAAAATCTCCCGAGACTTCGGAAGATGTGGCCGAAATCTCGCGAGATTTCGGAAGATGTCCGCACTGATTCCTGGGATCAATGACACCAGATCCCAGGAGACAGTGCGGCGTGACGAGGATCGACGCAGAGACCCCGCCCACCGCCGAAGAGACAGAGGAAAGAAAGTCAGCGATTACAAGGTAAGTGGAAAAAAAAACACACTTCATTTAGTACTCTTTGCCTGATTTGGAAGGCAAAAATTTACTAAATGAAATGTGTGCCGAACCGCTTTAAAAGGAGCTGTCAGGAAAGGAATATCGGAGCTGCCATGTCTGGGCTTATTTCTAACATTGGCTGTAGGTTCTTGTGGGTTTTTATACCATTATGTTTTTATGCCTTCTAGTAACATTTTACACCAATGAATTTAGTTTAAAAAGGACTTTTTGAAGAAAAAAAAAAAAGAGTATAAAAATATCATCAGCATAAAATACTTTGCAGGAGGGTTAAAATGACCTGTCAGCATAGGAATATTGGAGCGGTCATGTCTGGGCTCATTTCTAGATCTCCAAACATCCTGATTGTTTCTTCATTACCTGGAGAGTTAGTGACCGCGAACAATCATGTGTATATCATACAATATAAAATATTATACTGACTACCTGCTTTTGGGTAAAAGGCAAACCAAGTATTGAGCCAAGGATGTCATATCTGTAGCGTGTGCCTGAAAAAGTAAATACATTTCCAAAACTGCTGCTTCTGAATACCGTACAATAAAACTGGGTTAGATATAATTATTCTAAAGAATAACACAACAACATAAGATTTTTTCATGGTATAAAGAAAGCCTTAACCTTGGCATTATAAATGGGGAAACCACTGAAGAATGTCCCCATTGGCCAAAACTACCCATGCCTTGAAAACATTTAATTTCCACAAGAGAATTTTGCCCAGATCAGCGTTTCTCAACCACCGTTGCATGGAACACCGAGGTTCCTCCAGAGTTTGCTTATGCCGCGTACACACGATCGGAAATTTCGGCCAGCAAAAGACCGATGAGAGCTTTTCATCAGAAAATGCGACCCTGTGTAGGCTCCATCGGAATTTTGCTGGCCGAATTTCCGCCAGCAAAAGATTGAGAGCGGGTTCTCAATTTTTCCCGATTGGAAAAAGTTTCAATCGTCTGTAGCAATTCCGACGTGAAAAATTCCTACGCATGCTTGGAAACAATTCAACGCATGCTCGGAAGAATTGAACTTAATTTTCTCGGCTCGTCGTAGTGTTGTACGTCACCGCGTCCTTGGCGGTCCAAAGTTCAGCGAACTTTTGTGTGACCGTGTGTAGGCAAGCCAAGTTTGAGCGGAATTCCGTCGGAAAAACCATCATAGATTTTTCCGACGAGAATTCCGATCGTGTGTACGTGGCATAAGCGTTTCTTGAGCAAGGAGCAATTTTGGTTTAATTTTTTTATATGGCCGCTGACACCAATGGTCTTTACAGCTTTCTGTAATTTATTTAACAAACCAAGAAAAAACGTTGACAGCTCATTTCTTTTCTTCATTCTCTGATAGTCTAATAATTGATTTACAATGTCCTCCAATTTTCCAATTGTTGCACCCATAGCCAAATTATTATTACTATACAGGATTTATATAACGCTAACGATAACAGTTTGTGCAGCACTTTTCAAATCCATCCTTCTTTATTATTATATGTCCAATATCACTGTGTGTAATGGTAATTCCTTCCCTCCTTTTTGGGGAAGGCTCATCATTTTGGGGCCTTAAAATATTGCAGTGCAACTTATTATCTCAAGGAGACGTTGTTCTGCATACCTACTATGGCTAGGCCTTTAGCCTGGGTAATGTCCAGCGTGACTGCGCAGTGAAACGTCGGCTGTTCTGCGGTTTGTCCGCGTTTTAGGTGCGAACCAGCTGCTAACATAAATTCGCAACTCATTGTACTACTTCTGAGGGGGAAATCCATGCCAATTTTTTTTTTGAAAAAACGGCATGGATTCCCCCTCCAGGAGCATACCAGGCCCTTGGGGCTGGTATGGATTTTAAGGGTAACCCCCTACGCCGAAAAAACGGCGTGGGGGTACCCCCAAAATCCATACCAGACCCTTATCCGAGCACGCAGCCTGGCAGGTCAGGAAAGGGGGTGGGGACGAGCGAGCGCCCCCCCCCGCCCGCAGACCCCAACAACCAATGGCCAGGGTTGTCGGGAAGAGACCCTTGTCCTCATCAACATGGGGACAAGGTGCTTTGGGGTGGGGGGGTTGCAGGGCGCCCCCTTCCCCAAAGCACCCACCCCCCATGTTGAGGGCATGCGGCCTGGTACGGTTCAGGAGGGGGGGTGCTCGCTCGTCCCCACCCCCTTTCTTGACCTGCCAGGCTGCGTGCTCGGATAAGGGTCTGGTGTGGATTTTGGGGGGACCCCCACGCCGTTTTTTCGTCGTAGGGGGTTACCCTTAAAATCCATACCAGACCTAAGGGCCTGGTATGTTCCTGGAGGGGGAATCCATGCCGTTTTTTTTTTTTTTTTTTTTTATTTGGCGTGGACTTCCCCCTCAGAAGTAATACAATGAGTTGCGAATTTTTGTTCACAATGCAAGCCAGGTGCGAATCAGATGCGTGCCCATAGAAGATAATGGGCCTAAATTCGCACCTGATCTGCACCGCACTGCCCAAATGACGCACACGGTTTCTCTGCAATGCGCAGTGCGCATGCACCGGAGATATGTGAACATGCCTCATTAAAATAAATGTATTTTTGAAATGTCCTGCGAATTCGCAGCGTAGTAGGCCGCTGCGAATTCACATAGGTGTGAACCCGGGCTTAATCTTTTTAGCATTTTTGCCTGTTTTTCATCTGTTCTTCAAATTAATTCTGGACATATGCCTAAGGAATATCTTTAATTATAGTTTCAATATTCCTTACTAAAAAAGTTGATACATACCGAAAGACAGAACAACATGTGTTTTGAGATAAAAAGTTGCATTGCAATATGTAAAGACACAAAATGATAAGCCTTCCCGTATCAAAAAGGAGGGAAGGAATTACTATTACACACAGTGATATTGGACATATAATAATAAAGAAGGACTGAATTGTAAATGTAATTGTTTACCGTATATTCTTGAGTATAAGCCAAGTTTTTCAGCACATTTTTTTCCCCCCTCGGCTTATACGTGAGTCGAGCACTTTTCTGCAGCAGAGAGTGAAATTTTCCGACCCGAGGCCACTTGGTGCTAGGAACCAACACTACAACATATCCAAATTTGGGGATCCTAGCACCAAGTGGCCCCCGAGATACGGGGCCCCAAAATCGGTTCGAAAAATGTCATTCTCTGCTGCAGAAAAGTGCTTGACATTTTCCGACCCGACTTAGGGGCCCCGTATCTCGGGGCCACTTGGTGCTAGGAACCCCAAATGGTGTGCAAACCCAGTGGAACCAACACTACAACATATTCAAATTTGGGGTTCCTAGCACCAAGTGGCCCGAGATACAGGGCCCCAAATTCGGTCAATTGTGTCCATCTGCAGCAATGTCATTTCGGGACCCTTTGGGTCCAGAGACCCCAAATTTTGTCTGCAGCTAGGGGGGCATCTAGGAACCCTTAACTACCCAGTTTGAAGTTCGGGGGACCTATGGCTGCAAATGGGCACAATGAGGCATGCAAATGGGCATTGTTGACCCTCTTTTTCACTTACAGTAGCTGCACATTTGTTACCCTAGGCTTATACTCGAGTCAATACGTTTTCCCAGTTTTTTGTGGTAATATTAGGTGGCTCGGCTTATATTCGGGTCTGCTTATACTCGAGTATGTACAGTAATCTCCTCTAATATTTGGGGCTTTGCCTATATTATTCTGAAAAGACTCTTTAACCACTTCCCATCCCGCCCATAGTCATATGACGCCCACAAGGTGGATCTCCCATCCTGGGTGGGCGTCATATGACGTCCTCCCATTCCCGGCCGCCTGGGGGGCACGCGCGCCCGCGGCGTCGCTCGGGACCCGGTGCGAGTGCCCGGCGGCCGCGATGTCCGCCGGGCACCCGCGATTGCCCGTTAAAACAACGGGACCGTGCGGGACCGTGGAGCTGTGTGTGTAAACACACAGCTCCACGTCCTGTCAGCGAGCGGGAGACCGACCATGTGATCCCAGTACGAAGGAACACATGATCGGTCTCCTCCCCTTGAGTTCCCTCCCCCCACAGTTAGAATCACACATATAGGGAATACATTAACCCCTGCAGCGCCCCCTAGTGTTAACCCCTTCCCTGCCAGTCACATTTACACAGTAATCAATGCAATTTTATAGCAACGATCGCTGTGTAAATGTGAATGGTTCCAAAAATGTGTCAAAAGTGTCCGAAGTGTCCGCCGCAATGTCGCAGTCACGAAAAAAAAGTCAGATCGCCGCCATTACTAGTAAAAAAAAAAAATGCAATAAATCTATCCCCTATTTTGTAGACGCTATAACTTTTGCGCAAACCGATCAATATACGCTTATTGCGATTTTTTTTTTTTTAACAAAAATATGTAGAAGAATACGTATCGGCCTAAACTGAGTAAAAAAAATAGTTTTTTTTTTTTTAAAAATGGGATATTTATTATAGCAAAAAGTAAAAAATATTGTGTTTTTTTTTCAAAATTGTCGCTCTTCTTTTGTTTATAGCGCAAAAAATAAAAACCGCAGGGGCGATCAAATACCGCCAAAAGAAAGCTCTATTTGTGGGAAAAAAAGGACGCCAATTTTGTTTGGGTGTAACGTGGCACGACCGCGCAATTTTCAGTTAAAGCGACGCAGTGCCTAATCGCAAAAAGTGCTCTGGTAAGGAAGGGTGTAAAATGGCCCGGTGCTGAAGCGGTTAAACACCTGCTGGGTTGAATGAAATATAAGAAAAACAGGCTTTAGACTGGAATATTCCACACACAGGATTGAGACAAAAAATGTATAATAACAAATGTATCCACCCTGAATAGTCTGAGCCTACACACCCAACAGACAATAGACGGAAGATACGGGGAACAATAGCAATGGTGACACAGTGTGTACTGTGAACACAACAAACAATAGCGGAGGTGACCCCCAACCCCAACCAAGGTGGACAATAGGAACAGTAAACATTGGAAGTGTTATGCTCATAACTACCACAACCAATTCATCTGACAGTGTTAGCGGGGTAGTAAGAGAATGGGGGTGATTAAACAAATGATACTGATATTATTTATTAATAATAGTATTATTATCAGTTGGCCCCCACTTCTCTCCGTTGAGTAGGGGAAGGTCAGCAATGAAACTCGCATCACAAACTGCAGGTGAAAAATAGTATACAGTGAATAGCTTAGACTACACAAACACACTATAATAAGTTGGACAGATAACTAACACAACAAGCATATCCAATAATGGCACTCCGAGGAGATTGAACATCCGTTGGTCTCTATGTGTAGGTCAGGTCTCTCTCTTCCATTCTTATCATTGAAGACTCTACCTATTGGTCCAAAGCCCACAATCCCATCTGTCTCATGAAAGTGATTGGATGGTAACTCAAGACCCTTTGATGTGATGGATATCCAATATTAATTAAGATCTCTCTCCCTGGTATTCAGATTTATATTTAACATTGTTTGGTTAAAAAAAAGACCCAGCTCCATTCAGTTGTGACTTTTATTCTCTAATACACACGGTTGGATTTTCTGACGGGAAATGTTGGATGTGAGCTTGTTGACGGCAAGTCAGCCCGCATGTATGCTCCATCGAACATTTGCTGTTGGACTTTCCGCCAACAAATATTTCATAGCAGGTTCTCAAATTTTCCACGCACAAAAGTTCACGCATGCTCGGAATCAAGCAGAAGGAGCAGCACTGGCTATTGAACTTCCTCTTTCTCGGCTCGTCGTACCTATTGTACGCCACCGCGTTCCCGCGTTCGAAAATTGTTGGCCAACATTTGTTTGACTGTGTGTATGCAAGACAAGTTTGAGCCAACCTTCAAAACACAAAAATCCACTAGATCTAAGGTTAAACATCCTTTCTTCTAACCTCAAATTATGGCCAAGTGCCCTCTTCAGGGATTATTGGAGTCACCTATGATATATTTGTACATTGTAATCATATCTCCTCTTAAGCGCCTTTTCTCATAAGTGAAAAACTGTAATTTATGCCATGAATCCTCATAGCTGATCTCCTCCATCCCCCATAGATGAGCTCCTCTATCCCCATAGCTGATCTCCTCCATCCCCCATAGAACTCCTCTATCCCCATTGCTAAGCTCCTCCATTCCCCATAGATGAGCTCCTCTATCCCCATAGCTGAGCTCCTCCATCCCCCATAGCTGAGCTCCTCCATCCCCCATAGCTGAGCTCCTCCATCCCCCATAGATGAGCTCATCTATCCCCATAGCTGATCTCCTCCATCCCCCATAGATGAGCTCCTCTATCCCCATAGCTGATCTCCTCCATCCCCCATAGAGCTCCTCTATCCCCATTGCTAAGCTCCTCCATTCCCCATAGATGAGCTCCTCTATCCCCATAGCTGAGCTCCTCCATCCCCCATAGATGAGCTCATCTATCCCCATAGCTGATCTCCTCCATCCCCCATAGAGCTCCTCTATCCCCATAGCTGATCTCCTCCATCCCCCATAGAGCTCCTCTATCCCCATAGCTGAGCTCCTCCATTCCCCATAGATGAGCACCAATATCCCATTAGCTAAGCTCGTCCATCTCCCATAGCTGAGCTCTTCCATCTCCCATAGCTGAGCTCTTCCATCTCCCATAGCTGAGCTCTTCCATCTCCCATAGCTGAGCTCTTCCATCTCCCATAGCTGAGCTCTTCCATCTCCCATAGCTGAGCTCTTCCATCTCCCATAGCTGATCCTCTCCATCTCCCATAGCTGATCCTCTCCATCCCCCATAGCTGATCCTCTCCATCCCCCATAGCTGATCCTCTCCATCCCCCTATGGCTGAGCTGCTCCATTCCCCAGAGCTGAGCTCCTCCATCTCCCATAGCTGAGCTCCTCCATCTCCCAAAGTGGTTCCTCTCCATCCCCCATAGCTGATCCTCTCCATCCCCATATGGCTGAGCTCCTCCATTCCCCATAGCTAAGCTTCTCCATCCCCCATAGGTGATCCTCTCCATCCCCCCTATGGCTAAGCTTCTCCATTCCCCAGAGCTGAGCTCCTCCATCCCCCATAGCTGAGCTCCTCCATCTCCCATAGCTAAGCTCTTCCATCACCTAATGTTGATCTCCTCCATCCCCCATCGCTGATCTTCTCCAATACCCTATAGCTAACTCTTCCACACTCCTAGCTGAGCTCCTCCATCTCCCATAGCTAAGCTCCTCCATCACCTAATGTTGATCTCCCCCATCCCCCATGGCTGATCTTCTCCAATACCCTATAGCCAACTCCTTCACCCCCATAGCTGAGCTCCTTCTTCTCCCATAGCTGAATTAATGAGGCTGAGTCCCGGTACAGGAGGGCCGGCTGTACTGCCATATCAGTGAGTCTGGTTGAACACATATCTTGCCGTATTGATTAATGACACATATATAGAGCATTGTCCCTTAAATGTCTACTGCATGCTTCCTGTGTATCTCCCTTTATTGGAGGCCATTTTTTTAGTAGCTCAATCAAGCTCCACAAAATGGTACAACCACATGTGTGCTCCTTTCCACTAATTATCTGTGAAATATTTACCAAAGAACAAATTTCTCTAAATTTCATTGGCAAATAAACAGTGGAGACTTCTAATACTATGTGGATGAGCAAATTTCCCTATGTCCACCCACTGCTTGTATAAGATTCATGGACACCACAAGAGTCTTTTAGAGAGTTTTGAGCATCTTTGTTTAAAACTTTGAAAAGTAACCAGTAAGTTCCAGGACCCATTTACACCTAGATATCCCAACATGGTTTAGGAAGCCAATTGATATACGGTATATTACCCACTTTATAGTTTCTGAGGTGGATAGAGTTTAATGTCGAATTTTGAGATTTTATATTTATGATTTGTACCTGGAAGCAGGTATGAGTGTATATTCAATTTATTAATTTTCAATTTACATACAGATATTTTATATGTTCTGTAGAACAACTTTTTACCATGGTTTAACTGTGCCAGTCTACTTGTGTATCATTTATATATATGTGTGTATGTGTGTGTGTGTGTGTGTGTGTGTATGTATATGTATATATATATATATATATATATATATATATATATATATATAAAAAATATTATTTTTATTTTATTAAATAAAATACTCAATTGCATAATATATATTGCACATAATGATCCATTATATAAAATATACTATTGGTTAGAATACCAAGACTTTTTATAAATTACCTTCAGAAATCTCAGCATCTAGAAACTGGTTTCCTTAATTAAATAGTTTCAAATTTAGTTTCAGGGTAACTTTCCCGCCCTCAACACACTTGCACAGTATAAACAATCCCCATTCTTATGGACCTATTGGCCACACCCTTCTAGAGCTCAATCCAAAGTCTCCAGTCATATGTTAATGAGTAGCCCCTGTGTGTTAGCCAATCAGACTCTCCCATCAATTAGCAAATTCAGTTTTCTTCTCACATATATACCAGACACACATATAGACCTCCAGTCCTTACTCAGTGAATCTCATTTTGTTTGTAGCAAAAGTGATTTATTTTCTCCATTGACCACTTCCCACCGGAATAGCTTTGGAGAAGACCATATAGACTTCCTCTGTGAAGACCAACTTGGAGACATCTAAAGCTTCATTGTTTAAGGTAAGTCATACAGAACCCCAAAGATCTATAGACCTGATAGGCTTATGCCTTAAAATGCTGGGATTTTTCTCTGATTTAATGCAATGTATTTAGCAGGAAATGGAATAGTAAAACTGTTTAATGTTCTAAAGGGCCTTTTATTTTTAGAGATGGATAGCTTGACTGAATATCCACATTATTTTACAATATTTTATTTAAAAAATATTTCAACCTCATGCTTTACATTCAGATGGTCATTCTTCATGTACTGTCGAAAGTAAATTAAACAGTTTTATCTTAGGTTGTTCTCATTTTTGCTACTCCTGTCTGTCTTTTTTTTGGACATAGCAAGTTTTTTTCCTAATTTTCACATTTTTAGTGACTAGTCAAGTTGTTTCTTGTGATGAATTGTCCCATTGTGAACCCCCCCCCATTCTGGGGCTAACTGTTTTGGTGACATACATGAATTATGTTTTTATCTGTAATTTAATTTGTGCATTAATAAAACCATTTTCACATTTTTTATAATTGTATACCTGTTATATATTTATACTTTACTGCTTTACTGTCCCGTGATAGTCCAAATTGCCCTTGATGTTTCCTTGGTAGCCTGGTTGGGGATCAGGCTCCCAATTTCTCATTTCCAAATAATCATGGATGATGGTACAAGTTTATTTATTTCTACCTTCAGTAACCTATTACAGAGTCCCACATCTATTCTCATAACCTAACAATACCGATGTCTTAGCAGAAAGTTAAGTAGAAAAAAACAAACTAAAACTTTTTGTTTTTTATTGTTCCCTTGAATTAAAATGATTTAAATTGTTTATTTTTCCTTTTTTCCCTTGCCTTTTGTGTTCCTACATATGGGATTAGATTATTTGCTTTTGTTCGGAGATCCATAGATTGATTGAATATCCACATTATTTTGCAATATTTTGAGTTTAGAACCCAACCAACCTCATACATTACATTCAGATTTTCTATCTTCATGTACCCTTAAAATAAAATCAGCTCCATCTTAGGTTCTCTGTTAGATGGTAGATTAGCAGTTGCATGTTAAAGGCAATTCAAAATCAAACGTTGTTTCGTCTTTCACCATATGTTACAATGACAACCTAATAATACAGAAATCTTAGCAGAAAGTTAAAAAGAAAGAAAAATTTCTTTTTGTTTTTATTGTTCCCTGAATTAAAACGATTTTAATTATTGTTCCTTTTTTCCCTTGCCTTTTGTGTTCCTACATATGAGATTAGATTATTTGCTTTATTCAGAGATCCATAGATTGATTAAATATCCACATTATTTTGCAATATTTTGAGTTTAGAACCCAACCAACCTCATACATTACATTCCGATTTTCTATCTTCATGTACCCTTGGAATAAAATTAAACCAATCCTTCTTAGGTTGTCTGTTAAATGGTAGATTAGCAGTTGAATGTTAAAGGCAATTCAAAATCAAACGTCTTTTCATCTTTCACCATATGTTACAATGACAACCTAATAATTTAGAAACTTTAGCAGAAAGTTAAAAAGAAAATTAAAAAAACTTTTTTGGTTTTTAATGTTCCCTAAATGTAAAATGTATTTAAATTTGTTTCCTTTTTTTTTTCACTTCGCCTGTTGTGGCCCTACAAGTGGGATTAGATTATTTTCTTTTGATTAGAGATCCATATATATTGATTGAATATCCACATTATTTTTGCAATATTTTGTTTTTAGAATCCAACCAGCCTCATGCATTATATTCAGATATTCTTTCTTCATGTACTCTTGAAATAACATTAAACAGTTCCATCTTAAGTTGTCTGCTGGATTGTGTATTAGCAACTGCATGTTCACCATCAAAGGTTGTCTGTCTTTTTTTTGTACTTGCAAGTGTTTTCCTAATTTCACCCCGGACACAAGTTTTTAATGTTCCCTGAATTTAAATATTTTTTTTCTTTATTTTACTTGCCTGTTACTGACCTACAAGTGGGATTAAACAATTTCTTTTGATTAGAGATCCATATATTGATTAAATATCCACATTGTTTTGCAATATTTTATTTCTAGATTTTTTTTTTTTTCTTCAAAACTCTTTATTACAAATTTTTCTTACATATTCATTTACATAACTTTTCATTTTGTTTTAACTTTAACATCTTACATTTTACATATATTTCCCTTATCCTTAACTCTCATACCATCCCTTCACATTCATACTCTATATTATATTTTT
This sequence comes from Lithobates sylvaticus, assembly GCA_028564925.1. Taxonomy (NCBI): domain Eukaryota; kingdom Metazoa; phylum Chordata; class Amphibia; order Anura; family Ranidae; genus Lithobates; species Lithobates sylvaticus. The sequence goes on along the minus strand of CM053026.1, from coordinate 774,687,292 downwards.
AGAATTTAACCAACCTAATAAATGCATTCAGATGTACTTTCTTCATGTTCCCTTGAAATATAATTAAACCATTAAACAATTCTGATAGAATGTAGATTAGCAGTTGCATGTTAATAAACAATTTAACATCAAACATTGTTTATTTTCTGAGTTCCAAATTCCTCAATAACTGTCTCTTTTTGTACTTGCAAGTTTTTCCTAATTTCAACCCTAACCGTACAGATGTTTTACCAGAAAGTTATACAGAAATTTTTTTTTTTTAATTTTCCCTGATGTTTGGGGGTTCTAAGTAATTTTCTAGAAAAAAAGCACTGATTTAAAATTGAAAAACAAAAAGTTACAGAGAAGGCCTGGTCTTCAAGTGGTTAAACAATTCAAAGTCAAAAGTTGATTTTTTTTCTGAGTTCCAAATTTCACCATTTCTGTCCATCTTTTTTGTACATGCAAGTTTTTTTTATTTTTCCTAATCTCAACCAAAACAGTATTATATATGTCTTACCAGAAAGTTATAGAGAAACAGAAGTGGGGACAGTGGCTGCATTTGCGTTTTGAGTGGCTGCAATTGATGGGCACAGTGGCTGCAATTGATGGGTACAGTGGCAGCGTTTAATGGCACAGTGGCAGCGTTTGGCGGGCAGAGTGGCAGAGTTTGGGTACAGTGGCAGCGTTTTATGGGCACATTGGCAGCATTTGGCACAGTGGCTGCATTTGATGGGCACAGTGGCAGCCTTTGGGTGCAGTGGCAGCGTTTGATGGGCACAGTGGCAGCCTTTGGGTACAGTGGCAGCATTTGGCACAGTGACAGCGTTTGATGGCACAGTGGCATTGTTTGATGGCACAGTGGCAGCCTTTGGGTGCAGTGGCAGCGTTTGATGGGCACAGTGGCAGCCTTTGGGTACAGTGGCAGCATTTGGCACAGTGACAGCGTTTGATGGCACAGTGGCAGCGTTTGATGGCACAGTGGCAGCCTTTGGGCACAGTGGCAGCGTTTGGCACAGTGGCAGCATTTGATGGCACAGTGGTTGCAATTGATGATTTTTCTTTCAAAATTTTTTCAACCCTAATGAATGGGCTGCTCAAATGAATGGGCTGCTGTGCCTGCGCAAATGTGGGCCGCCAAAACACATACATGTTAATGTGTGATGTGACAATGGCTTCAATGTAATGGGGGCACTGTGATGTGTAAAGGGGCACTATGACATGAAGGGGAATCTAATGTAATGGAGGCGCTGTGATGTGTAAAGGGGCACTATGACATGAAGGGGAATCTAATGTAATGGGGGCGCTGTGATGTGTAAAGGGGCACTATAATGTGGAAATGTCTGCAATGTAATGGAGTGCTGTGACATGAAAGGGAACTGAGGACACCGTGTGTGTGCTGTGAAGGGGGTATGCAAAGTTTTTTATTTTTTTAGATAATTTTGTGTCTGTTTTTTGAGATGTTGGGTTGAAGAGCAAAATTGCATTGGGCGGGGGCCCAAAAAAAGTTTGCCCAAATGTTTAATAACCATATTAATGATGGACCTGACTGTAATCTATGCCATCAATTATCATAGCTGATCTCCTCCATCCCCCATCGCTGATCTTCTTCAATACCATATAGCTAACTCTTCCACCCCCCCAGAGCGGAGCTCCTCCACCCCCATAGCGGAGCTCCTCCACCTCCCATAACGGAGCTCCTCCACCTCCTATAGCTGAGCGCCTCCATTTCCCCATAGCTGAGCTCCTCCATCTCCCATAGCTGAGCTCCTCCATCTCCCATAGCTGAGCTCCTCCATCCCCCATGAGCTGAGCTCCTCCATCCCCCATGAGCTGAGCTCCTCCATCCCCCATGAGCTGAGCTCCTCCATTCCCCATGAGCTGAGCTCCTCCATCATTCCCCATGAGCTGAGCTCCTCCATCATTCCCCATGAGCTGAGCTCCTCCATCATTCCCCATGAGCTGAGCTCCTCCATCATTCCCCATGAGCTGAGCTCCTCCATCATTCCCCATGAGCTGAGCTCCTCCATCATTCCCCATGAGCTGAGCTCCTCCATCATTCCCCATGAGCTGAGCTCCTCCATCATTCCCCATGAGCTGAGCTCCTCCATCATTCCCCATGAGCTGAGCTCCTCCATCATTCCCCATGAGCTGAGCTCCTCCATCATTCCCCATGAGCTGAGCTCCTCCATCATTCCCCATGAGCTGAGCTCCTCCATCATTCCCCATGAGCTGAGCTCCTCCATCATTCCCCATGAGCTGAGCTCCTCCATCATTCCCCATGAGCTGAGCTCCTCCACCATTCCCCATGAGCTGAGCTCCTCCACCATTCCCCATGAGCTGAGCTCCTCCACCATTCCCCATGAGCTGAGCTCCTCCACCATTCCCCATGAGCTGAGCTCCTTCATCTCCCATTGCTGAGCTCCTTCATCTCCCATTGCTGAGCTCCTCCATCTCCCATTGCTGAGCTCATCCATCTCCCATTGCTGAGCTCATCCATCTCCCATTGCTGAGCTCCTCCATCTCCCATTGCTGAGCTCCTCCATCTCCCATTGCTGAGCTCCTCCATCTCCCATTTCTGAGCTCCTCCATCTCCCCTCCTTTATTCATTTTGTTGCCCTTCGTTGAACTCTTTCTAATTCAACAACATATTTCCTAAGGATTGGTGATCAAAACTGGAATGCCTATTCCAGATGAGGGTAAATCAGTGTTTTGCAAAGGGGGTCGAATTATTGATTTTATCTCTGGAATGAATGTCCTTTTTTTACTGCATAAGAGTAGTCTGCTGGCTTTGTTAGCTGTCGGTTGGCATTGCATGCTAAGTCTGTGATCTACAAGTACCACCAGATCCTTTCACATCCCTGAATCTCTCAAGGGAGTCCCTTTTAAATATGCATGTGTATTTTTGGCACCCAAGTGCATAACTTTACATTTCTTAATATTGAACCTGCCATATAGCTGCCCATCACCTTACTTTATTAAAGTCCTCCTGTAATGATGCTCCATCCTGTGATGACATTATTTTCGGGGATAATCTGGTAACATCAGCAAATACTAATGCTGCGTACACACGAGCGGAATGTCCGTCAGAAAAAGTCAGATGGGAGCTTTTCATCGTATATTCCGACCGTGTGTAGGCCCCATCCTGACTTTTTCCATCCAAAATGCAGACAGACTTAGATAGAGAACCTGTTCTAAATTTTTCCAACAGAACTAATTACTATCGGGCTCGTCTGTATGCTGTTCCGACCTACCAAACATGACGCAACGGAATCTATTGGCTACTGGCTATTGCACTTGATTTTTCTAGTCCCATCGTACGTGTTGTACGTCACCGCATTCTTGATGGTCAGACTTTGGTGTGACCATGTGTAGGCAAGACCACTTGAGCGGAATTCCTTCAGAGAAACCTTCAGAGTTTATTCCGACAGCAAAACCGCTCGTGTGTACGCGGCATAAATCTGAGCCTCTGATTCCAATCTCTATAGATCATTACTACAATGCCGGGGGTACAATATTTTTCTTACCACCACATCCCAAATATACTAACAGATAGTTTATACATCCTCGAAGCCAAGAAGAAAAGAAAAAGTTTGTAAGATTTTTAAGGTGTACAATCTCCCAACAAATGTCAATACACACGTGTACATTAAAATCCAATCTTTTCTTGAAATGTAACCACTAAACAAGAAGTGGCTGGTATTTAAAAAAACAAAAAGGGCAACAATAGTGTAGCCATTATTAAAAACAACATACACAACATCTACCCTCTATGAACACAAACCTTAAAAACCCATCCATACCATCATAGTGTGACAGATCTAACCCCCGGGGGTCAACAATGATTCTTGTAACACCCTAGTTTTGAGTATTCGAAAATGTTATGTAGCAATGTGTTTCTTGTATTGCATCTTAGCCCTACTTTTCCATATCTTTTTTTTAATTTAGAGCTCTTGACATTCCACTATGCTTCTCTGTCCTCTAATCACTATTTCCAAAGTTCTTTCTAACCTGAACATCTGTAATAAGCTCCAGGTCATGACATCTCTTGCAAATTATACGTTTTTATCTTCTGAAATTACACCGACTCAGACACTCCAAGACGCCCCACGTGATTCTAAACATTTGCCCATCAGTTGGTCTGTTAGCATATCAAAGCAGCCTGACATCATGGAGACAACACTGCCTATTACCTGGCTTCCACCTATTCACCTGCTTCTGAAGACAAAGGGTGACCCTAATTATGATGCGCAAAATTTTGCTTTCGCATAATAATCAAGGAACCAACAGGAGGACCTTTTGTCTTTCCAACAAAGTTGGACCAGTTGTTGGTCTTGTAAAAAAGTTCCTCACACATCCATACTCAGGCCCATATCTCATATAAACCCATATTAATAAATTAATCTAATTTATTCCCTACAAATACAGAATTTAGTGGACAATGACATTGCCTTTTTGAGGTGTACTTTAAGCAAACTAAACTTTTAATAACAAAACAAAAAAATGCAAACCTCTATCTGATTCACTGATCACATATAAAAAGCTATATACCATAGAACATGTTAGCCATGCACAGAAAGATTAAAAACAAACTGTCTTCGACTCCCGTAACACTCCCCTCCCCCCAGCAGCCGGCGGGAGAGTAGAGGAGGGAAGTTCAGCAATGTTGGGGAAGGCAGAAGAGGATCGGTGTCTGCAATAAGGCAGTACAGCCATCCCTCCTGCCAGTAATGGCCCCTATTATGAACTGATGAGTCCCGGTACAGGAGGGTCGGCTGTACTAGCATATCAGTGAGTCTGGTTGAACACATATCTTGCAGTAGGGAATAATGACGCATATATAGAGCATTGTCCCTTAAATGTCTACTGCATGCTTCCCGTGTATCTCCCTTTATTGGAGGCCATTTTTTTGTAGCTCAATCAAGCTCCAAAAAATGGTACAACCACATGTGTGCTCCTTTCCACTAATTATCTGTGAAATATTTACCAAAGAACTAATTTCTCTAAAATTCATTGGCAAATAAACGGTGGAGACTTCTCATACCAGCAAATTTCCCTATGTCCACCCACTGCTTGTATAAGATTCATGGACACCACAAGAGTCTTTTAGAGAGTTTTGATCGTCTTTGTTTAAAGCCCCATATACGGTCGGATTTTCCGATGGAAAATGTCCTATCGGACAATGTTGTCGGAAATTCTGACCGTGTGTAGGCTCCATCGGACATTTTCCATCGGATTTTCCGACGGACAAAGTTTTATCTCCTGCTCTCAAATTTGCCGACAACAAAGTCCTATCGGACTTTTTCCGATCGTGTGTAGCGAATTCCGACGGACAAAGTGCCACGCATGCTCAGATCACATTACAAGACCAAAGCTATTGGCTACTAGCCTCTACGTAGTCCCATCGTAGGCAACAAACGTCACCACGTTCAGGATGATCGGATTTTCCGACAACTTTGTCCGACCGTGTGTATGCAACACCAGTGTCAGACTAAATCCGTCGGAAAAAATCTGATGGATTTTGTGGTCGGATTTTCCGACCGTGTGTACGGGGCATAAGACTTTGAAAAGTAACCAGTAAGTTCCAGGACCCATTTACACCTAGATATCCCAACATGCTTTAGGAAGCCAATTGATATACGGTATATTACCCACTTTATATTTTCTGAGGTAGATAAGAGTTTAATGTCGAATTTTGAGATTTTATATTTGTTATTTGTACCTGGATGCAGGTATGAGTGTATGTATATATGTATATGTATATATATATATATATATATATATATATATATATATATATATATATATATATATATATATATACACATACACACACACACACACACACACACACACACACACACACACACACACACACACACACACACACACACACACACACACACACACACAGTATATATATATATACATATACACACATATAATATATATGTGTGTGTGTGTGTGTGTATATATATATATATATAGTTTTTTTTTTTTATTATTTTATTAAATAAAATACTCAATTGCATAATATTTATTGCAAATAATGATCCATTATATAAAATATACTATTGGTTAGAATACCAAGACTTCTTATACATTACTTTCAGAAATCTCAGCATCTAGAAACTGGTTTCCTTAATTAAATCTTTTAAAATTAGTTTCACGGTAACTTTCCTGCCCTCAACACACTGGCACAGTATAAACAATCCCCATTCTTATGGACCTATTGGCCACACCCTTCTAGAGCTCAATCCAAAGTCTCCAGTCATATGTTAATGAGTAGCTCCTGTGTGTTAGCCAATCAGAATCTCCCATCAATTAGCAAATTCAGTTTTCTTCTCACATATATACCAGACACACATATAGACCTCCAGTCCTTACTCAGTGAATCTCATTTTGCTTGTAGCAAAAGTGATTTATTTTCTCCATTGACCACTTCCCACCGGAATAGCTTTTGGAGACGACCATATAGACTTCCTCGGTGAAGACCAACTTGGAGACATCTAAACCTTCATTGTTTAAGGTAAGTCATACAGAACCCCAAATATCTATAGACCTGATAGGTTTATGCCTTAAAATGCTGGGATTTTTCTCTGATTTAAGGCGATGTATTTAGCAGGAAATGGAATAGTAAAACTTTTTAATATTCTAAAGGGTCTTTTATTTTAGAGATGGCTATATTGACTGGATAGCCACATTATTTTTCAATATTTTATTTTTAAAATATTTCAACCTCATGCTTTACATTCAGATGTTTATTCTTCCTGTACCGTTGAAAAGAAATTAAACAGTTTTATCTTAGGTTGTTCTCATTTTTCATTCCTGTAATTTTGCTATTCCTTTTTTTTTTTTGGACATAGCAAGTATATTCCTATTTTCCTCATTTTCACTTTCACCATATTTTACAACGACAACCTAACAATACAGATGTCTTAGCAGAGAGTTAAGTAGAAAAAAAAACTATTTTTTTTTTTTAGTTTTTATTGTTCCCTGAATTAAAATGATTTAAATAATTTTTCCTTTTTTTCACTTGCCTGTTGTGGTCCTACATAAGGGATTAGATTGTTTTTCTTTTGTTCAGAGATCCATAGATTGATTGATTGAATATCCACATTATTTTGCAATATTTGGATTTTAGAACCCAACCAACCTCATACATTACATTCAGATTTTCTATCTTCATGTGCCCTCAAAATAAAATTAAACAGCTCCATTTTAGGTTGTCTGTTAGATGGTAGATTAGCAGATGCATGTTAAAGGTAATTCAAAATCAAACGTTTTTTTTTGTGTTTCACCATATGTTACAATGTCAACCTAATAATATAGAAATCTTAGCAGAAAGTTAAAAGGAAAAAAAACTTTTTTTGTTGTTTTTAATGTTCCTTAAATGTAAATTTTTTAAATGATTTTTTCTTTTTCACCTTGCCTCTTGTGGCCCTACAAGTGGGATTAGATTATTTTCTTTTGATTAGAGACCCATATATATTGATTGAATATCCACATTATTTTTGCAATATTTTGTTTTTAGAATCCAACCAGCTTCATACATTATATTCAGATGTTCTTTCTTCATGTACTCTTGAAATAACATTAAACAGTTCCATCTTAAGTTGTCTGCTGGATTGTATATTAGCAACTGCATGTTCACCATTTAAAGGTTGTCTGTCTTTTTTGTACTTGCAAGTGTTTTCCTAATTTCACCCCGGACAAAAATTTTAATGTTCCCTGAATTTAAATCATATTTTTTTCTTTTTCACTTGTCTGTTACTGCCCTACAAGTGGGATTAAATTATTTTCTTTTGTTCAGAGATCCATAGATTGATTGAATATCCACATTATTTTGCAATATTTTGATTTTGGAACCCAACCAACTTCATACATTACATTCAGATTTTTTATTTTATTAAATAAAATACTCAATTGCGTAAGATTTATTGCAAATAATGATCCATTATATAAAATATACTATTGGTTAGAATACTAAGACATGTTAAACATTATATTACCTTTTAGAAATCTCAGCATCTAGAAACTGATTTCCTCAATTAATTAAATCATTTGCATTTAGTTTCAGGGTAACTTTCCCGCCCTCAACACACTGTCACAGTATAAACAAACCCCATTCTTATGGACCTATTGGCCACACCCTTTTAGAGCGCAATCCAAAGTCTCCAGTCATATGTTAATGAGTATCTCCTGTGTGTTCGCCAATCAGACTCTCCCATCAATTAGCAAATTCTGTTTTCTTCTCACATATATACCAGACACACATATAGACCTCCATTCCTTACTCAGTGAATCTCATTTTGCTTGTAGCAAAAGTGATTTATTTTCTCCATTGACCACTTCCCACCGGAATAGCTTTTGGAGACGACCATATAGACTTCCTCGGTGAAGACCAACTTGGAGACATCTAAACCTTCATGGTTTAAGGTAAGTCATACAGAACCCCAAAGATCTATAGACCTGATAGGTTTATGCTTTAAAAAACTGGTATTTTTCTCTGATTTAAGGAGATGTATTTAGCAGGAAATGGAATAGTAAAACTTTTTAATGTTCCAAAGGGCCTTTTATTGTAGAGATGGATAGATTGACTGAATATCCACATTATTTTACAATATTCTATTTTAAAAATATTTCAACCTCATGCTTTACATTCAGATGGTCATTCTTCATGTACTGTCGAAAGTAAATTAAACAGTTTTATCTTAGTTTGTTCTCATTTTTGCTACTCCTGTCTGTCTTTTTTTTGGACATAGCAAGTTTTTTTCCTATTTTCCTAATTTTCACATTTTTAGTGACTAGTCGAGTTGTTTCTTGTGGTGAATTGTCCCATTGTGAACCCCCCCCCCCCCCCCCCATTCTGGGGCTAACTGTTTTGGTGACATACATGAATTATGTTTTTATCTGTAATTTAATTTGTGCATTAATAAAACCATTTTCACATTTTTTATAATTGTATACCTGTTATATATTTATACTTTACTGCTTTACTGTCCCGTGATAGTCCAAATTGCCCTCGATGTTTCCTTGGTAGCCTGGTTGGGGATCAGGCTCCCAATTTCTCATTTCCAAATAATCATGGATGATGGTACAAGTTTATTTATTTCTACCTTCAGTAACCTATTACAGAGCCCACATCTATTCTCATAACCTAACAATACCGATGTCTTAGCAGAAAGTTAAGTAGAAAAAAAAAACTAAAACTTTTTGTTTTTTATTGTTCCCTTGAATTAAAATTATTTAAATTGTTTATTTTTCCTTTTTTCCCTTGCCTTTTGTGTTCCTACATATGGGATTAGATTATTTGCTTTTGTTCGGAGATCCATAGATTGATTGAATATCCACATTATTTTGCAATATTTTGAGTTTACAACCCAACCAACCTCATACATTACATTCAGATTTTCTATCTTCATGTGCCCTTAAAATAAAATTAAACAGCTCCATCTTAGGTTGTCTGTTAGATGGTAGATTAGCAGATGCATGTTAAACGCAATTCAAAATCAAAAGTTTTTTCGTTTTTTTTACCATATGTTACAATGACAACCTAACAATATAGAAATCTTAGCAGAAAGTTAAAAAGAAAAAAAAACCTTTCTAAAAATGTAAAATTATTTAAATTATTTTTCCTTTTTTTTTCACTTCGCCTGTTGTGGCCCTACAAGTGGGATTAGATTAGTTTCTTTTGATTAGAGACCCATATATATTGATTGAATATCCACATTATTTTTGCAATATTTTGTTTTTAGAATCCAACCAGCCTCATGCATTATATTCAGACGTTCTTTCTTCGTGTACTCTTGAAATAACATTAAACAGTTCCATCTTAAATTGTCTGCTGGTTTGTATATTAGCAACTGCATGTTCACCATCAAAGGTTGTCTGTCTTTTTTTTGTACTTGCAAGTGTTTTCCTAATTTCACCCCGGACACAAGTTTTTAATGTTCCCTGAATTTAAATATTTTTTTTTCTTTATTTTACTTGCCTGTTACTGACCTACAAGTGGGATTAAACAATTTCTTTTGATTAGAGATCCATATATTGATTAAATATCCACATTGTTTTGCAATATTTTATTTCTAGAATTTTTTTTTTTCTTCAAAACTCTTTATTACAAATTTTTCTTACATATTCATTTACATAACTTTTCATTTTGTTTTAACTTTAACATCTTACATTTTACATATATTTCCCTTATTCTTAACTCTCATACCATCCCTTCACATTCATACTCTATATTATATTTTTAGAATTTAACCAACCTAATAAATGCATTCAGATGTACTTTCTTCATGTTCCCTTGAAATATAATTAAACCATTAAACAATTCTGATAGAATGTAGATTAGCAGTTGCATGTTAATAAACAATTTAACATCAAACATTGTTTATTTTGTGAGTTCCAAATTCCTCAATAACTGTCTCTTTTTGTACTTGCAAGTTTTTCCTAATTTCAACCCTAACCGTACAGATGTTTTACCAGAAAGTTATACAGAAAACATTTTTTTTTAATTTTCCCTGATGTTTGGGGGTTCTAAGTAATTTTCTAGAAAAAAAGCACTGATTTAAAATTTAAAAACAAAAAGTTACAGAGAAGGTCTGGTCTTCAAGTGGTTAAACAATTCAAAGTCAAAAGTAGATTTTTTTTCTGAGTTCCAAATTTCACCATTTCTGTCCATCTTTTTTGTACATGCAAGTTTTTTTTATTTTTCCTAATCTCAACCAAAACAGTATTATATATGTCTTACCAGAAAGTTATAGAGAAACAGAAGTGGGGACAGTGGCTGCATTTGCGTTTGAGTGGCTGCAATTGATGGGCACAGTGGCTGCAATTGATGGGTACAGTGGCAGCATTTAATGGCACAGTGGCAGCGTTTGGCGGGCAGAGTGGCAGAGTTTGGGTACAGTGGCAGCGTTTTATGGGCACATTGCCAGCATTTGGCACAGTGGCTGCATTTGATGGGCACAGTGGCAGCGTTTGGGTGCAGTAGCAGCGTTTGATGGGCACAGTGGCAGCCTTTGGGTACAGTGGCAGAATTTGGCACAGTGACAGCGTTTGATGGCACAGTGGCATTGTTTGATGGCACAGTGGCATTGTTTGATGGCACAGTGGCAGCGTTTGGCACAGTGGCAGCATTTGATGGCACAGTGGTTGCAATTGATGATTTTTCTTTCAAAATTTTTTCAACCCTAAATAAATGGGCTGCTGTGCCTGCGCAAATGTGGGCCGCCAAAACACATACATGTTAATGTGTGATGTGACAATGGCTTCAATGTAATGGGGGCACTGTGATGTGTAAAGGGGCACTATGACATGAAGGGGAATCTAATGTAATGGAGGCGCTGTGATGTGTAAAGGGGCACTATAATGTGGAAATGTCTGCAATGTAATGGAGTGCTGTGACATGAAAGGGAAAAGAGGACACCGTGTGTGTGCTGTGAAGGGGGTATGCGAAGTTTTTTTTTTTTTTAGATAATTTTGTGTGTCTGTTTTTTGAGATGTTGGGTTGAAGAGCAAAATTGCATTGGGCGGGGGCCCAAAAAAAGTTTGCCCAAATGTTTAATAACCATATTAAAGATGGACCTGACTGTAATCTATGCCATCAATTATCATAGCTGATCTCCTCCATCCCCCATCGCTGATCTTCAATACCCTCTAGCTAACTCTTCCACCCACCCATAGCAGAGCTCCTCCACCCCCATAGCGGAGCTCCTCCACCTCCCATAGCGGAGCTCCTCCACCTCCTATAGCTGAGCTCCTCCATTTCCCCATAGCTGAGCTCCTCCATTTCCCCATAGCTGAGCTCCTCCATTTCCCCATAGCTGAGCTCCTCCATTTCCCCATAGCTGAGCTCCTCCATTTTCCCATAGCTGAGCTCCTCCATCTCCCATAGCTGAGCTCCTCCATCTCCCATAGCTGAGCTCCTCCATCCCCCATGAGCTGAGCTCCTCCATCATTCCCCATGAGCTGAGCTCCTCCATCATTCCCCATGAGCTGAGCTCCTCCATCATTCCCCATGAGCTGAGCTCCTCCATCATTCCCCATGAGCTGAGCTCCTCCATCATTCCCCATGAGCTGAGCTCCTCCATCATTCCCCATGAGCTGAGCTCCTCCATCATTCCCCATGAGCTGAGCTCCTCCATCTCCCATTGCTGAGCTCCTCCATCTCCCATTGCTGAGCTCCTCCATCTCCCCTCCTTTATTCATTTTGTTGCCCTTCGTGGAACTCTTTCTAATTCAACAACATATTTCCTGAGGATTGGTGACCAAAACTGGAATGCCTATTCCAGATGAGGGTAAATCAGTGTTTTGCAAAGGGGGTCGAATTATTGATTTTATCTCTGGAATGAATGTCCTTTTTTTTACTGCATAAGAGTAGTCTGCTGGCTTTGTTAGCTGTCGGTTGGCATTGCATGCTAAGTCTGTGATCTACAAGTACCACCAGATCCTTTCACATCCCTGAATCTACTCAAGGGAATCCCTTTAAATATGCATGTGTATTTTTGGCACCCAAGTGCATAACTTTACATTTCTTAATATTGAACCTGCCATATAGCTGCCCATCACCTTACTTTATTAAAGTCCTCCTGTAATGACGCTCCATCCTGTGATGACATTATTTTCGGGGATAATCTGGTAACATCAGCAAATACTAATGCTGCGTACACACGAGCGGAATGTCCGTCAGAAAAAGTCCGATGGGAGCTTTTCATCGTATATTCCGACCGTGTGTAGGCCCCATCCTGACTTTTTCCATCGAAAATGCAGACAGACTTAGATAGAGAACCTGTTCTAAATTTTTCCAACAGAACTAATTACTATCGGGCTCGTCTGTATGCTGTTCCGACCTACCAAACATGACGCAACGGAATCTATTGGCTACTGGCTATTGCACTTGATTTTTCTAGTCCCATCGTACGTGTTGTACGTCACCGCATTCTTGATGGTCAGACTTTGGTGTGACCATGTGTAGGCAAGACCACTTGAGCGGAATTCCTTCAGAGAAACCTTCAGAGTTTATTCCGACAGCAAAACCGCTCGTGTGTACGCGGCATAAATCTGAGCCTCTGATTCCAATCTCTATAGATCATTACTACAATGCCGGGGGTACAATATTTTTCTTACCACCACATCCCAGATATGCTAACAGATAGTTTATACATCCTCGAAGCCAAGAAGAAAAGAAAAAGTTTGTAAGATTTTTAAGGTGTACAATCTCCCAACAAATGTCAATACACACGCGTACATTAAAATCCAATCTTTTATTGAAATATAACCACTAAACAAGAAGTGACTGGTATTTAAAAAAAAAAAAGGCAACAATAGTGTAGCCATTATTAAAAACAACATACACAACATCTACCCTCTATGAACACAAACCTTAAAAACCCATCCATAGCATCATAGTATGACAGATCTAACCCCCCTGGGGGTCAACAATGATTCTTGTAACACCCTAGTTTTGAGTATTCGAAAATGTTGTGTAGCAATGTGTTTCTTGTATTGCATCTTAGTCCTACTTTTCCATATCTTTTTTTTAATTTAGAGCTCTTGACATTCCACTATGCTTCTCTGTCTTCTAATCACTATTTCCAAAGTTCTTTCTAACCTGAACATCTGTAATAAGGTCCAGGTCATGACATCTCTTGCAAATTATACGTTTTTATCTTCTGAAATTACACTGACTCAGACACTCCAAGACACCCCACGTGATTCTAAACATTTGCCCATCAGTTGGTCTGTTAGCATATCAAAGCAGCCTGACATCATGGAGACAACACTGCCCATTACCTGGCTTCCACCTATTCACCTGCTTCTGAAGACAAAGGGTGACCCTAATTATGATGTGCAACATTTTGCTTTCGCATAATAATCAAGGAACCAACAGAAGGACCTTTTAGTCTTTCCAACAAAGTTGGACCAGTTGTTGGTCTTGTAAAAAAGTTCCTCACACATCCATACTCAGGCCCATATCTCATATAAACCCATATTAGATGAATCTAATATATTCCCTACAAATACAGACTTTACTGGACAATGACATTGCCTTTTCGAGGTGTACTTTAAGCAATCTAAACTTTTAATAACAAAACAAAAAAATGCAAACCTCCTATCTGATTCACTGATCACATATAAAAAGCTATATACCCTAGAACATATTAGCCATGCACAGAAAGATAAAAAACAAACTGTCATTGACTCCCGTAACACTCCCGTCCCCCCAGCAGCCGGCGGGAGAGTAGCGGAGGGAAGTTCAGCAATGCTGGGGAAGGCAGAAGAGGATCAGTGTCTGCAATAAGGCAGTACAGCCATCCCTCCTGCTAGTAAAGGCCCCTATTATGAACTGATGAGGCTGAGTCCCGGTACAGGAGGGTCGGCTGTACTGGCTTATCAGTGAGTCTGGTTGAACACATATCTTGCAGTAGTGAATAATGACACATATATAGAGCATTGTCCCTTAAATGTCTACTGCATGCTTCCCGTGTATCTCCCTTTTTTATTGGAGGCCATTTTTTTGTAGCTCAATCAAGCTCCAAAAAATGGTACAACCACATGTGTGCTCCTTTCCACTAATTATCTGTGAAATATTTACCAAAGAACTAATTTCTCTAAAATTCATTGGCAAATAAACAGTGGAGACTTCTCATACTAACTATGTGGATGAGCAAATTTCCCTATGTCCACCCACTGCTTGTATAAGATTCATGGACACCACAAGAGTCTTTTAGAGAGTTTTGAGCGTCTTTGTTTAAGACTTTGAAAAGTAACCAGTAAGTTCCAGGACCCATTTACACCTAGATATCCCAACATGGTTTAGGAAGCCAATTGATATACGGTATATTACCCACTTTATAGTTCCTGAGGTGGATAGAGTTTAATGTCGAACTTTGAGATTTTATATTTATGATTTGTACCAGGATGCAGGTATGAGTGTATATTCAATTTACATGGACAGATATTTTATATAATCTGTATAAAAACTTTTTACCATGGTTTAGTAAAAGCCAGTACCAGTCTACTTGTGTGTGTGTGTGTGTATAAGGTATGGTTTATATATATATATATATATATATATATATATATATATATATATATATATATATATATATATATATATATATATATATATAATATAATATAAATACTGTGTGTATGTATGTATATATATGTATGTGTGTGTGTGTATGTATATATATGTATGTGTGTGTGTATATGTGTATATATATATATATATATATATATATATATATATATATATATATATATATATATATATATATATATATATATACAGTGGTGTGAAAAAGTGTTTGCCCCCTTCCTCATTTCCTGTTCCTTTGCATGTTTGTCACACTTAAGTGTTTCGGAACATCAAACCAATTTAAACAATAGTCAAGGACAACACAAGTAAACACAAAATGCAATTTGTAAATGAAGGTGTTTATTATTAAAGGTGAAAAAAAATCCAAACCATCATGGCCCTGTGTGAAAAAGTGATTGCCCCCTAAACCTAATAACTGGTTGGGCCACCCTTAGCAGCAACAACTGCAACCAAGCGTTTGCGATAACGTGCAATGAGGCTTTTACAGCGTCCTGGAGGAATTTTGGCCCACTCATCTTTGCAGAATTGTCCTAATTCAGTTACATTAGAGGGTTTTCGAGCATGAACGGCCTTTTTAAGGTCATACCACAACATCTCAATAGGATTCAGGTCAGGACTTTGGCTAGGCCACTCCAAAGTCTTCATTTTGTTTTTCTTCAGCCATTCGGTGGTGGACTTGCTGGTGTGTTTAGGATCATTGTCCTGCTGCAGAACCCAAGTTCGTTTCAGCTTGAGTACACGAACAGATGGTCGGACATTCTCCTTCAGGATCTCTTGGTAGACAGCAGAATTCATAGTTCCTTTTATCACGGCAAGTCTTCCAGGTCCTGAAGCAGCAAAACAGCCCCAGACCATCACACTACCACCACCATATTTTACTGTTGGTATAATGTTCTTTTTCTGAAATGCAGTGTTCCTTCTACGCCAGATATACTTGGACACACACCTTCCAAAGAGTTCCACTTTTGTCTCATCGGTCCACAGAATGTTGTCCCAAAAGTCTTGGGGATCATCAAGATGTGTTGTGGAGAAATTGAGACGAGCTTTGATGTTCTTTTTGCTCAGCAGTGGTTTTCTCCTTGGAACTCTGCCATGCAGGCCATTTTTGCCCAGTCTTTTCCTGATGGTGGAGGCATGAACGCTGACCTTAACTGAGGCAAGTGAGGCCTGCAGTTCCTTGGACGTTGTTGTGGGGTCTTTTGTGACCTCTTGGATGAGTCGTCGCTGCGCTCTTGGGGTAATTTTGGGCGGCCGGCCACTCCTGGGAAGGTTCACCACTGTTCCATGTCTTCGCCATTTGTGGATAATGGCTCTCACTGTGGTTCGCTGGATTCCCAAAGCTTTGGAAATGGCTTTATAACCCTTTCCAGACTGATAGATCTCAATTACTTTCTTTCTCAATTGTTCCTGAATTTCTTTGGGTCTCGGCATGATGTGTAGCTTTTAAGGATCTTCTGGTGGACCTTACTGTGTCAAGCAGCTCCTATTTAAGTGATGCCTTGATTGTGAACAGGTGTGGCAATAATCAGGCCTGGGTGTGGCTAGAGAAATTGAACTCAGGTGTGGACAACCACAGTTATAGTATGTTTTAACAAGGGGGGCAATCACTTTTTCACACAGGGCCATGATGGTTTGGATTTTTTTCACCTTTAATAATAAACACCTTCATTTACAAATTGCATTTTGTGTTTACTTGTGTTGTTCTTGACTATTGTTTAAATTGGTTTGATGTTCCGAAACACTTAAGTGTGACAAACATGCAAAGGAACAGGAAATGAGGAAGGGGGCAAACACTTTTTCACACCACTGTGTATATATATATATATATATATATATATATATATATATATATATATATATATATATATATATATATATATATATATTATATTATATTACACACACACATACATAGACATATATATATATATATATATATATATATATATGTATGTATATAATATATATTTTTTTTTTTTTTTTTTTTTTTATTAAATAAAATACTCAATTGCATAATATATATTGCACATAATGATCCATTATATAAAATATACTATTGGTTAGAATACCAAGACTTTTTATACATTACTTTCAGAAATATCAGCATTTAGAAACTGGTTTCCTTAATTAAATCTTTTAAAATTAGTTTCAGGGTAACTTTCCCGCCCTCAACACACTGGCACAGTATAAACAATCCCCATTCTTATGGACCTATTGGCCACACCCTTCTAGAGCTCAATCCAAAGTCTCCAGTCATATGTTAATGAGCAGCTCCTGTGTGTTAGCCAATCAGAATCTCCCATCAATTAGCAAATTCAGTTTTCTTCTCACATATGTACCAGACACACATATAGACCTCCAGTCTTTACTCAGTGAATCTCATTTTGCTTGTAGCAAAAGTGATTTATTTTCTCCATTGACCACTTCCCACCGGAATAGCTTTTGGAGACGACCATATAGACTTCCTCGGTGAAGACCAACTTGGAGACATCTAAACCTTCATCGTTTAAGGTAAGTCATACAGAACCCCAAAGATCTATAGACCTGATAGGTTTATGCTTTAAAATACTGGGATTTTTCTTGGATTTAAGGAGATGTATTTAGCAGGAAATGGAATAGTAAAACTTGTTTTAGAGATGGATATATTGACTGGATATCCACATTATTTTACAATATTTTATTTTTAAAATATTTCATGTTTATTCTTCATGTGCCGTCAAAAGTAAATTAAACAGTTACATCTTAGCTTATTCTAGTTTTTGCCATTCCTGTAATTTTGCTATTTCTGTCTGTCTTTCTTTTGGACATAGCGAACATATTACAGCGCACACATTCAAGAATGACGTTTCCTGCAGGGCTAGTTAAAAGCATCTGAACATATTCAAAAAATACGGGGGTTTGGTCACACTATATGGTTATATAGTGCTAAGCCCACTTACTGCGACAAAGTACCCCAAATTAGTGGGTCCTACCCTAGTAATAGAATGAAAGATCCTGCGTCTCAACCATGGGAGCCAAACTCCTCTATGTGGGAGAACTGAAAGGATTCCTTCTATACACTGGTGGCCACTAAATAAGAGGTAATGAAGAGGGGGAGGGGTGCTCTAACCCAAAAAAACCTGGTCAGGGTTAATTACAACATACAAAAACATATTTGGGAAGCACTCACCAATGCGCTTAAATTCAAGATGGTGCTGCCATAAGACCAACAAGCAATAGCGAACATATTACAGCGCACACATTCAAGAATGACGTTTCCTGCAGGGCTAGTTAAAAACTTTCATTTGGACATAGCAAGTATTTTCCTAATTTTCACTTTCACCATATTTTACAATGACAACTTAACAATACCAATGTCTTAGCAGAAAGTTAAGTAGAAAAAAAAAATTTGTTTTTATTGTTCCCTGAATTAAAATGATTTAAATTATTTTTTCTTTATTTCACTTGCCTGTTGTGGTCCTACATAAGGGATTAGATTTTTTTCTTTTGTTCAGAGATCCATAGATTGATTGATTGAATATCCACATTATTTTGCAATATTTTGATTTTAGAACCCAACCAACTTCATACATTACATTCAGATTTTTTATTTTATTAAATAAAATACTCAATTGCATAATATTTATTGCAAATAATGACCCATTATATAAAATATACTATTGGTTAGAATACTAAGACATTTTATACATTATATTAGAAATCTCAGCATCTAGAAACTGGTTTCCCCAATTAATTAAATCATTTGAATTTAGTTTCAGGGTAACTTTCCCGCCCTCAACACACTGTCACAGTATAAACAATCCCCATTCTTATGGACCTGTTGGACACACCCTTCTAGAGCTCCATCCAAAGTCTCCAGTCATATGTTAATGAGTAGCCCCTGTGTGTTAGCCAATCAGAATCTCCCATCAATTAGCAAATTCAGTTTTCTTCTCACATATATACCAGACACACATATAGACCTCCAGTCCTTACTCAGTGAATCTCATTTTGCTTGTAGCAAAAGTGATTTATTTTCTCCATTGACCACTTCCCACCGGAATAGCTTTTGGAGACGACCATATAGACTTCCTCGGTGAAGACCAACTTGGAGACATCTAAACCTTCATGGTTTAAGGTAAGTCATACAGAACCCCAAAGATCTATAGACCTGATAGGTTTATGCTTTAAAATACTGGGATTTTTCTCTGATTTAAGGAGATGTATTTAGCAGGAAATGGAATAGTAAAACTTTTTAATGTTCTAAAGGGTCTTTTATTTTAGAGATGGATATATTGACTGAATATCCACATTATTTTTCAATATTTTATTTTTAAAATATTTAATGTTTATTCTTCATGTACCGTCGAAAGTAAATTAAACAGTTTTCATCTTAGGTTGTGCTCATTTTTGCCATTCCTGTAATTTTGCTATTCCTATCTGTCTTTTTTTTGGACATAGAAAGTTTTTTTCCTATTTTCCTAATTTTCACTTTCACCATATTTTACAAAGACAACTTAACAATACAGATGTCTTAGCAGAAAGTTAAGTAGAAAAAAATTAAAATAAAACTTTTTTGTTTTTATTGTTCCCTGAATTAAAGCGATTTAAATTATTTTTTCTTTTTTTCACTTGCCTGTTGTGGTCCTACATATGGGATTATATTATTTTCTTTTGTTCGGAGATCCATAGATTGATTGAATATCCACATTATTTTGCAATATTTAGATTTTAGAACCCAACCAACCTCATACATTACATTCAGATTTTTTTTTTTATTAAATAAAATACTCAATTGCATAATATTTATTGCAAATAATGATCCATTATATAAAATATACTATTGGTTAGAATACTAAGACATTTTAAACATTATATTAGAAATCTCAGCATCTAGAAACTGGTTTCCTTAATGAATTAAATCTTTTAAAATGAGTTTCAGGGTAACTTTCCCGCCCTCAACACACTGGCACAGTATAAACAATCCCCATTCTTATGGACCTATTGGCCACACCCTTCTAGAGCTCAATCCAAAGTCTCCAGTCATATGTTAATGAGTAGCTCCTGTGTGTTAGCCAATCAGAATCTCCCATCAATTAGCAAATTCAGTTTTCTAATCACATATATACCAGACACACATATAGACCTCCAGTTCTTACTCAGTGAATCTCATTTTGCTTGTAGCAAAAGTGATTTCTTTCCTCAATTGACCACTCCCCACCGGAATAGATTTTGGAGAAGACCATATAGACTTCCTCAGTGAAGACCAACTTGGAGACATCTAAACCTTTATGGTTTAAGGCAAGTCATACAGAACCCCAAAGATCTATAGACCTGATAGGTTTATGCTTTATAATGCTGGGATTTTTCTCTGATTTAAGGAGATGTATTTAGCAGAAAATGGAATAGTAAAAACGTTTTAGTGTTCTAAAGGGCCTTTTATTTTTAGAGATGGATAGATTGACTGGATATCCACATTATTTTACAATATTTTATTTTAAAAATATTTCAACCTCATGCTTTACATTCAGATGTTAATTTTTCATGTCCCGTCAAAAGTAAATTAAACAGTTTTATCTTTAGGTTGTTCTTATTTTTGCTATTCCTGTCTCTTTTTTTGGACATAGCAATTTTTTTTCCTATTTTCCTGATTTTCACATTTTTAGTGACTATTTGTTTCTTGTGCTAAATTGTCCCACTGTGACCCCCCCCCCCCCTCATTCTGGGGCTAACTTTTTTGGTGACATACATGAATTATGTTTTTATCTGTAATTTAATTTGTGCATTAATAAAACCCTTTTCAATTTTGTTATAATTGTATACCTGTTATATATTTATACTTTACTGCTTTACTGTACTGTGATAGTCCAAATAGCCCTCGATTTTTCCTTGGTAGCCTGGTTGGGGATCAGGCTCCCAATTTCTCATTTCCAAATAACCATGGATGATGGTACAAGTTTATTTATTTCTACCTTCAGTAACCTATTACAGAGCCCACATCTATTCTCATAACCTAACAATACAGATGTCTTAGCAGAAAGTTAAGTAGGAAAAAAAAAACCTTTTTTTTTTTTATTGTTCCCTTGAATTAAACTTTTTCCACTTGCCTTTTGTGTTCCTACATATGGGATTAGATTATTTGCTTTTGTTCGGAGATCAATAGATTGATTGAATATCCACATTATTTTGCAATATTTTGAGTTTAGAACCCAACCAACCTCATACATTACACTCAGATTTTATATCTTCATGTACCCTTAAAATAAAATTAAACAGCTCCATCTTAAGTTGTCTGTTAGGTGGTAGATTAGCAGTTGCATGTTAAAGGCAATTCAAAATCATGTTTTTTCGTCTTATACCATATGTTACAATGACAACCTAATAATACAGATTTCTTAGCAGAAAGTTAAAAAGAAAAAAAACTTTTTTTTTTGTTTTTAAAAATGTAAAATTATTTAAATTATTTTTCCTTTTTTTTTTTTTTTCACTTCGCCTGTTGTTGCCCTACAAGTGGGATTCAATTATTTTCTTTTGATTAGAGAACCATATATATTGATTGAATATCCACATTATTTTTGCAATATTTTGTTTTTAGAATCCAACCAGCCTCATGCATTATATTCAGATATTCTTTCTTCATGTACTCTTGAAATAACATTAAACAGTTCCATCTTAAGTTGTCTGCTGGTTTGTATATTAGCAACTGTATGTTCACCATCAAAAGTTGTCTGTCTTTTTTGTACTTGCAAGTGTTTTCCTAATTTCACCCCGGACAACATTTTTAATGTTCCCTGAATTTAAATAATTTTTTTCTTTATTTCACTTGCCTGTTACTGCCCTATAAGTGGGATTAAATTATTTTCATTTTGCTTAGAGATCCATATATTGATTAAATATCCACATTGTTTTGCAATATTTTATTTATAGAATTTCTTTATTTATTTTTACAAATTTTTCTTACATACGGTATTCATTAACATCATTTTTTTTACATAACATCAACATTTTTTTTCATTAACATCTTAATTTTTACATATATTTCCTCATTATTAACACTCATACCGTCCCTTTACATTCATACTCCATATTATATTTTTAGAATTTAACCAACCTAATAAATGCATTCAGATGTTCTTTCTTCATGTTCCCTTGAAATAAAATTAAACAATTCTGATAGAATGTAGATTAGCAGTTGCATGTTAATAAACAATTTAACATCAACATTTTTATTTTCTGAGTTCCAAATTTCTCCATTCCTGTCTCTCTCTTTTTGTACTTGCAAGTTTTTTTTTTCCTAATCTCAACCCTAACCGTACAGATTTCTTACCAGAAAGTTATACAGAAAAAGTTTTATTAATGTTCCCTGATGTTTGGGGGTTCTAAGTAATTTTCTAGGAAAAAAATACTCATTTAATATTTGAAACAATTCCATCTCAAGTTGTCTGGTCTGGATTGTATATTAGCAACTGCATGATCACCATCAAAAGTTTTCTGTCTTTTTTTGTACTTGCAAGTGTTTTCCTAATTTCACCCCGGAAGGCCTGGTCTTCAAGTGGTTAAACAATTCAACGTCAAAACATTTTTTTTATGAGTTCCAAATTTCACCATTTATTTTTTGTACATGCAAGTTTTATTTTACCAAATCTCAACCCAAACAGTATTATAGATGTCTTACCAGAAAGTTATAGAGAAAAAAGTTTTAATTTTCCGTGAATTTAAATAATTTTTCTTTTATTTCACTTGCCCCTTAATGCCCTACAAGTTTTGTATATGTTTTTTGAATTTCTATCTCTGGGTGAAATGCTAGAAAGTCCCCGGTTGTTACTTTGTTGTAGACATTTGTTGGAAAAAAAATGTTTTTTTTTCAGAGATCTGTATATTAATTTAATTTTTTTTTTTTTTTTTTAGCATATAACCACCCCCATGCATACATTGAGGTGTTCTTTGTTCATGTATTCTTGAAATAAAATGAAACATATCTTTTTAGGTTGTCTGTTACATTTATCAGTTGGGTTTGAAAGAATTTTTTTTTTTTTTTACTATAAATTTTTATTTGAATTATAAAAAAAGAGAGCTATACTTATTTCATACATGAGCACAAATATGTATAGTAAATACATTTCTAGTTTGTAAATACATAATGATAGATAGAATATCAAATATCGTGTGTACGCAGCATAAATCTGAGCCTCTGATTCCAATCTCTATATATCATTACTACAATGCCGGGGGTACAATTTTTTTCTTACCACCACATCTCAAATATACTAACAGATAGTTTATACATCCTTGAAGCCAAGAAAAAAAGAAAAAGATCGTAAGATTTTTAAGGTGTACAATCTCCCAACAAATGTCAATACACACGCATACATTAAAATTCAATCTTTTATTGAAATGTAACCACTAAACAAGAAGTGACTGGTATTTTTTTTTTTTAAAAGGGCAACAATAGTGTAGCCATTATTAAAAACAACATACACAACATCTACCCTCTATGAACACAAACCTTAAAAAACCATCCATACCATCATAGTGTGACAGATCTAACCCCCGGGGGGTCAACAATGATTCTTGTAACACCCTAGTTTTGAGTATTCGAAAATGTTGTGTAGCAATGTGTTTCTTGTATTGCAGTTTAGCCCTACTTTTCCCTATCTTTTTGTTTAATTTAGAGCTCTTGACATTCCACTATGCTTCTCTGTCCTCTAATCACTATTTCCAAAGTTCTTTCTAACCTGAACATCTGTAATAAGCTCCAGGTCATGACATCTCTTGCAAATATAAGTTTTTATCTTCTGAAATGACACCGACTCAGACACTCCAAGACGCCCCACGTGATTCTAAACATTTGCCCGTCAGTTGGTCTGTTAGCATATCAAAGCAGCCTGACATCATGGAGACAACACTGCCTATTACCTGGCTTCCACCTATTCACCTGCTTCTGAAGACAAAGGGTGACCCTAATTATGATGCGCAATATTTTGCTTTCGCATAATAATCAAGGAACCAACAGGAGGACCTTTTGTCTTTCCAACAAAGTTGGACCAGTTGTTGGTCTTGTAAAAAAGTTCCTCACACATCCATACTCAGGCCCATATCTCATATAAACCCATATTAATAGATGAATCTAATTTATTCCCTACAAATACAGACTTTACTGGACAATGACATTGCCTTTTCGAGGTGTACTTTAAGCAATCTAAACTTTTAATAACAAAACAAAAAAAATGCAAACCTCTATCTGATTCACTGATCACATATAAAAAGCTATATACCCTAGAACATATTAGCCATGCACAGAAAGATTAAAAACAAACTGTCATCCACTCCCGTAACACCCCCCTCCCCCCAGCAGCCTGCGGGAGAGTAGAGGAGGGAAGTTCAGCAATGCTGGGGAAGGCAGAAGAGGATCTGTGTCTGCAATAAGGCAGTACAGCCATCCCTCCTGCTAGTAATGGCCCCTATTATGAACTGATGAGTCCCGGTACAGGAGGGTCGGCTGTACTGGCTTATCAGTGAGCCTGGTTGAACACACATATCTTGCAGTAGGGAATAATGACGCATATATAGAGCATTGTCCCATAAATGTCTACTGCATGCTTCCCGTGTATCTCCCTTTATTGGAGGCCATTTTTTTGTAGCTCAATCAAGCTCCACAAAATGGTACAACCACATGTGTGCTCCTTTCCACTAATTATCTGTGAAATATTTACCAAAGAACTAATTTCTCTAAAATTCACTGGCAAATAAACAGTGGAGACTTCTCATACTAACTATGCGGATGAGCAAATTTCCCTATGTCCACCCACTGCTTGTATAAGATTTATGGACACCACAAGAGTCTTTTAGAGAGTTTTGAGCATCTTTGTTTAAGACTTTGAAAAGTAACCAGTAAGTTCCAGGACCCATTTACACCTAGATATCCCAACATGGTTTAGGAAGCCAATTGATATACGTATATTACCCATTTTATAGTTTATGAGGTGGATAAGAGTTTAATGTCGAATTTTGAGATTTTATATTTATGATTTGTACCTGGATGCAGGTATGAGTGTATATTCAATTTACATAGACAGATATTTTATATGATCTGTAGAAAAACTTTTTGCCATGGTTTAACAGTCTACTTTGTGTGTGTGTGTGTGTGTGTGTGTGTGTGTGTGTGTAAGGTATGGATATAGATATATATATATATATATATATATATATATATATATATATATATATATATATATATATATAATATATATAATATATATATATATATATATAATATATTGTGTGTGTGTGTGTATGTATATGTGTATATATATGTGTGTGTGTGTGTGTGTGTGTATGTATGTGTATATATATATATATATATATATATATATATATATATATATATATATATATATATATATATATATATATATATATAATTTTATTAAATAAAATACTCAATTGCATAATATATATTGCACATAATGATCCATTATATAAAATATACTATTGGTTAGAATACCAAGACTTTTTCTAAATTACCTTCAGAAATCTCAGCATCTAGAAACTGGTTTCCTTAATTAGTTTCAAATTAGTTTCAGGGTAACTTTCCCGCCCTCAACACACTGGCACAGTATAAACAATCCCCATTCTTATGGACCTGTTGGCCACACCCTTCTAGAGCTTAATACAAAGTCTCCAGTCATGTGTTAATGAGTAGCTCCTGTGTGTTAGCCAATCAGACTCTCCCATCAATTAGCAAATTCAGTTTTCTTCTCACATATATACCAGACACACATATAGACCTCCAGTCCTTACTCAGTGAATCTCATTTTGCTTGTAGCAAAAGTGATTTTGTTTCTCCATTGACCACTTCCCACCGGATAAGCTTTGGAGAAGACCATATAGACTTCCTCGGTGAAGACCAACTTGGAGACATCTAAAGCTTCCTTGTTTAAGGTAAGTCATACAGAACCCCAAAGATCTATAGACCTGATAGGTTTATGCTTTAAAATACTGGGATTTTTCTGATTTAAGGAGATGTTTTTAGCAAGAAATGGAATAGTAAAACTTTTTAATGTTCTAAAGGGCCTTTTATTTTAGAGATGGATATATTGACTGGATATCCACATTATTTTACAATATTTTTTAAGATACTTCATGTTTATTCTTCATGTACCGTCGAAAGTAAATTAAACAGTTTTCATCTTAGGTTGTTCTCATTTTTGCCATTCCTGTAATTTTGCTATTCCTGTCTGTCTTTTTTTGTGGACATAGAAAGTTTTTTCCTATTTTCCTCATTTTCACTTTCACCATATTTTACAAAGACAACCTAACAATACAGATGTCTTAGCAGAAAGTTAAGTAGAAAAAAATAAAATAAAACTTTTTTTGTTTTTATTGTTCCCTGAATTAAAGCGATTTCAATTATTTTTCCTTTTTTCACTTGCCTGTTGTCGTCCTACATATGGGATTCGATTATTTTCTTTTGTTTAGAAATCCATAGATTGATTGAATATCCACATTATTTTGCAATATTTTGATTTTAGAACCCAAACAACTTCATACATTACATTCAGATTTTTTATTTTATGAAATAAAATATTCAATTGCATAATATTTATTGCACATAATGATCCATTATATAAAATACACTATTGGTTAAAATACCAAGACTTTTTATACATTTACCTTCAGAAATCTCAGCATCTAGAAACTAGTTTCCTTAATGAATTAAATCATTTGAATTTAGTTTCAGGGTAACTTTCCCGCCCTCAACACACAGGCACAGTATAAACAATCCCCATTCTAATGGACCTGTTGGCCACACCCTTCTAGAGCGCAATCCAAAGTCTCCAGTCATATGTTAATGAGTATCTCCTGTGTGTTAGCCAATCAGACTCTCCCATCAATTAGCAAATTCAGTTTTCTTCTCACATATATACCAGACACACATTAAGACCTCCAGTCCTTACTCAGTGAATCTCATTTTGCTTGTAGCAAAAGTGATTTCTTTTCTCCATTGACCACTTCCCACCGGAATAGCTTTTGGAGACGACCATATAGACTTCCTTGGTGAAGACCAACTTGGAGACATCTAAACCTTCATTTTTTAAGGTAAGTCATACAGAACCCCAAAGATCTATAGACCTGATAGGTTTATGCTTTAAAATGCTGGGATTTTTCTCTGATTTAAGGCGATGTATTTAGCAGGAAATGGAATAGTAAAACGTTTTAATATTCTAAAGGGTCTTTTATTTTTAGAGATGGATAGCTTGACTGGATATCCACATTATTTTTCAATATTTTATTTTAAAAATATTTCAACCTCATGCTTTACATTCAGATGTTTATTCTTCATGTACCGTTGAAAGTAAATTAAACAGTTTCATCTTGGGTTGTTCTCATTTTTGCCATTCCTGTAATTTTGCTATTTTTGGACATAGCAAGTATTTTCCTCATTTTCACTTTCACCATATTTTACAATGACAACCTAACAACACCGATGTCTTAGCAGAAAGTTAAGTAGAAAAAAAAATTTAACGTTTTTGTTTTTATTGTTCTCTGAATTAAAATGATTTCAATTATTTTTCCTTTTTTCATTTGCCTGTTGTGGTCCTACATATGGGATTATATTATTTTCTTTTGTTCAGAGATCCATAGATTGATGGAATATCCACATTATTTTGCAATATTTTGATTTTAGAACCCAACCAACCTCATACATTACATTCAGATTTTTTATTTTATTAAATAAAATACTCAATTGCATAATATTTATTGCACATAATGATCCATTATATAAAATATACTATTGGTTAGAATACTAAGACATTTTAAACATTATATTAGAAATCTCAGCATCTAGAAACTGGTTTCCTTAATGAATTAAATAGTTTCAAATTAGTTTCAGGGTAACTTTCCCGCCCTCAACACACTGGCACAGTATAAACAATCCCCATTCTTATGGACCTATTGGCCACACCCTTCTAGAGCGCAATCCAAAGTCTCCAGTCATATGTTAATGAGTAGCTCCTGTGTGTTAGCCAATCAGACTCTCCCATCAATTAGCAAATTCAGTTTTCTTCTCACATATATACCAGACACACATATAGACCTCCAGTCCTTACTCAGTGAATCTCATTTTGCTTGTAGCAAAAGTGATTTCTTTTCTACATTGACCACTCCCCACTGGAATAGCTTTTGGAGAAGACCATATAGACTTCCTCGGTGAAGACCAACTTGGAGACATCTAAACCTTCATGGTTTAAGGTAAGTCATACAGAACCCCAAAGATCTATAGACCTGATAGTTTTATGCTTTAAAAAACTGGTATTTATCGCTGATTTTAAGGAGATGTACTTAGCAGGAAATGGATAGTAAAACTTGTTAATGTTCAGAAGGGCCTTTTATTGTAGAGATATTCAGATACTGAATTTCCACATTATTTTACAATATTTTAAAACTATTTCAACCTCATGCTTTACATTCAGATGTTCATTTTTCATGTACCGTCGGAAGTAAATTAAACTGTTTTATCTTAGGTCGTTCTCATTTTTGCAATTTCTGTCTGTCTTTTTTTTGGACATAGCAAGTTTTTTTTCCTATTTTCCTAATTTTCACATTTTTAGTGACTAGTCGAGTTGTCTCTTGTGATGAATTGTCCCATTGTGAACCCCCCCCCCCATTCTGGGGCTAACTGTTTTGATGACATACATGAATTATGTTTTTATCTGTAATTTATTTTGTGCATTAATAAAACCCTTTTCACATTTTTTATAATTGTATACCTGTTATATATTTATACTTTACTGCTTTACTGTACCGTGATAGTCCAAATTGCCCTTGATTTTTCCTTGGTAGCCTGGTTGGGTATCAGGCTCCCAATTTCTAATTTCCAAATAATCATGGATGATGGTACAAGTTTATTTATTTCTACCTTCAGTAACCTATTACAGAGCCCACATCTATTTGCATAACCTAACAATACAGATGTCTTAGCAGAAAGTTAAGTAGAAAAAAAAAAAAAAAAACATTTTGTTTTCATTGTTCCCTTGAATTAACATGATTTAAATTATTTTTCCTTTTTTCACTTCGCCTTTTGTGTTCCTACATATGGGATTAGATTATGTTCTTTTGTTCAGAGATCCATAGATTGATTGATTGAATATCCACATTATTTTGCAATATTTTGAGTTTAGAACCCAACCAACCTCATACATTACATTCAGATTTTATATCTTCATGTACCTTTTAAAATAAAATTAAACAGCTCCATCTTAGGCAATTCAAAATCAAACGTTTTTTCCGTCTTTCACCATTTGTTACAATGACAACCTAATAATACAGATTTCTTAGCAGAAAGTTAAAAAGAAAAAGAAAACTTTTTTTTTTGTTTTTTAATGTTTCCTAAATGTAAAATTATTAAAATTATTTTTCCTTTTTTTTTTTTTTCACTTCGCCTGTTGTGGCCCTACAAGTGGGATTAGATTGTTTTCTTTTGATTGGAGAACCATATATATTGATTGAATATCCACATTATTTTTGCAATATTTTGTTTTTAGAAACCAACCAGCCTCATGCATTATATTCAGATATTCTTTCTTCATGTACTCTTGAAATAACAACATTAAACAGTTCCATCTTAAGTTGTCTGCTGGATT
Source organism: Lithobates sylvaticus (assembly GCA_028564925.1). NCBI lineage: Eukaryota > Metazoa > Chordata > Amphibia > Anura > Ranidae > Lithobates > Lithobates sylvaticus. The sequence continues at coordinate 774,657,577 of CM053026.1, read as the reverse complement.
GTATATTAGCAACTGCATGTTCACCATCAAAGGTTGTCTGTCTTTTTTGTACTTGCAAGTGTTTTCCTAATTTCACCCCGGACACAAGTTTTTAATGTTCCCTGAATTTAAATAATTTTTTTCTTTATTTTACTTGCCTGTTACTGCCCTACAAGTGGGATTAAATTATTTTAATTTTGCTTAGAGATCCATATATTGATTAAATATCCACATTGATTTGCAATATTTTATTTTTAGAATGTTTTTTTTTTTTTTTTTTCCAAAACTCTTTATTACAAATTTTTCTTACATATTAATTTACATAATTTTTCATTTTGTTTTACTTTGACATCTTAAATGTTACATTTCCTCAATTTTAACTCTCATACCATCCATTCACATTCAAACTCTATACCATGTTTTTAGAATTTAACCAACCTAATAAATGCATTCAGATGTTCTTTCTTCATGTTCCCTTGAAATAAAATTAAGCCATTAAACAATTCTGATAGAATGTAGATTAGCAGTTGCATGTTAATAAACAATTTAACATCAAACATTGTTTATTTTCTGAGTTCCAAATTTCTCCATTCCTGTCTGTCTCTTTTTGTACTTGCAAGTTTTTCCTAATTTCAACCCTAACCGTACAGATGTTTTACCAGAAAGTTATACAGAAAAAGTTTTATTAATGTTCCCTGATGTTTGGGGGTTCTAAGAAATTTTCTAGAAAAAAGCCCCGATTTAAAATGTGAAACAAAAAGTTACAGAGATGGCCTGGTCTTCAAGTGTTTAAAAAATTCAACATCAAACGTTTTTTTTTAGGAGTTCCAAATTTCACCATTTCTTTTTTGTACATGCAAGTTTTATTTTACCAAATCTCAACCCAAACAGTATTATAGATGTCTTACCAGAAAGTTATAGAGAAAAAGGTTTTAAATGTTCCCTGAATTTTAAATTATGTTTCTTTATTTCACTTGCCCCTTAATGCCCTACACGTTTTGTATATGTTTTGAATTTCTATCTCTGGGTCAAATGCTGGAAAGTCCCCGGTTGTTACTTTGTTGTAGACATTTGTTGGAAAAAATATGTATTTTTTTTTTTCAGAGATCTGTATATTAATTGAATTTTTTTTTTTAGCATATAACCACCCCCATGCATACATTGAGGTGTTCTTTGTTCATGTATTCTTGAAATAAAATTAAACATATCTTCTTAGGTTGTCTGTTACATTTTTCAGTTGGGTTTGAAAGAATTTTTTTTTTTTTACTATAAATTTTTATATGAATTATAAAAAAAAGAGAGCTATACTTATTACATACATGAGCACAAATATGTATAGTAAATACATTTCTAGTTTGTAAATACATAATGATAGATAGAATATCAATAAGGAATTTTAGAAAGCAAAAACAACAAAAACAGGGAATAAGTCAGTAGAAGACTTTTAGATATCATATTAGCATCCTACAAGGCACACAGTACTGAATATCGGAATACGATTAACATCTAGGGAACACCAAAACAATATCACTGAGCCTCTCCCTGACATCTATTGATATGCTAAATCTGGTGGAGAGAGTAGATGGAAATGTTATATATGTGCAGTACAGTCCGGATGGGTCATACATGCCACTGTTTCCAGAATGGTTTACGTTTCCATTTTTGATGGCAACCATTAATTCAAATTGCGTTTGCACATTGAGATTTTGTAAGCAGGTTGATTTGTCAGGGAAGACTGTTTGCAAATATGTTTTTTTTTTAAAATAGTAGTTGGGTTCCAAATTCCACCATTCCTATTTGTCAATTTTAGTGCAAGTGTTGTCCTATTTTCTCTTTCGCTATATTGTTTCAATGATAGAACATTGACCAGAATGTTGGCAATTCTGAACAGTCACTCAGTACAAGTGCTGTAGTTGGAGACCGGCTCCAGCTGAACCCATGTATTTGCTTATAGACATGTGCATTTGTTTTTGTCCGAATTTCGGGTATTTTTGTTATCGTTTTAACAAACGATAATGAATGCGCAGAATCCGACATAAACAAATGCTTTATTTTATTTTCGTTTTTCGTTGCAACAGTTTGATATAGGTAGGAGATTCGACATGACGCTGACAATAGCGATCTGTGTCCATCGAACCTGTGGTCGAATGTGCCAAACATTCTATTAGTTCAAGATTATTCGACATAGAGAGAAAAGATTCGACATAGAGAGAAAAGATTCGACATAGAGAGAAAAGATTCGACATGGAGAGAAAAGATTTGACATGGAGAGAAAAGATTCGACATAGAGAGAAAAGATTTGACATTATAGAGACAATAGCAAAAAAAGGTTGAATGTGCCTAACCTAACTCTATTAGTCCAAGATTGTTCGACATAGAGAGAAAAGATTCGACCTGAAGATTCGATAAAGCAGTCGGCGCGAGCGAACATTTATGGTCAAATGCTCCGCCCATAGGCTATAGAAAAATTCTAATGTTGGTTGACTAGTAATAATAATTAAAAAATATAATTATTACTAGTGTCATACAACATTAGAATTCTACTATAGCTTGTAGGCGGAACATTCGACCAGAAATGTACGATTTGCGTCTTTCTCTTTCTCTCTTTCTCCTCTTTCTCTTTCTCTTTCTCCTCTTTCTTTTTCTCCTCTTTCTCTTTCTTCTCTTTTCTTCTCTTTCTCTCTTTCTCTCTTTTTCTCTTTTTCTCTTTTTCTCTTTCTTTCTCCTCTTTCTCTCTCTCTCTCTCTCGCTCTCTCTCTCTCTCTCTCTCTCTCTCTCTCTCTCTCTCTCTCTCTCTCTCTCTCTCTCTTCTCTCTCTCTCTCTCTCATAATAGTAATAGAATGAGTTTGTCCATTTCCAAATAATTTAGAATGTGTTGACTGGTGAATTTAAGGTTGCTTCAAGAGGGTTTTGCATTACCATAGACTTATATAGGAATACAATAGCCTTTTGCTGGAACAAAAGCCCATCTCTACAGGCCCAAAATGTATTTAATAAGAACTGAAAGCATATACCTTCCTTAAATTAACTGTCTTTAGTTACAGTACTACCATTACCCTCTAATGAAGGTTACAAATAATGGCTATTGGGTCATATCCAGAGGGATGTTACATAGTTGGTAAGGTTTAATGAAGACCCCAGTCCATCCAATTCATCCTATGTTGGTTTGTGTATATGTCACTATCATTTTCATTATCCCTATATATTACTTTCTTTAATATGCGCATTGAAGAGTTTTTATAAATTATCAACACTCTCCACTGACACCATCTATTGTGAAAGGGAGTTCCAATCCCTTACCACTCTGAAAATAGAGAAACCCTTGTGCAGTTTTAGCTTAAATGGCTTCTCCTCCAATCTCATTGCATGGCCATGTGTCTTCTTAAAGTGGAAGTAAACCCTCCTATCGTTTTCAGCCAAGGAAGCTGCCATCTTGGCCTCCATTTAATCTTTAACTGCCATGAAGCTGCACATGTGACACCAGCCATTGGATGGTTTGACAGTTTGGTTGAGAGTACAACCAATGTGGCAGTTAGTATTTCCGGCATGCCAGGAATGTAACCGTTTTTTCAAACTGTTAGATCGATGGGTTTACTTCCGCTTTAAGCTACCTGAGACTGACTAGTGCTCCCCTATGCTAGAATCACCACTGAGATATTTTTATACTGCCATCATATTTTCTCTTGCACATCTCTTCTCCAGGGAGAATACGTTTATTGTTTTGTAGTGGTTCCTTGTAACTGAGGTCCTCCAGCTCCCTTATTAGCTTTGTTTTCCTTTTCTGGACTCTCTCTAGTTCCAGCACATCCTTCTTGGAAACTGGTGACCAGGACTGGACAGCATACTCCAGATGTGGCCGAAACAGAGTCTTTTGAAGTGCTATAGTTATAGTTGTATCTCTAGTGTTTAATGCTGTTTATTATAGATTCATGTCAAATAAAACTAATTTTGTATTTTCTGATGTTGTGATTCCAGAATGGCTTCTAACATTGAGGACGTGACCAAGAAAACCGCAAAGAATCTCCTTGGGCTCATCTCCGAAACCTCTGAAGACCTGAGGATGATGGAGGTGACTGACTTCTTTGACCCCATTAAAGAGCTCGGGAGAGGAGCGTATGGGAAGGTTCTGTTGGCCAAACATCGGGGTTCAGGTAAATTTTGTAGCTTAATTCATGTAAAGAAAATATTTTTATTTTAACCATTTGTGCTTCTAAATTAATGGAACAAATCTAAATAAAAAAAAGAACTAACTGCGGTGATCAGGGGACCTTGCATCTCTAGAGGAGGGCAAACTACAGTGAGCAAGTCTACTATAATGTGCACGTATATTTAGAGAGTATAGTCAATGTTCTGGGGCTCCTCTGAGGATTTAGTTCTATTTAGCGCAAAACTTCAAGAAAGTTTGAGCAGATGTCTAGAGAGTCTCTACTTCTAGACTGAGATATGAGTGTGACCTCCAATATCTATTAATCAACAGAATGGTTCAGCTGCAGAAAATTTCCAATGCTTCCAGCAGCATTCTTTAAAGTTTTCCAAGCAACCCCTCTTTTCTAGTTTGATTATGGATCATAATAAGTCAGTGCTTTAGATTTACACAAGCTTTCAGTAGGTTTTTAGTGAGCTTCATCATTGTTGGGTTTACGATACTCATTATCTTTTTTTTTTTCTCCCTCTTTCCAACAGATGAGTCGGTGGCTGTAAAACTGATGAGCAAGGAGACAACTTCAAAGGACAACTTCCTAATGGAATATGGAATGTCTCTTAGTCTCAGCAGCCATCCAAATATCATTGCAACCCACGAGATCGTTTTCCATACCAGCAGTGACTATGTCTTTGTCCAGGAGGTGGCGCCAGCTGGAAATCTTCTCTCAATAGTAAAGCCAAGTGTAAGTTTTTTGTTTCATAAATTGAATGATATTTAAAAAATTATAATTTCTAACCACTTAAGCCCCGGACCAATTTGCAGCCAAAGGACCAGGCCCCTTTTTGCGATTCGGCACTGCGTCACTTTAACTGACAATTGCGCGGTCGTGCGACGTGGTTCCCAAACAAAATTGGCGTAATTTTTTCCCCACAAACAGAGCTTTCTTTTGGTGGTATTTTATCACCTCTGTGGTTTTTATTTTTTGCGCTATAAACAAAAATAGAGCGACAATTTTTTTGAAAAAAATTCAATATTTTTTACTTTTTGCTATAATAAATATCCCCAAAAAATATATAAAAACATTTTTTTTTTCCTCAGTTTAGGCCGATACGTATTCTTCTACATATTTTTGGTAAAAAAAATCGCAATAAGCGGTTATTGATTGGTTTGCGCAAATGTTATAGCGTTTACAAAAGAGGGGATAGTTTTATGGCATTTTTATTAATAATTTATTTTTTTATAGTAATGGCGGCAATCAGCGATTTTTTTTTTTTTATTGTGACTGCGACATTATGGCGGACACGTCGGACAATTTTTACACATTTTTGGGACCATTGGCATTAATACATACACGATCAGTGCGATTAAAAATGCATTGATTACTGTAAAAATGTCACTGGCAGTGAAGGGGTTAACCACTAGGGGGCAGGGAGGGGTTAGGTGAGCCCTGTGTGTTTTCTTACTGTAGGGGGCGTGGCTTGGCATGTGACGTCACTGATCATCTTTCCCTATGACAGGGAACAGACGATCAGTGACAGCGTCACTAGGAAGCACGGCAGAGGTTTGTTTACACAGACCTCTCCCCGTTCTTCAGCTCTTTGACCCGATCGCGGGACACCGGAGGCGATCGGGTCCACGGGTCTCGCGGCCACGGAGCTCAGGATCGGGTCGTGAGCGTGCCGGCGCACGCGACCCACGGCTGGGCTCTTAAAGGGCAACGTACCTGTACGTGCTTGTGCCCAGCCGTGCCATTCTGCGGACGTACTTCGGGGTGAGGTGGTCCTTAAGTGGTTAAAGCATTTCTGAGGTTTAAGGTATCCTCTCCCAGTGCAGTGAGTTGGTAGGACATTTAATGAGCATGAGCTTGTTGTTTTAGGTATGTGGCTCACTCAGGTGTGAACAAAGTTAAGATGGAGTAAGGTGGGTTAAGATGGATCTTGCACCATTAATAGAAGCTCCCACTTTGCATGCAGGTTTCATTTAAGTATACTCCTTGTGGACGCAGCTAATGTATGTTCTGCTTTCCTGTGCAAGAGATGAGATGAGTTTCATATGTTGGGTAACATTTTGCCATGTTGGTGTCTAGTGACTAATTTAGTATTTTTTTTTTTTCTCTACAGGTTGGTTTGAATGAAGATATAGTGAAGCGTTGTGTTCCACAGATCGCGAATGCTTTGGACTTTATGCACGGCAAAGGAATGGTCCATCGGGACATTAAACTGGACAACATTTTGCTCATGGACATGGAATGTAATAATGTCAAACTGGCAGATTTCGGACTGACAATGCTCCAGGGAACTCAAGCCCCCTTTATGCCCTGGTTTATACCGTACTCCGCTCCGGAACTGTGCACCCTAAAACAAGGGGAAAAGTTGCTGCTGCACCCGAGCATTGACATCTGGGCCTTTGGCGTCGTGGTATACACAGCTATGACCGGGTCCTTCCCCTGGAAAGAAGCAGGGAGTCACGACATCGTGTATCAGAACTATGCTTGGTGGCAAATGAAGAAGGACCTGATCTTGTCCCCAAGAAAGTGGCGGCAATTCTCTATTGAAGCCAGGCAGATGTTCTGGGACATGTTGGCCCTCGATGCCTCCGAGAGGTGTCCTGCTTTGGATGTTTTAAAATATGTCCACCTGCCTTGGAAAGCAGAAATGCCTCCAGAGAATCTAACCAGGAATGCGGTAGTACGTGTGACATAACTGAGCGCACGATGTCCATTATGGAGCCTCATCAGGTGCTGTGTTTTGTGTCTTCTTCTAGATCAAAAAATAATCTCCCTCAATATTGGAGGAGGTGGAAATAGTTTAACATGCTTTCGGTCACCTATAGACGGATGTGTTGGATGTACTCTGGGACTTGTACAAGCCCCATGTCCTATGTGAAGGTAAGACATTTTAGAAGACAGTAGACCTTTTTCTTTCTGTAAATCTATAACTGCTAGATATATCTGCACAAATTTATGTTTTATTTTTTTTTTATTTATGTTGGTTTTCTTCTCTATTTTACTATGCATTGTCAAGTGTAAGAAAAATGTGGGTTTTGCAATTGTTCTATAGCAGGCGTGTATGGTAAGTACCGTATTTATCGGCGTATAACACGCACCGGCGTATAACACGCACCCCATGTTTAGGAGGGCATTTTAAGAAAAAAAACTTTTAGGAGGGAAGTTTAGGGGAAAAAAAAAACTTACATTTAAGCGTAATTTGCAGCTTGTCCAGCGTCATTTGCAGCCTTGCCCAGTGTCATTTGCAGCCTTGCCCAGTGTCATTGCAGCTTGCCCAGTGTCATTGCAGCTTGCCCAGTGTCATTGCAGCTTGTCCAGTGTCAATGTAGCTTGCCAGCGTCATTTGCAGTCTTGTCCGGGTTTACATTTCCCGCCGCCGAGGCGCTCTGTCGCGTGCGCCGCCGAAAAAGACCGAATCGCGGCCGAAAAAGACCAAAGCGGCCCCGGAAAAGACCGAGCCGACTGTTCGGCTCCGCCTCCCTAATGTTTCCGGAACGAGCGCGAGGGAGGCGGGACTACGAGCGGAGCCAAACAGTCGGCTCGGTCTTTTCCGGAGCCGCTTCGGGTTTTTTCGGCCGCGATTCGGTCTTTTTCGGCGGCGATCGCTTGCCATTTTTGGGGGGTATCGGCGTATAACACGCACCCACGACTTTCCCCCGATTTTAAGGGGGAAAAAATGCGTGTTATACGCCGATAAATACGGTATATTATTGTCATGATTGAAATAAAGATCTTAATTACTCTGTTGCAGCTGACTGAGGAATCCTTGGATACATTGATGGAATAATGTTACCCTGTTTACCCGAAAAAAAGACCTAGCGTGATTGTCGCTGATGGCTGCAATAAAAGGCCTACCCCCCCCCAAATAAGCCCTAGTTAAAGTCCTTGTAGGTCTTATTTTCAGGGTAGGGCTTATTTTCAGGGAAACGGAGTAGGGCTTATATTGCAGCCATCACCGACAATCATGCTAGGTCTTATTTTCAGGGAAACAGGGTAGGTTACAGAGCCTGAGACCAGCAAGTCCCCCCCAGCTGCATAGTGTAGTAACTTTTACTATCCTGTGGTTACTCCTCCTGTGCATTGGGTGGTGCTCTTGTGCTTCTTCACCTCTAGTTTATTGAATATTACATAATTATGTTTTAACAGCCATATGACTTTCTTGTTTTTTGTTTCAAAGTTTTTATTAAGGTTTTTCAATGTATAAGAATAAAAACAAATGATCAGTTTACAGTCGTACAGAAATGATTGATTCCATTTATAAACAAGATAATAATAACTTTTAGTGCTGCACTACAGCAAGCTAATGCTATCGCACAGGAGCAATCGCCGAGGCTGTTTGAACAGCTAGCCACTGATGCAAAAGCGGATAGGAAAACCTTGTCTGAGGTTGTGGAGACACTAGCACAGTGGTCGCCTGCTAAAGTTGGTGATGTTGGAGATAAGCCCTCAGCCATCCATGTGGGTCGCTTTCTTTCTAATAGGGATGAGCCGAACACCCCCCTGTTCGGTTCGCACCAGAACCTGCGAACAGACCTAAAGCTCGTGTGAACTTTAGAACCCTATTAAAGTCTATGGGACTCAAACGTTCAAAATCAAAAGTGCTAATTTTAAAGGCTAATATGCATGTTATTGTCATAAAAAAGTATTTGGGGACCCGGGTCCTGCCCCAGGGGACATGTATCAATGCAAATTTTTTTTTAAAAAATGGACGTTTTTTCAGGAGCAGTGATTTTAATAATGCTTAATGTGAAACAATAAAAGTGTAATATTCCTTTAAATTTCGTACCTGGGGGGTGTCTATAGTATGCCTGTGAAGGGGCGAATGTTTCCCGTGCTTAGAACTGTCCCTGCACAAAGTGTAATTTTTGCAGGAAAAAAAGCTATTTAAAATCACTCGCAGCTAATGAATTGCCGGCTCCCGTAATACAGAGAACAGTCATTCATTGAAAGTCATTGATAAAAAAAGTAATTAATAAAAAAAAAGCGTGGGGGTTCCCCCAAATTCAATTACCAGGCCCTTCAGGTCTGCTATGGATATTAAGGAGAACCACGCTTTAAATTAAAAAAAAAAAAATGACGTAGGGGTCCCCCTAAATATCCATACCAGACCCTTCAGGTCTGGGATGGATTTTAAGGGGAACCCCGGCCAAAAAAAAAAATGGCGTGGGGACCCCCACAAAATCCATACCAGACCCTTATCCGAGCACGCAACCTGGCAGGCCGCAGGAAAAGACGGGGGGCGAGAGCGGCCCCCTCTCCCTCCTGAACCGTACCAGGCCACATGCCCTCAACATTGGGAGGGTGCTTTGGGGGTCTGTAAACCCTCAAAGCACCATGTCCCCATGTTGATGGGGACATGGGCCTCATCCCCACAACCCTGGTTATTGGTTGTGGGGGTCTGCGGGCGGGGGGCTTATCGGAATCTGGAAGCCCCCTTTAAAAAGGGGGACCCCCATGTTGATGGGGACAAGGGCCTCTTATCCCCACAACCCTGGTTGGGAGGCTCCCGCTGTGTGAGGGTTGTGGGGGTCTGCGGGCGAAAGACCGTCTCCTGTCATTTTTAACATTTTTGTCACTTTTTTGGTGAAATGGTAGGGGTACTTTTGTACCCCCTTACCATTTCACACAGGGGGGGCGGGATCTGGGGGTCCCTTGTTAAAGGGGGCTTCCAGATTCCGATAAGCCCCCCGCCCGCAGACCCCCACAACCAATGGCCAGGGTTGTGGGGACGAGGCCCTTGTCCCCATCAACATGGGGACAAGGTGCTTTGAGGGGTCACAAACCCCCAAAGCACCCTCCCAATGTTGAGGGCATGTGGCCTGGTATGGTTCAAGAGGGAGGGGGGGGGGCTCTCTCGTCCCCCCCCCTCTTTTCCTGTGGCCTGCCAGGTTGCGTGCTCGGATGAGGGCCTGGTATGGATTTTGAGGGGGACCCCACGCCATTTTTTTTTTGTAGGCCGGGGTTCCCCTTAAAATCCATCCCAGACCTGAAGGGTCTGGTATGGATATTTAGGGGGACCCCTATGTCATTTTTTTTTTAAATTTGAAGCGGGGTTCCCCTTAATATCCATAGCAGACCTGAAGGGACAGTTCCAAGCACAGAAAACATGCGCCCCTTCACAGGCATACTATACACACCCCCCAAGTGCGAAATTTAAAGTAATATTACACTTTTATTGTTTAACTTTAAGCATTATTAAAATCACTGCTCCTGAAAAAACGGCCGTTTAAAAAAAAAAAAAAAATTGCATTGATACATGTCCCCTGGGGCAGGACCCAGGTCCCCAAACACTTTTTATGACAATAACTTGCATATAGGTTTCACTTGAGATTTCTCCCATAGACTTTTACAGGGTGCTCATGGCTTTTCGAATTTGCAGCGAACACCCCAAATTGTTCGCTGTTCGCTGAACAGGCGAACAGGCAATGTTTGAGTCGAACATGAGTTTGACTCAAACTCGAAGCTCATCCATACTTTCTAAGATGACTATAGATGATGATCCAGAGGCCTTTCTGCTAACGTTTGAGCGGACGCTGAGAGGGAAGGTTGGCCTAAAACCCAGTGGGCAGGACTGGTCGCCCCCTTGCTTTCTGGGGAATCGCAGAAGGCCTACTATGATTTGGAGTCAGCAGAAGCGGCAGACTATAAAAAGGTCAAACGGGAAATCCTGGCACGACTTGGTGTCACTTTGGCAGTTCGAGCACAGCGGGTCTACAGCTGGTTCTTCCAAGATGAGAAGCCCCCAAGATCGCAGATGTTCGACCCAATTCACCTGGTGTGAAAATGGCTACAGCCGGAGTCCCTGTCTGGGCCACAAATAGTGGAGCGTGTGGTCATGGACCAGTTCCTGAGGTCACTACCAATTCCCCTGCAGAAGTGGGTGAGTCAAGGAGACCCCAATTCGGAAGACAACCTGGTGGAACTCATTGAAATGTATTTTGCTGCAAAGAGCCTGGTCACCACCCCTACAGCTGCACGGACTTTCCACCCAAAGCCACGATCTCCCCAGGCAACCGGTAAGACTGTTCCAGGGGAAGTGGGTGGTAAGCATGGCAAGGAAATAGGGGGGAGGATTTTTGGTGCCAGGACTGAAGTTTGGCGTCCCAAACAAGGGAAGCCACTGTCTGTCAGCAAACCAAACTGGGGAAATGTCAGGTGTTTTCGTTGCCAAGAACTGGGACATGTTGCAGCACATTGTCCATTGACAGATGAACCAATGCAGTGTGATTTATCTATTAGAAGGCAGTCTATGTTTGCAGCTGTTTCATGCGCTGCAGCGCCAAATATAGGAAAACCAATGTGCCAAATAACTGTTAATGATAAGCCTATTACAGCCTTGCTGGACTCTGGAAGTCTAGTGACTTTGGTTACAGATGAAATGATTGAACCTGTGAATTGTCATGCTAAAAAAATTGCTGTGATCTGTATACATGGGGATACCCGGGAGTATCCTATAACCACTGTTCAGTTTAAAACTGGCTTAGGTATGGTGACCCATCCGGTTGGACTTGTCCCCCACTTGGTGCATGAGGCCATCATTGGTAGGGACTTCCCTAAGTTTTGGGAACTGTGGGATCGTCCCAACCCAGTTGCAGTACCTAAATCAGTGGCAGAGCCAGAACTCCTGGCCACTACTAAAAATGTGGGTTCAGGGGACTCTTCTCAGGGCTCCCCGGGTTTTCCTCTATTGGTTATGGCAGGAGAGGTGGAGGACCATGAGGAAGTCCCCACTACCAGTAGAGCTGGACAGCCGTCTGCTGAATCCGAGCCTACGTTGGAGTTTGCTGACCTTAATGTGCACAAGGAAAATATTGGTACTGAGCAGAGAAAAGATCATAATAATGATGTACTTGTCGAACCACGGGACAGGCCCTGTTTTCCTTATTTCAGCAGCAACGAGGATTTACTATATCGTGTATGTAAAACGAATGATGAAGTGGTTGAACAGTTGGTGGTCCCTAAGCCATACAGACGGGTGGTGTTGGAACTTGCCCATGGGCACTTACTAGGAGGCCATTTAGGGGTTGAAAAAACTACTGAAAGGGTGTTGCGCAGGTTTTACTGACCCGGGATACAGAAATATATTGAGAATTATTGTCAGTCCTGTCCTGTGTGTCAGATGTCAGCCCCACTACCCCACTTATGAAGTCCTTTAGTGTCCTTGCCTATTACTGAAGTGCCCTTTGAGAGGATTGCCATGGACCTTGTGGGCCATCTCCCCAAGTCTGCCCGGCGTCATCAGCATATCCTCGTAATCATGGATTATGCTACCCGTTACCCCAAAGCAGCTCCCTTGCACGCCGCGTCTGCTAAAAACATTGCCAAACAGCTGTTTATGGTGTTCAGTTGGGTTGGCATCCCTAAAGAAGTCCTTACAGACCAGGGCACCCCATTTATGTTGCGAATAACTAGGGAGCTGTGCAAGTTATTTAAAGTGGAAGTAAACCCCCCTATCGTTTTCAGCCAAGGAAGCTGCCATCTTTGCCTCTGTTTAATCTTCACCTGCCACGGTGCTGCACATGTGATCCGTTATGACACCAGCCATTGGATGGTTTGACTGTTTGGTTGAGAGCACAGCCAATGTGCAGTTAGCATTCCCGGCATGCCTTTTTTTTTTAAACTGTTAAATCGATGGGTTTACTTCCGCTTTAAGGTGACGCAGTTGCGAACCTCGGTGTATCATCCTCAAACGGATGGCTTGGTGGAACGCTTCAATAAGACGTTAAAGAGCATGTTAAAAAAGGTTGTTGACAAGGATGGGAAAAACTGGGACTTACTAATACCAAACTTGATGTTTGCCATCAGGGAGGTTCCCCAGTCCTCTACGGGGTACTCTCCATTTGAGTTGCTTTATGGGAGACACCCTCGGGGAATCTTAGACATAGCCAAAGAAACTTGGGAGGGGGAGCAGACAGCCCATAAGTGTCATTGAGCATATCGCTCAAATGCAGGAGAGGATTGCAGCAATCATGCCAATGGTAAAAGAACACTTACTGCAGGCCCAGGCAGCCCAACAGAGAATATACAACAGGGGGGCCCAACTCCGTGTTTTCTTACCTGGTGACAGGGTCCTGGTGTTAGTTCCCACTGTTGAGAGCAAGTTCCTGGCTAAGTGGCAGGGTCCCTTTGAAGTAATTGAAAGAGTTGGGGAGGTCAACTACAAGTATATCAACCAGGAAAAAGGAAGCCCAAACAGGTTTACCATATAAACCTGTTAAAACCATGTTAGGATAGACTGGCGTTAACTGCGAGGTCCCTCCCAGTAACGTCTAAGGGTACTGAGTCCCCTCTGATCCCTGAGGTCACGATTCCAGACACCCTGTCATATTCCCAAAAACAGGAAGCTAGAGAGTTTCATAGTTTCATAGTTAGTAAGGTTGAATAAAGACATCAGTCCATCCAGTTCAACCTGAGTGAGTGTCTACAATTGTCCCTATCCCTGTACATTGCACATTCACATCGGTCCCTACCCTCAAGGAGCCCACAATCCAATGTCCCCATTAATATACTAGGGCCAATTTTTTATTTTTTTTTGGACAGAAGCCAATTAACCTACCTGCATGTCTTTGGATTGTGGATTGGAGAGTTCCTGATTAGGAATAGAGAGAAATTTTCAGAGTTACCTGGCATGACTTCAGCAGGTCAGCATGATATTGTTACTGAACCTGGGGTACGTGTCAAGCTCAAACCGTACCAAATTCCTGAAGCGAGGAGAAAGAACATCAGGAATGAAGTTAAAAGAATGTTGGAGTTAGATGTCATTGAGGAATCCAATAGTGACTGGTCTAGCCCCATCGTGTTAGTCCCAAAACCAGATGACACTTGGAGGTTCTGTAACGACTTCAGGAGGCTTAATGCAGTGACAAAGTTTGACACATACCCAATGCCCAGAGTAGACAAACATATAGACCGACTTGGCAAGGCTCGCTATCTTACCACTTTGGACTTGACAAAAGGGTATTGGCAAATACCCCTGACTGGTAGCGCTAAAGAAGACGGCATTTGTGACCCCAGAGGGTTCCTTTCAATGTAAAAAAAATGCCTTTATTATCTTTGTGCCTGTAGTATCTTTATCTGCTGATTGCTAAATTTTCTGGAATACACATATTGCTATTGTGGTGTAGGACCTGGTCTCCCTCTCCCTCTCATTTTAAGCACTTGCTAGCAGTATACAGTGGTGTGAAAAAGTGTTTGCCCCCTTCCTCATTTCCTGTTCCTTTGCATGTTTGTCACACTTAAGTGTTTCGGAACATCAAACCAATTTAAACAATAGTCAAGGACAACACAAGTAAACACAAAATGCAATTTGTAAATGAAGGTGTTTATTATTAAAGGTGAAAAAAAATCCAAACCATCATGGCCCTGTGTGAAAAAGTGATTGCCCCCTAAACCTAATAACTGGTTGGGCCACCCTTAGCAGCAACAACTGCAACCAAGCGTTTGCGATAACGTGCAATGAGGCTTTTACAGCATCCTGGAGGAATTTTGGCCCACTCATCTTTGCAGAATTGTCCTAATTCAGTTACATTAGAGGGTTTTCGAGCATGAACGGCCTTTTTAAGGTCATACCACAACATCTCAATAGGATTCAGGTCAGGACTTTGGCTAGGCCACTCCAAAGTCTTCATTTTGTTTTTCTTCAGCCATTCGGTGGTGGACTTGCTGGTGTGTTTAGGATCATTGTCCTGCTGCAGAACCCAAGTTCGTTTCAGCTTGAGTACACGAACAGATGGTCGGACATTCTCCTTCAGGATCTCTTGGTAGACAGCAGAATTCATAGTTCCTTTTATCACGGCAAGTCTTCCAGGTCCTGAAGCAGCAAAACAGCCCCAGACCATCACACTACCACCACCATATTTTACTATTGGTATAATGTTCTTTTTCTGAAATGCAGTGTTCCTTCTACGCCAGATATACTTGGACACACACCTTCCAAAGAGTTCCACTTTTGTCTCATCGGTCCACTGAATGTTGTCCCAAAAGTCTTGGGGATCATCAAGATGTGTTGTGGAGAAATTGAGACGAGCTTTGATGTTCTTTTTGCTCAGCAGTGGTTTTCTCCTTGGAACTCTGCCATGCAGGCCATTTTTGCCCAGTCTTTTCCTGATGGTGGAGGCATGAACGCTGACCTTAACTGAGGCAAGTGATGCCTGCAGTTCCTTGGACGTTGTTGTGGGGTCTTTTGTGACCTCTTGGATGAGTCGTCGCTGCGCTCTTGGGGTAATTTTGGGCGGCCGGCCACTCCTGGGAAGGTTCACCACTGTTCCATGTCTTCGCCATTTGTGGATAATGGCTCTCACTGTGGTTCGCTGGATTCCCAAAGCTTTGGAAATGGCTTTATAACCCTTTCCAGACTGATAGATCTCAATTACTTTCTTTCTCAATTGTTCCTGAATTTCTTTGGGTCTCGGCATGATGTGTAGCTTTTAAGGATCTTCTGGTGGACCTTACTGTGTCAAGCAGCTCCTATTTAAGTGATGCCTTGATTGTGAACAGGTGTGGCAATAATCAGGCCTGGGTGTGGCTAGAGAAATTGAACTCAGGTGTGGACAACCACAGTTATAGTATGTTTTAACAAGGGGGGCAATCACTTTTTCACACAGGGCCATGATGGTTTGGATTTTTTTTCACCTTTAATAATAAACACCTTCATTTACAAATTGCATTTTGTGTTTACTTGTGTTGTCCTTGACTATTGTTTAAATTGGTTTGATGTTCCGAAACACTTAAGTGTGACAAACATGCAAAGGAACAGGAAATGAGGAAGGGGGCAAACACTTTTTCACACAACTGTATGTACTGTTAGTGGGTGGCACAGGCAGGCTTTTACTTCATGGTTGAGCAGTGGGCACACGCACGCCCCCCTCTAACCTGTGCTGTGATTGGACACTGTATGAGTTTGTTAGCAGGTTAACCCTTTGATTGCCCTGTCACCCAGCCAGTGCTATTAGCACAGTGTAAAATATTATCAATGATCAATTCGAGCACAGACCCCTAGAGCCAATAGTAACCTTACAAACCCTAATTGGCTGACCCCAGATTCAGTAGCACCTGTTATCCCCCCCCCCCATTCACAGCCCAGGCTGGGGTTCATGTCAAAACAGCCAACTTAATAATGCCCTTTGATTATTTTTTTTTACCTGTTTTCACCAAATACCTCTATAATTTGATTGTGGACCACAGTAATGTTTATGCCCAACAATACAACCATATTCATACCTTGCAGGGTCATTTGAGTGGAAACCTATCACAGTTTTCAAATATTGAACTTCTTTGGGCCTAACCCTTAACATGGGCATTACAAAAAATAATGAATTGCAGTAATATTAGCTGCAGCACTGATCTGTATATCCTGACAGCAGCAGGGTGCTGCTCTCAGAATACGTACACCAGTTCCTGCAGCAATGCAGGAGGAGATTTCTCCATCTGCAGTTAAAAAAATATAAGGTGTATGCCCAAGCATTAGGAGCGTGGGGTGGTAGCTCCTATGCTTAGGCATATACTTTTTTCAGGTAGAGATTTCTTTATCCACATCGATCAATGTTAATGGAAGAATCTGTTATGTTGTTTTTTTTTTTTTTTGTTCAGCCCACAGGCTGAACAACAAAAGAAACATTATATGTGTGCCCAACATTAGAAGAGAGGATGGATGTGTGGCGGAAGCTTCTAAAGTTGTGCATACACTGCAGAGATTTCTTCATTCACATTGATCAATGTGAATGGAGGAGGCGGTTAGTTTTTGTTTAACCACTTCAATACAGGGCACTTAAACACCTTCCTTCCAGACCAATTTTGAGCTTTCAGCGCTGTCGCACTTTGAATGACTATTGCACGGTCATGCTACACTGTACCCAAATGAAATGGATTTTTATCATTTTTTTCCCCACAAATAGCTTTCTTTTGGTGGTATTTGATCACCTCTGCGGTTTTTATTGTTTGCTAAACAAATAAAAGAAGACCAAAAACGTTGATAAAACGTTTCAAAACTTTGTAAATAAGTATGTTTTCTCCTTCACTGATGGGCACTGATAGGGCTGCACTGATGGGCACTGATAAGGCGGCACTGATGGGCACCAATGAAGTGGCACTGAGGTGGCATTGATTGGCACTGATATGTGGCACTGATAGGTGGCACGGATGGGCACTGATAGGTGGCACAAATTGGCATGGATAGGCGGCATGGATAGGCGGCACAGATGGGCACGGATGAGCATGGAAGGGCACTGATAGGTGGCACGGATGGGCACTGATAGGTGGCACGGATGGGCACTGATAGGCAGCATTGTTTTGTACTGATGGATGCCAATCAGTGCCAAACAATAATGCATGCCAATCAGTGATGCCCATTGTGGGCACTGATTGGCATCCATTGTGGGCACTGTGTGTCATCCCTGGTGGTCTAGGGTGGCATACCTTGTGCTGGGCAACCCTGGTGGTCTGGTGGCAACCCTGGTGGTCCAGTGTGGGCATCCTCGGGGGGGGCTGCGCTCATAATCGATGAGCACAGACCCCCCCTGTCAGAGGAGCAGCCGATCGGCTCTCCTCTACTCACATCTGACAGACGCGAGTGAGGAAAAGCCGATCACCGGCTCTTCCTACTTACACTGTGATCAGCCGTGATTGGACACGGCTGATCACGTGGTAAAGAGTCTCCGTCTGAGACTTTACCAAGATCGTAGTTGCAGGGTGTCAGACTGACACCCCGCAACAACGATCGCCGCGATGCGCGCCCCCGGGGGCGCGCAGTGGCTCAAAATCCTGAGGACGTCCTATGACGTCCGGTCAGGATTTTACAACCACTTTGCCGACGTCCTTTTACAATAGTGCGGGCGGCAAGTGGTAAAAAAAAAAATGATTTTTTTTTTGCATTGGTACGTGTTCCCCTGGGCAATCTCCACCCCCTTGCCTATTTGCCCATAAAACGGCTATTTTGTAATTTGACGAATTTGGCTTATATTGATTTCAATAGGGTTGGGTTCATCCAAACGAATACACTGATCCCTGCTTGAACTAAACTCAAGGTAGTTCGGCCCATCCCCATTATCCATTGGACCCTTGATGGATTCTGATTCAAAAAAGGAAAGATCTGCATACCTGGAATCTTGCAACAAGGCCACATCTAGCTTTGAGCATTAAAAATAACAGAATTTTCTTCCTCCTTAGTGAAAGAAAACTCTCTTCCAGGTTCCTTCTACTGATCGAATATAAGCATACCTCCCAATAGACATGTGCAGAACGAACATTTTTAGTTTAATTTGTTTTCAGAATTCGTTTTGTTTATTCAAACTCAAATTTTCGGAATTCGAATAGTTTTTGAATCAATTTCAAATAGTTTTCCAATTTCCAAAGAGACTAAAATAGAATAGAAAATAAAGGAATGGAATATAAAATAATATAACATAAAATAATATAAAATAATAGAGTAAAACAGAACAAAATAGAATAGTAAATAAAATAACAGAATAGAAACTAATAGAATAAAAGAAAAAATAGAATATAACCATCTTCAGAAATTTGAAAAGAATAGAAAATAACAGAATAGTCTAGAAAAAAACATTAGGATAGAAAGAATATAACCGTCATCCTATTTTAATCTATTCTTTTTTTATTCAAAACCAATTGATTCTATTTACATTTTAGGAAATGGTTATATTCTTTCTATACTATTCTATTTTTTTTCTTTTCTTTGTTTATTCTATTCTTTTCTATTCTATCCCTTTCTATTAAAAATTCAAATTTTCAGAAGATGGTTATATTTTTTCTATTCCATTCTATTGTTTTTCTTTCTATTCTGTTATTTTCTATTCTATTCAAATTGGAATTGATTCTCTTTGAATTTTGGAAAATGGTTATAATCTTTATATACTATTCTACATTCTATTCTATTGTTTTTTTAAGTTCCAGTTTTTCTAGTGTTTGTTTATTCTATTATTTTATTTTCTATTCTATCCTATCCCTTTCTATTCAAAATTCGAAAGATAGTTATATTTTTTCTATTCCATTCTATTGTTTTTTTTTTCTATACTATTCTCTTATTTTCTATTCTATTCAAATTGGAATAGATTCCATTTGAGTTTTGGGAAATGGTTATATTCTTTGTATTCTATTGTTTTTCTATTATAGTCTATTCCATTTTTTTCCTATTCTATTTTTCTTTTTTTATGTATTCCAATTCAAATTTATTCTATTTGAATTTCAGAAGATGGTTATATTCTTTTTATTTTATTCAATTCTTTTTTTTTATTCTGTTCTATTTATATTTTATATTTTCTATTTTGTTCTGTTTTACTCCATTATATTCTATTCAATTTCTGTTAGATTATTATCTATTCTATATTTTTCTATTCCTTTATTTTCTATCCTATTTTATTCTCTTTGGAAATTAGAAAACACTTCGAATCGATTCACATTCACATTTATTTTGTTTTCGCTATTTTGGATTCGTTGAAATTCGGTACTGTTGTAATTCGGAAATTACATCAGAATTTCCAAAAACATAAATTTGTCTAAATTTCCATTCGGAACGAAACAAACTGCATATGTCTACATCCCAACTTTTTGAGATGGAAACGAGGGACACCTATTAGAAAAAGTATGTAGGCATAGGATAAACACCCCATGCCGCGCCCCTTAACCACTTCAGCTCCGGACCAATTGGCAGCCAAAGGACCAGGCCCCTTTTTGCGATTCGGCACTGCGTCGCTTTAACTGACAATTGCGCGGTCGTGCGACGTGGCTCCCAAACAAAATTGGCGTCCTTTTTTTTCCACAAATAGAGCTTTCTTTTGGTGGTATTTGATCGCCCCTGCGGTTTTTATTTTTTGCGCTATAAACAAAAAAAGAGTGACAATTTTGAAAAAAAAAGGCATTATTTTTTGCTATAATAAATATCCCCAAAAATATATAAAAAAAAACATTTTTTTTTCCCTCAGTTTAGGCCGATACGTATTCCTCTACATATTTTTGGTAAAAAAAATCGCAATTAGCGATTATTGATTGGTTTGCGCAGAAGTTATAGCGTTTACAAGATAGGGGATAGTTTTATAGCATTTTTATTAATAATTTTTTTTATATTAGTAATGGCGGCAATCAGCGATTTTTATTGTGACTGCGACATTATGGCGGACACATCGGACATTTTTGACACATTTTTGGGACCATTGTCATTTATACAGCAATCAATGCTATTTAAATGCATTGATTCCTGTATAAATGACACTGGCAGTGAAGGGGTTAACCAGGGGGTGGCAGTGTAGGGGTTAAGTATGCCTAGGGGTGTGTTTCTTACTGTGGGGGGGGCGTGGCTGTCAGCTAGTGAATGCTGATCTCTGCTCCAATCACAGGGAGCAGAGATCGGCATCACTAGTTGCTAGGCAGAACGGGGAGATGCTGTGTATTTCCGCATCTTCCCGTTCTGCCTTCCCGTGAGACGATCGCGGGTGTCCCCGCGGTGATCGAGTCCGCGGGACCCGCGACCGGCCTCACCGGGGTCCCGACCGGCGCGGGAGCGCGCCGCTCCCAGCGTGCTCCCGATGGCATTAAGGAGGGACTTATATATACACCCTCCTGCCTGTCCGTGCCATTCTGCCGACGTATATCGTCGTGCGCCGGTCCGGATCCGGTTAACATACACATCTGTATAGATCAGACCAAAATGAGGGGCAAACGAGGAGGAAAGATTTCTTCCAAATTTGGATTAGTTTATATTCGGTACTATTCTAATAAGGAAAATTAGTGCGAATTTAAATTTGGAACGAAACGAACCGCACATGTCTAACGTCAATACACATGGATGTGACGGAACCCATAAAGTACGCCCAAAGCAACACCATGTCCAGAAAGCCTTCAATAAAAGGGAGGAGGTAAGCGTTAGAGATGTCATCTCCATAACCATATAGGTGGGACAGGAACCTGCTAATGAAGGGTAGCCTGGGGAAAGAGAGAAGGCAGCGCACAGATCTGGGCTTCCAATGACCACCAACAGCCATATGGTCAAAAAAAAAGACAAAAAAACGTAAATCACACTTTATTCCTGGTGTAAGTAAACACAAACCGAATCGGAGGGGGCGGTGGGGTATTTAAAGTGTTGTCTTGTATTTCCTGTGTGGGTGGCTCTCTTAAATTAGACTTTAACCACTTCAGCCCCGGAAGGTTTTACCCCCCTTAATGACCAGTCCATTTATTTTTTTTTTTTGCGATACGGCACTGCGTTACTTTAACTGACAATTGCGCGGTCATGCGAAGTTGCACCCAAATAAAATTGACATCCTTTTTTCCAAACAAATAGAGTTTTCTTTTGGTGGTATTTGATCACCTCTGCGGTGTTTATTTTTTGCGCTATAAACAAAAAAAGAGCGACAATTTTGAAAAAAAATAAATATATTTTTTAATTTTTTGCTATAATAAATATCCCTCAAAAATATATAAAAAAAACTTTTTTTTCGTCAGTTTAGGCCGACACGTATTCTTCTACATATTTTTGGTAAAAAAAAAAATTGCAATAAGCGTTTATTGATTGGTTTGCGCAAAAGTTATAGCGTCTACAAAATAGGGGATAGTTTCATGGCATTTTTATTATTATTATTTTTTTTTCTTAGTAATGGCGGCGATCTGTGAATTTTATCGCGACTGCGACATTATGGCGGACGCATCGGACACTTTTGATACTATTTTGGGACCATTCACATTTATACAGCGATCAGTGCTATAAAAATGCACTGATTACTGTGTAAATGACAGGGAAGGGGTTAAACACTAGGGGGCGATGAAGGGGTTAAGTGTGTCCTAGGGAGCGATTCAAACTGTGGGGGGCTACCACTGACATGACAGCGGTCGCTGCTCCCGATGACGCCTGATAGGCGGTAAATTTAACCACCTGAGTTCCAGGCCAATTCTGACATTTCTCTCCTACATGTAAAATTCCAAATTTTTTTGCTAGAAAATTACATAGAACCCCCAAACATTATATATGTTTTTTTAGCACAGACCCTAAAGAATACAATGGCAGTCGTTGCATGGTATTTGCGCAGCAATTTTTTCGAACGTGTTTTTTTCAGAAAAAAAAAACAGTTTCGTGCTTTAAAAAAAAAACAGTAAAGTTAGCCCAATTTTTTTGCATAATGTTAAAGATGAAGATACGCCGAGTAAATAGATACCCAACATGTCACGCTTCAAAATTGCACGCGCTTGTGGAATGGCGCCAAACTTTGGTATTTAAAAATCCCCATAGTCAACGCTTTAATTTTTTTACTGGTTACATATTTTGAGTTACAGAGGAGGTCTAGGGCTAGAATTATTGCTCTCGCTCTAACATTCGCGGCGATACCTCACATGTGTGGTTTGAACACCGTTTTCATATGTGGGCGGGACTTGCGTATGCGTTCGCTTCTGCGTACGAGCTCGCGGGGACAGGGGCGCTTTAAATTTTTTATTTTTTTTTATTGTTAATTTTACTTTATTTTTTTAGCTCGAAAAATAAAAATATTTGATTACTTTTATTCCTATTACAAGGAATGTAAACATCCCTTGTAATAGGAATATGGCACGATCGGACCTAGTTACAGTGAGATAAGACCCCACATCTCACCTCTAGGCTGGGAAGCCTAAAATAAAAAAAAAAAAAAAACGATCACCGCTTCCCAGCCGCGGTGCCGCCATTTTTTGAATGCAGAGGCCGGGCGTGACGTCATCACATCGCGCCCGGCCTCCGAACGATCATAGAGACTCCGGCGACCATCTGGTCCGCCTGAAATCTCTATGATCATCATCCGGGGGGCGGCGGATCCGGTGTCCGACTCACCGATGGAAGCGGGGAGTCGGTAGAAGCACCGGAGGGCGGCGGGAGGGGGGGGCGTCCCCTCCCGCCGCCCGTAAGAACGATCAAGTGGCGGAACAGCCACTATGATCGTTCTTATGGTGCAGGGAATCGCCGGCTGAAAACGGCAATATCTGAATGATGTCTGTAGCTACACCCATCATTCAGATATACCCCGGAGAAGAAAAAGACGTCATATAACGTATACTGGGACTCAGGTGGTCAAAGGGACGTACCTGTACGCCCATTTGCTTGCCTGTGCCATTCTGCCGACATATATTTGTGTGCGGTGGTCGGCAAGCGGTTAAAGTCTAGTATATGTAAATTTGCGCTGTCTGGGAAAAGTGAATCGATCGTCCCAGAGCAGCAAAGGGGACAGCCGACAGGCATTCTGGAAGCGATACCGCCACCTCCCGAATGTTGTGGGTTTTCATGGACAGTGGAACAAATCTTCTCAGTGGGATCACCACGACACAACGGCGAGCCTAATGTATGCCAGGCAGTTGCAGCACAGCTCTATTCTCTTGAATGGGTCCCGTTCAGAGACAATACTGCTCGCTGAATGCAATGGAGGGCGATCATTTTTCCCTGTTCCACAGCGCACTCTGGCATGTTTGTGCCCCAACATGGCTGCCTTTACAGCTTGAGTGGTAAAAATTATGCTCAACCACCTATTTTTTTTACTGCCGATCGAAGACTGCGATTGGGTGTCTAGTGTTTTATTTTCTCGCGAAACTTGTAGAACAGCACGTGGTGTTGTTGGTGTTCAGGCAGTCCCGTTGATGATAATTGGGATGCAGTAGCTGCACGGACACAGCCGCTGCTCCCAGTCTGACATCCGTGTTAATGCACGGCTCCAAAACGCAGACAATGTGAGTTTGGGAACATGCGCCCACATCTGCACGGATGTCAAATTGGGAGCAGCCTGCATGTGCATGGACCACCTGTGCAGGCAAACACAGACATGATGGACTACACTGTGTGCCCATACCTATGTGAACGATGCCTTACTGTTTTTTTACTTATTTATATTATTTTATACAGTTTTATTTTTTTGTACAGCCCTGTGTGGCTTTGATTAGATATCAGGTCTAAACAGACCCCCCAAATATCTCAAGATCGAGAAATGGACCGAGGATATGGTTTTTGCTGCAGCCTCAGCTGCACTGAAGATGAACAAACAAGTGGCACTCTGTACCGAGGCTTCCTGTTCATTCACAAACAAGCATACATAAGTAATGTTTACTATGCTTTAGTGATGAATGTACACAGGAGCAATCAGTAATGATCCCTCACTGTGGTCATTCAAGATAGGAAGGGGGCTAGTAAACATGACAGGTTTACCAGAGCCCCGTTCTCAATCCTAAAACCAATCCCCAGGCCATGCGCCCCAGCAGCAGCTGACAGTCGTTAGGAGAGGGGGAGGGTAAACCGGACAGCATGCTGATCAGCACACTTGTAGTCCATTCACTCCTCCTGCAACACTGAACCCGAGGTATGGGCACACAGAGCTGTAGGAAGAGTCTGCAGGAGCCTGACATTGCACCCACCACCCAGTGATCAGGGGGTGCAATGCTCTGCAGGCTCCTCCAGGGATAACACAGCACAAGAGATATCCCAGCAGCATACCAAGCATCTCCAAGGGTTCAAACATTTTAATAAAAGCACTGCCGCCTTCCCAGACGCTCCCATTCCACCCATTCTGCTGGCTGAACATAGAGATCACTGAGGACCGGAACGTCCCTGATCATCTCTATGGTCTAAGAAACTGGAAGTGAAGAGTATTTTGTCACTTTCAGGTTTAGTCTAACGTAACCAGCCCGTCGCCGGCCAGTGAAAGGTTTCGGTCAAACTGATTTTGGTTTGATCAGATGCTTTTAAGGGCAGTGGAGAATTCTGTGGTCCAATAGACCCCCAATGTCTCAGTAAAGGAGTACCTGTCACCGCCAATGCCATCACAAAAGGATGCTGTCGATCCATTGTGATAGTTATTTATAAAAAAAAAAAAATGTACAGTGCCTCCATGCTCACACGAGGAGAAAATGAGGAGGGAAAGAGTGAGAAAAGTGAAAAATTATAGGAGTAATAAGAAAGAAAGAAGTGAGAAGGGTGGGGAGGGGGGTTAGAATGGAATTAAAGTATAAAGAAGGACGAGGAGTAGAGCCTCGTACACACAGTCTGATTGTTGGACTTTTTTTTTTGTCAAAAGGGCGTGTGCCAGGATCTTGTCTTGCACACTAACGTTACGCAAATTGTCATTCAGCAACACGAACCTAGTGAAACACTATGAGACTATAAAGCGGAAGTTCACTTCTTGAGCGCCACTCTTTGGGCTCCTTCTGCTAATTTCACGTTAGTAGAAGTTTGGCGAGTATTGATTCATGTTTTTCAGTTTGTTTCTGAGCAGCCATTCGTCAACCAGCCATGTTGCGTAATCGGAGGAGAGATCCAAGTCCAGGAGGAGGAAGAGTTCTTTGATCAAAAATTGGTTGCTTAATCGTGACCAATTATGTCATTGCTTTGGGAACTCCAAAATTATCTGTATGATTTTTGGAATTGGCTCCGGATGAGAGACCCCTGCTTTCACCACCTCTTGGCAATGGTGGCCCCCTATATTAAGAGGCAGGACACATGTATGAGGCTTTCCATCACTCTAGAGCAAAGTCTCATAGCCACCTTGCGGTACTTGGCGGCGGGGAGAAGTCTCCAGGACCCCAAGTTTACTACTGGGATCTCCCCCCCCCAGGCTCTAGGAGTCAATATTCCAGAGACCTGCAGAAGGACTATATTAGGGTAAGTTTATACCTTTAACCACTTCAGCACCGTGCCATTTTTTACCCTTCCTTACCAGAGCACTTTTTGCGATTCGGCACTGCGTCGCTTTAACTGACAATTGCGCGGTCGTGCGACGTTACACCCAAACAAAATTGGCGTCCTTTTTTTCCCACAAATAGAGCTTTCTTTTGGTGGTATTTGATCGCCCCTGCGGTTTTTATTTTTTGCGCTATAAACAAAAATAGAGCGATAATTTTGCAAAAAATGCAATATTTTTTGCTTTTTGCTATAATAAATTTCCCCCAAAAATATATAAAAAAACTTTTTTTTCCTCAGTTTAGGCCGATACGTATTCTTCTACATATTTTTGGTAAAAAAAAAATCGCAATAAGCGATTATTGATCGGTTTGCGCAAAAGTTATAGCGTTTACAAGATAGGGGATAGTTTTATAGCATTTTTATTAATAATTTTTTTTTTATTAGTAATGGCAGCGGTCTGCGATTTTTTTTTTTTTTTTTGTGACTGCGACATTATGGCGGACACATCGGACATTTTTGACACATTTTTGGGACCATTGTAATTTATACAGCAATCAATGCTATTTAAATGCATTGATTCCTGTATAAATGACACTGGCAGTGAAGGGGTTAACCACAAGGGGGCAGTGTAAGGGTTAAGTATGCCTAAGGGGGTGTTTCTTACTGTGGGGGGGGCACGGCTGTCAGCTAGTGAATGCTGATCTCTGCTCCAATCACAGGGAGCAGAGATCGGCGTCACTAGTTGCTAGGCAGAACGGGGAGATGCTGTTTATCTCGGCATCGTTCAGCCTTCCCGTGAGACAATCGCAGGTGTCCCCGCGGCGATCGAGCCCACGACCGGACTCACGGGGGTCCCGACCGGCACGGGAGCGCGCCGTTCCCGGCGCGCTCCCGATGGCACGGACAGGCTAAAGGAGGGACTTATATATACGCCCTCCTGCCTGTACGTGCCATTCTGCCGACGTATATCGTCGTGCGCCGGTCGGCAAGTGGTTAAGATCACATTCTATGTATTTGTTTGCTAATGTATTTCATTAATTTGCTGATTACATCAATATTGTAATAAGATGTGAGCTTTTCCCGCTCCTTTTTTTGGCCTACATGCATATTTTTAGCATTCTATCCTGTGCCTATACACACACCTAGCCTGGTAAATTAATGTTTTAAGTGCAAGAGGCAATTTTTTTTGGCCCAAACTCATTTGGATCCCTCCCTCTCCCCCAAAAATGCTAAGTCAACAGATCCAAATACTCTGCTGACTTGGAAAAACCCATACACACTAGCCCACTTTTGTGTTCAAATTTCTGTATAAATTCCCAAAACCATGTAGTGCAAGGGCCTGCCTGATTACCTACAAATTGACACTTCTTAAGCTTTTGTCTCCCATTATATTGATTTGGTTAAATCAATGTCAAAATGTGCTGCAATTTGGACAGTGTTTATTCATCTTTTTAGCTTATGACTTACCTGTCCACTGGGCTGCCAATAGTGTAAGTAAGGAGGGGCTGGCAAAAGTATCCCCGATTTTATTTGTGAAAACAGCTCTCATCGAAGTGGAGAGGGTTACCTGTCCAAAACATCTACCCATTACCTCCCCCCACCCTAAAAATTTGCTAATGGGCCACCAGAGGGGGAGATGAATCTGATAAGTTGACCTTGCCCTTTTGTCTTTAAATACTCATTTAACCACTTGCCGACCGCCCCATGTAGATATACGTCGGCAGAATGGCACGTACAGGCAGAACCACGTACCTGTACGTGCCATTCTTCAGGCGGTTGGGGGGTCCGATCGGACCCCCCTCCGCCGGCGGGGACGGTCGGCATCGCTTCAGGAGCGATCCGGGACGAGGGGACGGCCAGTGGTTTCTGGCCACCCCCTCGCGATCGCTCCTGGCGAATGAAAAGCTTCCCCTTCCTGTCTATTGTATAGACAGGAAGGCGGAAGTGATGTCACGCTCGGTGCGCCGGTCTATGTGACCGGAACGCCGAGCAGAGAAGATGTAAAGGTTAGTGCACCAACAGTACACTGACACCAGTACACATAGGCACACAATCCACCC
Organism: Lithobates sylvaticus; assembly: GCA_028564925.1. Lineage (NCBI taxonomy): Eukaryota > Metazoa > Chordata > Amphibia > Anura > Ranidae > Lithobates > Lithobates sylvaticus. The sequence continues at coordinate 774,629,758 of CM053026.1, read as the reverse complement.
CCCCCTGTCACCCCAGATCACCCCCCAGATCACCCCCTCCCCCCCCAGTCACAGTGTCACTGATTGCAGTGATCATTTATTTACTGATCACTGCATTTAGTGTCAGTGTGACTGTAATAACTGTCAGGGCAGTTAGTTTTAGGTCCTAGGTAGCCCCCTACCCCCCCCTAATAAAGGTTTAACCCCCTGATTGCCCCTAGTTAACCCCTTCACCCCCTTTTGCCAGTGTCACTAAGCGATCGTTTTTCTGATCGCTGCATTGTGTCGCTAGGTAACCATTTTTTTTTTATTTTAACCGCCATGTTTTATATAGGTTCATAAATAGGTTTATAGGTCAGGTACCCCCATATTACAACCTAAATAAAGGTTTTAACCCCCTGATTGCCCCTAGAGTTAACCCTTTCACCAGTAATCACCGTATAACTGTCACTGGTGACGCTGGTTAGCCAGTTAGTTATTTCGTTATTTAGGTTCCCCGTCAGGTTTTTATATAGCGTCAGGTACCCCCATATATTACCTAATAAAGGTTTAACCCCCTGATTGCCCCTAGTTAACCCTTTCACCCCCTTTTGCCAGTGTCACTAAGCGATCGTTTTTCTGATCGCTGCATTAGTGTCGCTAGGTAACCAGTTTTTTTTTAGGTTAACCGCCATGTTTATATAGGTTCATAAATAGGTTTATAGGTCAGGTACCCCCATATTACAACCTAAATAAAGGTTTTAACCCCCTGATTGCCCCTAGAGTTAACCCTTTCACCAGTGATCACCGTATAAAATGTCACTGGTGACGCTGGTTAGCCAGTTAGTTATTTCGTTATTTAGGTTCCCCGTCAGGTTTTTATATAGCGTCAGGTACCCCCATATATTACCTAATAAAGGTTTAACCCCCTGATTGCCCCTAGTTAACCCTTTCACCCCCTTTTGCCAGTGTCACTAAGCGATCGTTTTTCTGATCGCTGCATTAGTGTCGCTAGGTAACCAGTTTTTTTTTTGTATTACTGTTACGGGTGACGCTGGTTAGTTAGCTTGTTTTTTATACTGTCAGGGCACCCGCCATTTATTACCCAATAACGGTTTAACCCCCTGATCGCCCGGCGGGTGATATCAATTAGGTTTTAGGGTCAAATAAGGTCTGCGTCGCCCCAGGTTAGTGCCAGTACCGCAAACACCCACGCGCAAAGCATACACCTCCCTTAGTGGCACAGTATCTGAACAGATCAATATCTGATCTGATCAGATCTATACTAGCGTCCCAGCAGTTTAGGGTTCCAAAAAAAAACGCATTGTTAGCGGGATCAGCCCAGATACCTGCTAGCACCTGCGTTTTCCCCCTCCGCCCAGCCCAGCCCAGCCCACCCAAGTGCAGTATCGATCGATCACTGTCACTTACAAAACACTAAGCACACATAACTGCAGTGTTCGCAGAGTCAGGCCTGATCCCTGCGATCGCTAACATTTTTTTTGTGGTAGCGTTTTGATTCAGTCGCTAACAGTCAGGAGCTTTTTTACCTGTGAATCTCAAAAAAATAAAAAAAACAAAAATAGTTGTCGTTTTATTGTTCTCTCTCTCTCTCTATTGTTGCTCTTTTTTTACTCCATTCTATTCTGCAATGTTTTATTATGTTTTATCATGTTTTATCATGCTTGCTTTTCAGGTATGTAATTTTGTTTACTGTGTTTTAGTGTTAAGCATTTTTTTGTTTTCAGGTGCGCCATTCAGTTGCAGCGCGGATTTATTTATCTTGACAGCAACAGCGTTTGCTCCCACGATACATAAAGCCGCGACTCCAACGCTGTAGGAGGTGATTTCACCACCACAGTTAAAAAAAAGAGCATATGTGCCGAAGCATGGGGGCAGCAGGGGGGGCGGAGGAGCGATTGGCTCCTAATGCCACGTACATACGGTCGAAATTCCGACCGTGTGTACACGGCATAACTTTTGCGGGAGGATGCCCCCATGCATCGGCATATATAAATGGTGCATGTATGCCCATCATTAGAAGTGGGTGGATGAAGGGAGGTATTCTAATGGTGGGCATACCCACCAATCAATCTCTTTTTTTCGTTCAGCCAAGAGGCTGCATGAAAAAAAAAAAGATTACAATATATGTCCAGTATGTTGCTGGACTTTGAATGGTTATACCAGAATGATGCCTGCAGGTTTAGGTATCATCTTGGTATCATTCTTTTCAGCCAGTGATCGGCTTTCATGTAAAAGCAATTCTAGCGGGTAATTAGCCTCTAGACTGCTTTTACAAGCAGTAGGAGGGAATGTCCCCCCTCCCGGATATAAACCGCGCCATTGGGAAATTGGGAAAGCATTTTATCACACCAATCTTGGTGTGGTCAGATGCTTTGAGGGCAGAGGAAAGATCTAGGGTCTAATAGACCCCAATTTTTTCAAAAAAAGAGTACCTGTCACTGCCTATTGCTATCATAGGGGATATTTACATTCCCTGAGATAACAATAAAAATCATAACAAAGAAAAAAAATGGAAGGAACAGTTTAAAAATAGAATAAAAAAGCTAAATAAATAAAAAAAAAACTAAAAAAAAAAAAAAAAAAGCACCCCTGCCCCCCCTTCTCTTGCGCAAAGGCGTACACAAGCGTTGGTCTGGCGTCATATGTAAACAGCAATTGCACCATGCATGTGAGGTATCACCGCGAAGGTCAGATCGAGGGCAGTAATTTTAGCAGTAGACCTCCTCCGTGAATCTAATGTGGTATCATGTAAAGGCTTTTAAAGGCTTTTAAAAATGTATGTAGTTTGTCGCCACTGCGTGTTTGTGCGCAATTTTAAAGCATGTCGTGTTTGGTATCCATGTACTCGGCCTAAGATCATATTTTTTATTTCATCAAAAATTTGAGCAATATAGTGTGTTTTAGTGCATTAAAATAAAAAAAAGTGTATTTTTTCCACAAAAAATGCGTTTGAAAAATCGCTGCGCAAATACTGTGTGGAAAAAAAAAAATGCAACACCCACCATTTTAATCTGTAGGGCCTTTGCTTTAACAATATATATAGTGTTTGGGGGTTCAACGTAATTTTCTTGCAAAAAAAAAATATGTTTTCATGTAAACAAAAAGTGTCAGAAAGGGCTTTGTCTTCAAGTGGTTAGAAGAGTGGGTGACGTGTGACATAGGCTTCTAAATGTTGTGCATAAAATGCCAGGACAGTTCAAACCCCCCCCAAATGACCCCATTTTGGAAAGTAGACACCCCAAGCTATTTGCTGAGAGCAATGTTGAGCCCATTAAATATTTTTTTTTTTGTCCTAAGAGATTGAATAATGAAAAAAAAAAAAAATATATATATTTTTTTTACAAAAAGTTGTCACTAAATGATATATTGCTCAAACATGTCATGGGCATATGTGGAAATACACCCCAAAATACATTCTGTTGCTTCTCCTGAGTACGGGGATACCACATGTGTGGGACTTTTTGGGAGCCTAGCTGCGTACGGAACCCCAAAAACCAAGCACCGCCTTCAGGCTTTCTAAGGGAGTAATTTTTTTATTTCACTTCTCACTGCCAATCACAGTTTCGGAGGCCATGGAATGCCCAGATGGCATAAAACCCCCCAAAATGACCCCATTTTGGAAAGTAGACACCCCAAGCTATTTGCTGAGAGGTATTGTGAGTATTTTGCAGATGTCGCTTTTTGTCACAAAGTTTTGAAAATTGAAAAAAGAAAAAAAAAAAAATTTTTTTCTTTACTTTCTTCATTTTCAAAAACAAATGAGAGCTGTAAAATACTCACCATGCCTCTCAACAAATAGCTTGGGGTGTCTACTTTCCAAAATGGGGTCATTTGGGGGGGTTTTGTGCTATTTTGGCATTTTATGGCCTTCGAAACTGTGATAGGTAGTGAGGAGTGAAATCAAAAATTTGCACCCTTAGAAATCCTGAAGGCGGTGCTTGGGTTTCGGGGCCCCGTACGCGGCTAGGCTCCCAAAAAGTCCCACACATGTGGTATCCCCATACTCAGGAGAAGCAGCAAAATGTATTTTGGGGTGCAATTCCACATATAACTATGGCATGTGTGAGCAATATATCATTTAGTGACAACTTTTTGAAGAAAAAAAAAATAATTTTTTATTTTTGTCTTTATTCAATCACTTGGGACTAAAAAAAAAAAATATTCAATGGGCTCAACATGCCTCTCAGCAAATAGCTTGGGGTGTCTACTTTCCAAAATGGGGTCATTTGGGGGGGTTTTGTACTTCTCTGCCATTTTAGCACCTCAAGAAATGAAATAGGCAGTCATAAATTAAAAGCGGTGTAAATTCCAGAAAATGTACTCTAGTTTGTAGACGCTATAACTTTTGCGCAAACCAATAAATATACGCTTATTGGCATTTTTTTTACTAAAGACATGTGGCTGAATACATTTTGGCCCAAATGTTTGACTAAAATTGAGTTTATTAGATTTTTCTTATAACAAAAAGTAGAAAATCTCTTTTTTTTTTCAAAATTTTCGCTCTTTTTCCGTTTATATCGCAAAAAATAAAAATCACAGAGGCAATCAAATACCATCAAAAGAAAGCTCTATTTGTGGGAAGAAAAGGACGCAAATTTCGTTTCGTTACAAAATTGCATGACCGCACAATTACCAGTTAAAGTAGTGCAGTGCGAAATTGAAAAAAGACCTCTGGTCCTTAAGCTGACAATTGGTCCGGGGCTGAAGTGGTTAAGTTTTCTCCTTATGTTGGATAAGCATGTGTCAAATCTGCTTGCAATGTTATGTGCAGAAGTGGTATTTTTTTTTTTCTTTTCTTCCAACCCACAGCAATGGCAGGAGGTTGCAGCCCAGTTCCATCAGCAGTGGGATTTTCCAAACTGTCATGGTGCTATTGATGGCAAGCATGTCCGGATTGTACCACCAGCCAACTCTGGCTCCTATTTTAGCTATAAGGGCTTTTGCAGCATAGTCATTCCAGCTGTAGTGTCTGCCAACTACGAGTTCTTGTATTTGGATGTTGGGAAGAATGGCCATAACTCTGATGGAGGAGTGATTATGCAGACAGAGTTCTACAAGCGGCTCCAGAATGGCACCTTAAACTTTGCACCTGCTGAAGAAAATGTTGAGGGCCTCAATTTTGTTTGTGGCAGATGAGGCCTTTGCTCTTGGGGGGAACATCTGATGAAGCCGTTTCCTATGAGGAACCTCACCCCAGAGCAGAAAATCTGCAATTACAGGCTCTCTTGTGCCAGAAGGGTGGTCAAAAAACACCTTTGGCATCCTATCTAATCGTTTCAGGCTGTTTTTGACTCCAATCAATCTGACACTCTACAAGATAAACCATGTGGTCCTGTGCTGCTGTATCCTACATAATTTAAGGAGGAATGCTACCAGCTACCTAGCCTCACTGCCAAGGGACGTGGACCCTGCAGTGGCAGGCCCAGCTGAAGAGGCTGCAGCTTGTCAGTGTGTGGCCTTGTTGACAGCTATTGAAAATGCCTGTGCTGGATTGCCCTCCCAAATTGCCTGAGATTTACGGCAGAAATACCTTGAATATTTTGTGGCTAGAGGGGCAGTGGCTTGGCAGAAAATTGTAGCCGATCATGTCTAAGCTTTTGAGATCATAAACATATTTCATTTGAACTACTGTTGTCTGTTTCTTATATATGTCTAATATGTTCCCAAATGGGCTTTATTTTGGACACTTGCTCCAATAGTGTAAATTGACCTTAATTGCTACATGATGGGACAATATTTTCTTCCGCTAACTATTGTGGTGTGCTGCGAGTCTGCTACACACAAGGTTTTTCTTCTTAATGGATCTAATGCATGAAGTTCAAAAACATTATGTCTTTACAACTCCTTTAATTTTTTTTGAGGCCTAAAAATCGTCCAAATCTGCCCGATTCGCGTGACAAAAAAGGGTCCTAAAAATCGTCCACATTTAACAGAACGTTACAGTGACAAACTACAACAACTTACAAAATACACTGGTATTGAGCAATGAAATAAGCCACACATTGTTTAGTAAAAAACATTTTACTCAAAGCACAGTCACATGTGCATTTTAAGGTTTTAAAAACAAACCAACATCTTGGTGTATAACATGTATGTTTTGCATGATTTCTCCTTTTTGTGGCTAAACAGGCATGTTCTAAACCATTAGATACACATACAAAACTCAGTAACTTACAAAGTTTGATGAAGGGCAACAAAGACATTAGTATCTCAAGACTGTGTGGATGTTGCCTTCCTCAGATGGGGTGATCTCACCCCTCTAAAAGCCAAAATTTGAAGCCACATACAGGTAGAGGCCTACCAAATAAATGCCCCCTATGATCCCATGCCTAAAGTGTGTAGTTACAAACATCTATTTTTCTAATGCCCCAAAACATACAGTATGTCAACATGTGCCATCTCCCATCATGGGGTATCAACAGGCACGTTTTGGGGGTGCAACCCCTTCCTCAGAGCTACTTTAGTTGTACCCCCAGAACACGTCCATTGATACCCTGTGATGGGAGATGGCACATGTTGACACACTGTTTTGAGGCTCTAGAAAAATAGATGTATGGAACTACACACATTTTAGGCATGGGATCATGGGGGAAATAAGAATGTTAAGACCCGATTTATGGGCACCTTCAAATTTAGGGTTTTAGATTTAAAAAAATAAATAAATAAAAAAAAAAAAAAAAAAAAAGAAAAAATCAGATAAACATTACAAATTCACATTAGTTAGGGCAGTGTTTCCCAACTCTCCTCCCCAAGATGCAAACCCAGGTCATGTTTTCTTGATTTCTTGAATTTGGCACAGGTGATGGTCATTTTCACTGTTATTAATTCGAACAGTCGTTTATAGACTGAGAAAAAGTGAGAAAACAGGACCTGGTGGTGCACCTAGAGGAGTGGAGTGTAGAAATACTGAGTTCTGTCCCTAAACTTTCACATTTAAAGTCATAAAAACATGGTAATTAGTAAGGGCAAACAGGAACCAACAAGTGGAACAATCAACTTCAGACCAGGCAAGAGGAAATTGGAATTTGGCAAGGATGTCCACAAAATATCTGATTCTTTGCTGTAAAGCAGTGGTAGCCTCCTTGATTTGCTCCAGTTCCTGCAAACACTGCAACATATCTGCACTCATTCTGGCAATAATGCATTGTGGAAGACCATGACCTAGTAAGAAGAGTAAAAAGTATTAAGGGAAAGATGGTCAAGTGGCTGAGTCCCTACGTAGTGAGTTATGGTCACGTTACTAGTCAAATTAAGGAAATACTTACCTACTCGGTCTATTGGTGCTTGCAATCTGCTTGGCCTTCAGACACCTATACTACTAGGTTACACACTGCAACTACTCTATAATCTTGGCCCTGGTGCCTGGGTCTCAAATTCTGGTACCTAGCAACACTGCCAGCTCCTTCCACCTCTTCCTTCTCCATGCTAATGTTAAGGCACTACATACTTTGCCAATGTGTGGAGTGGGTGTTTGGTTTGGACATCTAAGCACTCGACATGTATACACATTTGAAGCAAGATTCCAAGAATACTTACGCAAACAAGAGGCTCCTGAATACTTTCTTTCTCTTCTGGTTCGCTTTGGCCCTCACTGTGACTTGCATCAGGGGATTTGACATCCACAAAGGCAATGTCTGCGCTGGGTCCAGGAGACAGATCCCATGGCACTTTCCTCTAAAAAGAAACAATACAACATTCATTAAGCCACCCCAAGTCCCATCGGTTTCTAGCATCCATTTTGCTACATTAGTTGACCAACCTTGCACTTGGTCTGATGTTAAGGTTTGCTCTTGACTAGTGGATGCCACCATGCTGCACGCTGGATGTTTTTCTGTGAAAAATGCATAACAAAAAAAAAAAAAAAAAAAAAAAAAAGGAAGAAAGGAGATGGCATTTTCCAGAGGGCAAACACCTGACAAGTGCCAACATTGAAAAAGTTCTGCAGTTGCCCCCCACCCCTCTTGTCCACTATGGGATATATGATGACCATCCTAGCAGGCGCAACTCTGTCTGGGAGTCTCTCCTCTACCCATGTCTACACTGGCAGGGCTGCATTAATGGGCACTGATGAGCCAGACCGCAACCAGAAAGTGTTCTTTACCCATTAAGTTCTGCCTTGTTGCCTCCTCTGTTGGGACCCGAGCGAGGGTAGACTCCCTTCATCCCTTATTGTGGCTTATCTGCAGCATCCTTTTTTTGTGCCTCCCCGTTGAAAGAAAAAATAAGTACAAAAAAAAAAAAAAATGAATGTCCAAAAACATGACCAAATAAGAATGTTTATATATGCTTTATATTTACCTTCAGCTTTGGAATCCCAAGTTATACAAAGATTTTCTAAAAGCTTATATAGAATTTTCTAGAGCTACTTGGAGACAGAACATATACAGACAGCTAATTTACACATACATATTGTTTAGATCCAAATATTGCTTACTTTTTTTTTGTGATCTGATGCATGTACTCCATCTGGTCTTGTTCACAGTGTTTGAGATCAGACCATCGTTTTCGGATTTGGTCCTTTTGATCAGTCCACCCAAAATCCTCTGTGCAAAATGACGATGACCTTCTCCAAAATGCTGTCCCTTCAGGTGTTGGGCTTTTTCATAATTGCGCAGTCATAATCGTTCTTCTCAAGGATGCGCACCATCTCCACCATCTCACCCTTGTTCATGGGGGTTGCTTTGTGCCTCCTATGAGCTCCACCACCACTGGGCTGGCTGCAATCCACCATGTTGTCCCTCCCAAATGTTCCGCCAAGGAAACATGGTCACGTCCCACCGTAATGGCGCACTGAGAGGGAGTTTATACACACTGCACATGCATCATGTGTCAAAGCCAGAACGCAGTCGATGGAACGGCCGTAGGAATGATCTTGGAGTGGAGGATAAATCGATAATGCACAAAAGTAGCAGAAAACAAAGAAACAATTGGAAATTGGGGCGTAGGTGGTTAGTGGCCTATACTGCTTAGATCGAGGCCTATATTGGGACCAGCTTATGGGTTAAGCCAGACATTATGGTTTGTTTCATAGTTGAATAAAGACATCAGTCCATCCAGTTCAACCTGAGTGAGTGTCTACAATTGTCCCTATCCCTGTACATTGCACACTCACATCGGTCCCTACCCTCAAGGAGCCCACCATCCAAGGTCCCCATTCATATACTAGAGCCAAATTTTTATTGGACAGAAGCCAATTAACCTACCTGCATGTCTTTGGATTGTGGGAGGAAACCGGAGTACCTGGAGGAAACCCACGCAGGCACAGGGAGAACATGCAAACTCCAGGCAGGAAGTGTCGTGGTTGGGATTCGAACCAGCGACCCTTCTTACTGCTAGGTGAGAGTGCTAACCACTACACCACTGTGCCGTGTCTTGTGTTCTGTCTTGCAGGCATCATACCATGACTGATAAATTCACGTTGCCAGAATTTCTACCCCATTTGATTGACATGTACCTGGAGCTGCCCTGTCTCTGAAGCATGAAGAGTAGAGAGTACTCAAATAAAATACTGAGGAAGGCAGCTTTGGAGGAACTGGTAGAGTTGTGCAAACCTGTGTACCCCAGGGCAGACACCAACTACTACAGACAAAAGATAGCCAACCTTCATAGTAAATTTAAAAATGGGAGCTAAACAAGGTCCGGGACTTGCGAGATCTGGAGCAGCAGAGGATGACCTATATGTCCCCAGGCTGTGGCATTACTACAGCCTGCGTTTTTTGACAGACCATACTGAACACAGGCCATCGCTGTCTATGCTCCCATCTACGTCTGCTGGGGGGCCACAGCTCTTAAGGTCCACACAGGTCCTGATGAAGAGGTGGAGGAGCCCAGCTTGACCCAGGTATAGCATTGTTGAACATATTTGTATCCAAAAATACTATGATGATAACTAGACATTATTGGGAAAATATTTCTGCCTTAAAGTGGTTTCCATATCAATAGAAAGTAGGGACCAAAAATGATTTGAACAAGAATGAAAAATGCCGGGGTCAGAATTAGTCTTTTCTGTTTCTCCACATTCAAATTGCAACAGTGAGGAGATCAAAATTGTGTGCAATTGATGACCAAACCAATAAAAAGATTCTAATTATGTCCCATTTTCATACACCGGAAAGCGTCATTAGGGGCCAGCAGCCAAACAGAGTCCCAGATCCCACCCCTACGCCCTCCTGCTAAAAAGGGCCAGGAAGAACAGAAATCTGGGGAGGCCACAGCTGCCTTCCTGAGCCAGGTCACTACTGCCATCCGGACAGACCCAGATGAGTGCGAGGGATTTGGCGTGGTGATGGCCAATAGTTTAAGGGGGATGGCTGGTGACCAGAGGATCTTATCCTCAACAGGGGGGGGGGGGGGTGACATTTATGCCACCACCCACCTGTGCGATTTTGTGGGCCCACATACACGACCTCCGCAGCCAACCCACCCACCACAGCAGCATGGCAGTCAGTGGCAATACCAGCCCCAAGAATCCCAACAACCCCGCTGGTCTGGGGATTATCACCCTTACTAATTTCTATTATTTTGTGAATCATTTTTTTTGTTATATTTTCTATATTTTTGTATGCATGGAATGCACTTTTTTGTTAAGTTCTTGTATTTGGATGGCAGATAGCATCTCTAATTAAAATTTTGTGTTTTTTCTTCTGCACAATAAAAAGATAAAAATCTAAATATTTTATTTTTAGAATACTTGGCTTTGTGTTTTACTTCAAATGACAGTTTGGGAGTAGGCAGTTACATTAAAAGTAAAAACTAAAAAATACAATGTAAAATTACCAAGGGACACCAACATAGTTGTATCTTTGATATTAAACGGGCCAAAAAACAAACAAGCATAATAATAATATTCTTGATATCACTAGAAAATAAATGCCTTTTAAAATACGTTTGGCAGAACTCTCAATATCACCAGCAAAGTAGCTTCATTATTATCCCATTAAAGAAGAGAATTTTGAGCTGCATTTCATAATTTGCCGCACCACAAATGTTAATTCTCCATTATGAGCGCTATTTACAAGACCAATCGCTTCCAGCTCATTCCTTGGTTCCGATCAGGCGCGTTTGTTCTTTTGACTTGTGTGACGGATTTCTGTTCTGACCAGCCAAAAATGTACTAGCCTGTCATCCAACACTTGTTGTCCGGAAATTTGAAAACAATTGTCGAAAGGAGTGTACTAACAGAAAGAATTTTGGTTCCCAGGACCTTTCCCATGCAGGTTTTTTTTTTTTTTTTTTATAGCCCTTTGCCTGTTAGCTCCATTTTGATTTGGCTGCCATTGATTTAAACAGGGTTCAGGTTCACCATCCGGTTTTCTTTGAAGTGCCCCAAACTTTGCTTGAACCCATGGCAGTTTGGCTCAAACCTATGCTGCTGCCGTCGCCTTAACCACTTCCCTACCCGCCCATAGTCATATGACGCCCACAAGGTGGATCTCCCATCCTGGGTGGGCGTCATATGATGTCCTCCCATACCTGGCCGCCTGGGGGGGAGCGCGCGCGCGCCCGCGGCGTCACTCGGGACCCGGTGCGAGTGCCGGGCGGCCGCCATGTCCGCCGTGCACCCGCGATTGCCCGTTAAAACAACGGGACCGTGCGGGACCGTGGAGCTGTGTGTGTTAACACACAGCTCCACGTCCTGTCAGCGGAGAGGAGACCGATCATGTGATCCCAGTATGGAGGAACACATGATCTGTCTTCTCCCCTTGAGTCCCCTCCCCCCACAGTTAGAATCACTCCTATAGGGAACACATTAACCCCTGCAGCGCCCCCTAGTGTTAACCCCTTCCCTGCCAGTCACATTTACACAGTAATCAATGCAATTTTATAGCAACGATCGCTGTGTAAATGTGAATGGTTCCAAAAAAATGTGTCAAGTGTCCGAAGTGTCCGCCGCAGTCACGAAAAAATAAAAAAAAAAAAAAATCGCAGATCGCCGCTATTTTGTAGACACTATAACTTTTGTGCAAACCGATCAATATACGCTTATTGCGATTTTTTTTTTTTACCAATAATATGTAGAAGAATACGTATCGGCCTAAACTGGAGTAAAAAAATAGTTTTTTTTTTAAAAAAATGGGATATTTATTATAGCAAAAAGTAAAAAATATTGTGTTTTTTTTCAAAATTGTCGCTCTTCTTTTGTTTATAGCGCAAAAAATAAAAACCGCAGGGCGATCAAATACCACCAAAAGAAAGCTCTATTTGTGGGAAAAAAAGGACGTCAATTTTGTTTGGGTGTAACGTCGCACCACCGCGCAATTGTTAGTTAAAGCGATGCAGTGCCGAATCGCAAAAAGTGCTCTGGTAAGGAAGGGTGTAAAATGGCCCGGTGCTGAAGTGGTTAAAAAAATTGTATTATGTTTATTAAGCGACCAAAACACAATAGCACTAAAAAGTCAAACACAAAATGCTAAGAAACACCCCAAAATTAAAAAAGCAGTCCTAAAAAGAACCGTTGGGTCTGTTTATACAGCACACAATATAGTAATACATCGAACACTGAATACAGTTTATAGCACAGTACTGGATCATACTACACTAACCGGTATTTCTTCTTTAACAAATGTCAGTTGTCCTCACACTAAATTCATCAACACTGACAAAAGGGTGCTGTGTAGGAGCTAAAATTTTGGCCGATATCTTGCACCTGGTTAGAGGTCAGGTATCAGTGGCGTCGCTAGGGGGGAGGTGCGGCCCGCCAGAGGGCGATGCCAGGCTCAGACTGGCAGCGGTGCTGCAGCTCTCTCCTTCCCTTCCGGGATCTCAGCTGCACGCGATGTGCAGGCCGAGTGGGTGAGGGCGAGACAGAGGTGCCCGGATTCCGACCGCCCCACACACCGCAACTAATCTGTCCCCGCCGGCTGCACTTGCTGCAGACCGGACTATAGCTGCCTCAAGTCTGACATTTCAAGTGCACAGGCTGGGAGGAAGAGGGACACCGTGCTATAGCACCTGCCGAGGTATGCAATAACACAGGGACATGTTGATTGGGGGGGGGGGGGGGGGGGGGGGCATGGGGGATTGGGGGGGGCACTTGGCAGGTAACAGTAATTTTAGGCAGGGAGGGGTTTGAGGATATGTACTAGGAGGTGCTTTGTTTTGGGTTAGAAATTACTTGTGCTAGAAGGAGGAGGGCAGATTAGAATTTTAACCCCCCAGCACAATTCCTCTCCAGTACCAAAGCACCACCTTGCACATATTCTCTAACCCCCCAAATCAAAGATCCCATCCCAGCTCCATCCACCTATGCCCCCCCCCCCCCAATTTCATCCTCCGACTACATCCACCACCAAACCCATTCCGGATACATCCACCCCCCGATCCCATTCCAGCTCTCTGTACCGGCTCCATCTGTCCCCCCCACCAATCCCACTCTTGCTCCATCCATCCCTGCTGATCCCATTCTGGCTCCACCCACCCCCGCAGCTCCATCCATTGTGGCAGATTAAGGGGGATAGCCACACCGGTGCACTAGCCTGCATAGTGTGGGGGGGGGGTGTGACACCATGTTTACTGCACCAGACACCAAGCCTTATGCCACTGGTCAAGTATGACTTTAGCCAACAATACCTCAAGCAATGCAATTTGGGACATTTGGTGGCAGGAATTTCAGCCAAACATCCTTAAAGACTTCTCTAAACAGCTAAATAGTGAATGTTCAGTTTGAACTTGTGCTCAGATCAAAAAAGTTTGGCTCCACCCTACCGATCATAGTTTTGCCCACTATGGCAGACTATTTTATTCCTGTTCAAGATTTATACATTCTTGCCTTCAACTAGGACACAAGGCTTGTACAGCTCCCCAGTGTGCATTCAGCAAGTCTGTCTCTTGACTATTAGGTGATTGAAAGGATTATGCTAATTTCTACCTCAGTTCCTATTAGTAAGTGACGTTGTTCCATCAGATAGAAGATACAAGGTAGCACTTGATGAAACTCTGGAATGGACATCGTTTCCTCTCTATGCCATTTGTATTACAGGACTCCTTGTATGGTTTTCTGAAAGCATTTCTGCTTTCCATGGCACATGAAGATATTTCAGAATGTCCAAGGCCAAGCACCTTGGGAGGCATTGAGGGCCAACAAGTCCCCAAAAATTTGCCTGGCTTCAAGGGGAACTTCCTTCACTTTTCCTGATGCTAAGGTCAGATCGTTTTTGAACTTGCCACCGTGCAAAGTCCCTGTACATTGGGTCATGACCCTCTGCTTCTTTCCAAGGGAATGATCCAGTCATAGATGTGCAAATCATGACACCAAAGGCCTATACCGTACATCAATGCGTGGGCATAGATGTAATGTTGCCTTGTTTCAGGTTACACTGTTCCGGACCGTGTGCGGTATGAACCAAGACATGGATGTTACTTCCGTCCACTGGAGCCTTGCCAGTCCAAAATCTGCCACTTTGATATTACATTCAATGGCCATCTTGAGGTCATGGTGGACCATCCCTTTGCTGTGCATGCATTTCAACACCCTCGTTATATGAGGACTGCTGCGCTTTACGTCTCTTCATTTAAACCAACCTATTTAAAAAAAAAAAAAAAAAAAAAGTCACTAGACACAAAACATGGAAAAAAAAAAGCATTCAAATAAGAAGCCCATTTCATCCATCATACAGGGACATAAAACATTAGCTCAATACACTCAAAAAGGATGCTTAACGGAAACCTGTTGGTATCCAAATATAAGAAAGTCACCACTGATGGTGCAAGATCCAGGACCATTATCCTCAGACTGTAAAGGCTTTTTTTTTTTTTTTTAAACAAACATGTTATACTTGCCTCCTATGTGCAGTTGGTTTTGCACAGAGCAGCCTGGATCCTCTTCTCGGGGCCCCCCTTTGCTGCTCTTAGTCCCTCCCTTTTTGAGTGTCCCTCAGTCAGCAGCTTGCGACAGGGCCACACACCCAACATATTTGTGGTAGCGTGGGCATACACCTGCAGATCTCGTCCACAGAGACAGTAGTATAGTCCGGGTATGCATTGTTCTCTGAACAATGCAGAATAAGGATTCACGAAAAAACGATACGAACAGGATTCTTTGAATCGTTGTGGTCAGGAGAAGTGTTCATGATCTCAGGCTTCCTGTGATAGAGACAGGGGGCTGGAGATTGTACACGCTGCCCCCCGCCCATAAGACTCCCCTAGTCATTGTTGTATAAATTCATTTTTCCTGTTCTATTACATCCTTATTTGGTCACATCCTGTGAGGTCACATCCTGTGTAGGATGCGATTGGCTGTTGGAGGCTGGGCTTCCAGTTTGTGTGTGAATAAAAGCAAGAGCCGCTGCCCAGGATGGGCAGGTGTGCCGAGATGAGGATGCAAGAATGTGGTAATGTCTGTTTACTGGGGAAAGGGGGAGACATGGGTTATTTTAAGATGCATTATACCATTATGGTGAAGGGGCTCGCGTTAGCGCAGATGAGATTGGCTATACATAACCAGTCTCTCCACCACAAGCTCAAGCACCAGAAGACATACATAGACGCCCTCCTGGCAATTCTTTTGGCTACAGCGTGGGCGTGAAGAGGTTAAACAATGTGTGAACTTAGGCTTCTAAGTTGTCCTACTGATTTGCTTTACAGATAAGCAATTCTATTGATTCTTAGATATTGGATGTCAGACTGTACATTTTTTTTTCCCAGAACAAGAATACAAGTCTCTTCTTCCAGAAAAAATTTTAATAAAAAAAACCCCACACACACACACACCACTCTACCTTCTGGCAAGTTTCGTCCAGCTAGTTCCATTGAATTGGTTCTGATGGCCCTGATGTGATTCAGAAACACAACTAATGCCCCGTAGACACGATCGGAAATTCCGCCAGCAACCGACCGATGAGAGCTTTTGGTCGGAAATTCAGACCCCGTGTATGCTCCAGCGGTCTTTTGCTGGCGGAATTTCCGCCAGCAAAATATCGAGAGCAGGATCTCTATTTTTCTGACGGAAAAAGTTCCAATTGGAAATTCCCATCGTCTGTAGCAATTCCGACATGCAAAATTTTCCTATGCATGCTCGGAAACAATTTGATGCATGCTCGGAAGCATTGAACTTAATTTTCTCGGCTCATCGCAGTGTTGTAAGTCACCGCGTTCTTGATGGTCAAAAGTTCAGAGAACTTGTGTGACCGTGTGTATGCAAGCCAAGGTTGAGCGGAATTCCATTGGAAAAACCATCCAAGATTTTTCTGACGGAAATTCTGCTCGTGTGTACGGAGCATTATACTAAGAAAGTGTTGCCTTTACATGAATTAAGCTATAAAAACATTTACCTGAACTCCGTATCTTTTGGCCAGAAGAACTTTTCCATATGAACCCACCCCAAGTTCTTGGATGGGGTCAAAGTGCTCTAAAACCATCATCTTCAGGTTTTCGGAGGTCTGGGTGAAGAGTTTCTGGTCACTTTGATGTTAGAAGACATTCTGGAAATCACAACAAAAAGAAAATTTTACATTGTATTTTTTAAACATCCCTTTGAATATTGCCCAGCATCTAGGATCAGAAATTTAGAAGCAGGTGTCCCAGTTGGGGAGATTTTATGTTCTGTGTGGTCACCACCAGTGAAGTTTCTCCAACGTGGACTCATGACAATTAAAGGCTGACAGATTACAAACCAAGAAGTGAGTTCGATTGAAGCTGATCTCTAAACTACAGCACTAGTAGAGAACGAAAGGTCAAAAACCCCAATAGTCTGGTCAGATATAGGAGGTATAAATGTAGACATTATAGTAACAATATGGTGCAAGAGAAATTAGAATAATGCGGCGTACACACGATCGGACATTCCGACAAAAAAATCCCATGTTTTTTTTCCCCGACGGATGTTGGCTCAAACTTGTCTTGCATACACACGGTCACACAAAGTTGGTCGGAAATTCCGAACGTGAAGAACGCGGTGACGTACTACATGTACGACGAGACGAGAAAAATGAAGTTCAATAGTCAGTGCTATATAAACGTATATTGGCTGCGATCAGCAACTTATAGTGGGACTGCGACATTGCAGCAGACAAAATCGTGACACTTTTTGGGGACCAGTGACACGAATACAGTGTACTGCTCTAATGTCACTGGCAGAGAAGGGGTTAACATCAGGGGTGCTCAAAGGGTTAAAATGTGCTCCTAGGGAGTGCTTACTGTGTGGGGGAGGGGCTTGTACTGTGGGAAGGCAGAGATCTGTGTTTCTGCTTAGCAGACACAGGATCACAACCTTCCCTTCTCACAGAACAGCGATCTGCCTTGCTTACATAGGCAGACCGCTGCTCTGCTTCTCTCGGGAACGATCGGCGGGTCCTGGCAGACATTTCGTCCACCGGACCTGCTGATTGTCTTCTGCTGTGTCCAATCACAGCGGGAGTGGGTTGCCGGCGCCGTGTGTGCATGCCCCAGACCCAGCAGTGCAGGATCACATACAGGTACGTGCAGAGGAGCCACTTTGCCGCTATGTAATTTATCGGCGTATAACACGCACCCCCCCCCTTAAAATCAGCGGAAAATCGTGGTTGCGTGTTGTACGCCGATCCCCCACCGATTGTGAGCACCGCTGATATCTATACATAGCCGAGTATACTCGGCTATTTCCGCTCAGTCACGCCCAGTCCCGCCCTATGATGGACATAACACAGGGACTGGGCGTGACTGAGCAGAGCTATCCAAGCCTAGCACACTCGGCTATGTATGTATATGGGCGGCGCTCGGCCCTGCTCACAGTCATGCCCAGTCCCTGTGTTATGTCCATCATAGGGCGGGACTGAGCAGAACTAGCCAAGCACACTCGGCTATGTATAGCTATCAGCGGCGCTTGCTCCTTGACGAGAGGAGCCGAGATACATTAATTTCCTCCTAAACTTGGGACACACACACACACACACACACACACACACACACACACACACACACACACACACACACACACACACACGGGATGCTCGCAACGGTACGGTAGCTGCACATCATATGAAGATTTCAGTAAATTATTTGCATTTGGAGAACGAAAATGAGAACGAGAGAGCAGCGGTTAAAAACAGATGGGAATGGTGGAATATGGAAACCAAACTACAAAAAAAAAAAAAAAAAAAAGAAGAGGTTTGATTGTGTTTTTGCACCCAACTGTTGGATGATGGAGATTACCCGGCTACCTAATATTTTTACTTCATAGATATGTGAAGACAGAACATCTCCATGTATGTATGAGGGTAGTTATTTTCTAAAAATCAAGTGTTGCAACATAATGTGAATATTCCATCCATATATGGATCTCTAAATGGCAAGCAAAATAAAATATATTTTTTTGGAGGTTAATAAAGGTAAGGAGGCGGCCTCACCAGTGTACCCCATACTGCCAGATCTTACTGAGGAAGGCATAGAGAATCATAGAGCCAATGTGGAGGAAATTCCCAGCTACTCTGTATTAGGCTGGATAGTATAACATGACTGATAATTACATAAATTGATGACGCGATACAAGTACCAATAATTAAAAAAAAAAAAAATTGCCTTGTATATAAATAGATTGCCATATTTAAGCACAGCTCAACCACTTGCTTACTGGGCGCTTTTGCCCCCTTCCTGCCCAGGCCAATTTCCAGCACTCACACTTTTGAATGACAATTGCGCGGCCATTCTACACTGTACACAAATTACATTTTTTTTCCCACACAAATAGAGCTTTCTTTTGGTGATATTTAATCACCCCTGGGGTTTTTTTTTTTTGTTTAGCAAAAAAATAAGACCGAAAACAAGTAATTTTTCTCCTTCATTGATGGACACTGATGAGACTGCACTGATAAGGCAGTACTGATGAGGTGGTACTGGTGGGCACTAATCAGGAGGTACTGATAGGTGGTACTGATGAGGCTGCACTGGTGGGCACTGATGAATGAGTATGCACTGATTATTTTTGGACATTTTAGTCTATTTAAGTATTTACTGTTTCCACATTGTTATTCTGGGGATCGGTCACTCCTTAGACAGGGGCTGACACCTCTCATTACTGATAAGGGCCCTCAGGTGTGGCTAAGGTTCTCTGTATTGGGTTCATTCCATGTGTGGGGTATATCTGGCCTCATTATTACCACTAATTGCCATTTTTTTCTGTTTATTTGTTTATCTGTTTTATTGGCGCAGCTCCCTTTTTTAGCCTATGTATTTTCGTGTGTGTATATCCCACATTGGGCAGCAGCCTGCCCCCATTTAATATCTGTAGCATGTTTTTTTCCCCCCTTTTATATGCACTGATATAGCAGCATTAATAGGTGGCACTGATCAGGAGGCACTGGTAAGGCAGCACTGATAAGTCTGCACTGATAGGTGGCACCAATAAGATAGCACATAGGGGGCACTGATAAGGAGGCATGGGAGAGGCTGCACTGATCAGGAGGCACTGGTAAGGTTGCATTGATAGGTGGCACTGATGGGGCAGAACTGATGGGTACTGATCAGGAGGCACTGGTGGGTGGCAAAGATGAGGAGGCACTGCTTATATGCAATGGTAGGTGGCACTGCTTAGCAGCAGTGGGTCTGGAGTGTGTGGGACCAATGTCTTGTTTGCACAAGACAGTAGCCGAGTACATCATGTGATCAGCTGTCATTGGCTGATAGCTGATCACGTAGTAAGGGGCCGAGATCAGGGGCACGCTGGCATGACAAAAAGAAGAGAAAAATCCTAGCAATTAGCCTAGGTTCACATTGATGCAATTTGACATGTCAAATCGCATGCCAAATTGGGGGCTATTGCTGGCAATGGTACCGCCCGAATCAGTGCGATACCGCACCGATTCCCAAAAGTAGTTTTCTATACTACTTTTGGTGACTTTGGGTGCGATTTGTATAGACATCTGGGCAGGAACCCGCACAGATGTCTCTGAAATCACCCCCAAAGTTGGACTGACATGCAGGATCGAAATTGTGTGAATTCAGGTGAACTCGCACCATTTCAATCCCAGTGTCAGTGTGAGCTAAAGGGGAAAAAAAAAAAAAAACCTATGTGGATAATACAATTAGGAAAGGACTAACCTCATAAAATGAAGATGTAGATGGTCTCCCAGTTGGTCTTCACCAATGGCCTCTATGTGGTCTTCATTACAGTTCTGTGGGGCCTCCACCACCATCAATGAGCCTTTCACTCCATGGAAAGGAGAGTCACTAAGTAAAGACTGGAGGTCTGGTATAAATGTGAGGAGAGGATTGAATTCCCTAATTGATGGGAGATTCTGATTGGCCAACACACAGGAGCTGATCATTTATTATGACTGGAGATGTTGGAATGAGCTGTAGAAGGGTGGAGGAGGTAGGGCCAGATGAATGGGGGTGGTGGGGGGTGGTGATGGAAACTTGAGCTTGAAAGGAAAGTTGGCTACACATTAGTAGCAGAAAGATTTTTGGTGATGTCCATCATCCACGTTTTTGGAAAAGTGGAACTTTATAGAAGATGGTTAAAGTGAAGATAAATGATACTTGTATGTGTTCTTCTGTGCATTGTAAGAACATTCTGCTGTATATAGATGTGTATGGTCAGTGGGACGGAGCATGGAGGATTTTTATGTTCTTTTGGTATAACTGCAGGTATTAGCCCACTTTTTTTTTTTTTTTTTTTTTTTTTTTTTTTTTTAATATTCATTGTATTTGTATACACTATTAGTATCTAGTGCCTGTTGTAGGTGAGCTACACTGCAAACCAGCTATTGGAATCAGAAGCCCTTGTCCTTATCAAATGATTCTATTGTTGGTCTAGGTCAGTGATGGTGAACCTCGGCACCCCAGATGTTTTGGATCTACATTTCCCATGATGCTCTGCAGTGTAGTTGAGCATCATGGGAAATGTAGTTCCAAAACATCTGGGGTGCCGAGGTTCACCATCACTGGTCTAGGGGATCACCTCTGGGGATGGGATTCAGTAAACACCCAAATAATAATAGAGGTGATCACCTAGACCAGTGATGGTGAACCTTGGTACCCCCAGATGTTTTGGAACTACTTTTCCCATGATGCTCATGCTCTCTGCAGTGTAGTTGAGCATCATGGGAAATGTAGTTCCAAAATATCTGGGGTGCCGAGGTTCTCCATCACTGGTCTAGGTGATCACCTCTGCTGTTTGGGTGTTTACTGAATCCCATCCCATTGTTCTCAGTTCCTTCTCTGTCTATTGTCCTGTTATGTGTAGACCCAAACTGTTTTTTATTTGTAGTGCTTCCCCTACAGGAACCGTAGGTTATTTGGCCTCTTTATCCCTCACAGCATACACAGCCAATCACATGGCTTTTTCTAGACATGCTCAAGGACAACTTTTTTTATTTTATTTTTTATTTTTTCCGATCATTCGTTATGATCAAAATTAGTTATTTTGAATAAATTTGGAAAAATTCTAATTCGGTACGTTCCATTCGTATAGATGCAGTATTTGTTATTTTTGAAAATTTGTATTCGTTATGTTCACTAACAGGCAGACAAATTTGAAAGGAAATTCCAATACCTATAATTTATTAGTTATTTGGTTATTTCCGAATTATGATCGAAATTCTTTTTTTCGAATGACCCGAAAAGATGAAAAAAAAAAAATGAAACAAAAAACGAACAAATTTTTTGGCAGTGCACATGTCAAGAGATCACAGGCCTTGCATTGCTAGAGGAGAGTAAACTATAAAGGGCCAGTCTAGACGACAGGCGCTGTGATTGCACGCCGGACAGGAGGAGGAAATGGGAGAAGACGCATGGAGGACACTGCACGCTGCTGCCCCACTGATAAGGGGTAAGTTCTGGGCAGATGGCGAGCGGGGCGGGGGGGGGAGTCACAGTAACAGCATTTGATGGCACAGTGGCTGTGTTTGATGTTTGAGCACTAGCCGCTACTGCTTACGAGTCTATCAAAGATACAGACGCTCCACACAATTAGCATCAGCGGTGTAACTAGAAACTTCAAGGCCTCGTGTAAGGCCTAGTGAGGTCCTCGGATCCGCCCCGCCGGGGTCGGCGGCGGCCCTGGCGGAGCGCCGAGAAGACGATCAAACTTGACTATCTAGAGCAGGGGTATCAAACTGGTGGCCCTCCAGCTGTTGCAGAACTACAATTCCCATGAGGCATTGCAAGGCTGATAGTTACAAGCAAGACTCCCATGGGCAGAGGCATGATGGGACTTGTAGTTCCGCAACATCTGGAGGGCCGTCAGTTTGAGACCCCTGATCTAGAGGAAGTAAAAGTCGTAACAAGGTTTCCGTAGGTGAACCTGCGGAAGGATCATTACCCAGTTGGAAGGCGCGCGCCTTCGACGCCCACAAACGAAGCCGCCGTGGGCGGGAGGGGAGATGGAGGCGCCGGGCCACGTGGCTCGCCGGCTGCCCGGCTCCCCTCCCGACGCCTGCGGGACCCAGAGGAAAGCGTCGGCGGGATGTGGGGAAGCCACGGGGATTATAATGAAGGGGTAAGTTCTGGGCAGATGGCGAGCGGGTGGGGGTCACAGTAACAGCATTTGATGGCACAGTGGCTGTGTTTGATGTTTGAGCACTAGCCGCTACTGCTTACAAGTCTATCAAAGATGCAGACGCTCCACACAATTAGCATCAGCGGTCTAACTAGAAACTTCAAGGCCTCGTGTAAGGCCTAGTGAGGTCCTCGGATCCGCCCCGCCGGGGTCGGCGGCGGCCCTGGCGGAGCGCCGAGAAGACGATCAAACTTGACTATCTAGAGGAAGTAAAAGTCGTAACAAGGTTTCCGTAGGTGAACCTGCGGAAGGATCATTACCCAGTTGGAAGGCGCGCGCCTTCGACGCCCACAAACGAAGCCGCCGTGGGCGGGAGGGGAGATGGAGGCGCCGGGCCGCGTGGCTCGCCGGCTGCCCGGCTCCCCTCCCGACGCCTGCGGGACCCAGAGGAAAGCGTCGGCGGGATGTGGGGAAGCCACAGGGATTATAATGAAGGGGTAAGTTCTGGGCAGATGGCGAGCGGGTGGGGGGGGGGGGGGTCACAGTAACAGCATTTGATGGCACAGTGGCTGTGTTTGATGTTTGAGCACTAGCCGCTACTGCTTACGAGTCTATCAAAGATGCAGACGCTCCACACAATTAGCATCAGCGGTGTAACTAGAAACTTCAAGGCCTCGTGTAAGAAACCATGAAGGCCGCCTGACCGCCAGGGCCCTTCCCAAGCCCAGGTCATATGGCTAAGACTCGTGACAAAGTCACATAACAAGTCAAAACACATTCATTTTAATCAAGTAGCCGCAACCAAGAAAAGGTCCCTGCTCTACTCTTCTGTGAGATTTGAGTGTCATAGACCAGTGGTTCTCAACCCTGTCTTCATGTACCCCCCAACAGGCCATGTTTTGGGAATTTCTCTTAGATAAAATAGCTGTTCAAAATGCAAAGCCATTGACTGATTTAAAGCATGTGTGCAAGAAAAGGAAAACCTGCAATCGTGGCCTGTTGGGGGTACCTGAGGACCGGGTTGAGAACCACTGCCATAGACAACAATGTTGTCACCTCACTCCTTCAATCTCCTCTCGCATTACTATCTTACTAATTGACATATCAGCATGGATGTCACACCACTTCCTTAAACGAAATCTCTCTAAAACTGAGCTATTAATATTGCCCCCTCCATGACTTTTCCATCAAAATCAACAATGCAACCATCAGGCCCTCCCCTCACGCCAGGGTACTCGGTGTAATCCTAGACTCGGACTTGTCATTTCAACCTCAAGTCCAATCGCTGTCAAAAGTTTGTAGACTTCACCTCCGTAACATCTCTAAAATTCGCCCCTTTTTAACAAATCAAAACTACCAAGCTCCTCATTCACTCCCTCGTTATCTCTCGCCTTGACTATTGCAACTCCCTTATCATTGGCCTGCCTCTCCATAGGCTCCTCCCCTCTTCAGTTTATCATGAATGCTGCTGCCAGACTTATCAACCTTACCAACCATTCAGTGAATGCCAATCCTCTCCTCCAATCCCTACACTGGCTCCCAATCAGTGTCTGCCAACCCTCTCCTCCAATCCCTACACTGGTTCCCAATCAGTGTCTAACAAACCGTTTCCTCCATTCCCTACACTGGCTCCCAATCAGTGTCTGCCAACCCTCTCCTCCATTCCCTACACTGGCTCCCAATCAGTGTCTGCCAACCCTCTCCTCCATTCCCTACACTGGCTCCCAATCAGTGTCTGCCAATCCTCTCCTCCAATCCCTACACTGGCTCCCAATCAGTATCTACCAACCCTCTCCTCCAATCCCTACACTGGCTCCCAATCAGTATCAGTATCTGCCAACCCTCTCCTCCAATCCCTACATTGGCTCCCAATCAGTATCTGCCAACCCTCTCCTCCAATCCCTACACTGGCTCCCAATCACCCAGCGAATTAAATTCAAAATACTAACCACAACTTACAAAGCCATCCACAACTCTGCCCCGAGCTACATCGCCAATCTTGTCTCCAAACATATCCTAAACCATCCTCTCCGCTCTTCTCAAGACCTCCTACTCTCAAGCTCTCCCGTCTCCTCCTCCGATGCTCGTCTCCAGGATTTCTCCAGAGCCTCTCCCATCCTCTGGAACTCGCTACCGCCACCTGTCCAGCTATCCCCTACTCTAGCTACCTTCAGGCGATCCCTGAAAACTCATCTCTTCAGGGAAGCCTATCGCATCGCCAACTAAACTTCTACCACTTCCATCAGCTCATTTCCCACAGTTACAACCTTTTGTACCACCTCCCACACCCTATTAGATTGTAAGCTCTTCTGGGCCCTCTCAATCCTCTTTTATTTTATTGTATTATAACCTTATTGTCTCCCTTTTATATTGTAAAGCGCTGCGTAAACTGTTGGCGCTATATAAATCCTGAAAAATAATGTTTAATGTTAAATTACAAGTTTCAAGCAAGTTGCACTTTGGGGGGGGGGGGGCACAGTGGTGAAATGCCAGGGTTTGGTCACAAGCATATGACCCTGGTAGTGCTGTCACTGACCAGTGTATATAACCACTCTATATATGTGATTACAGTATGTGTCTTCCACACACGCATGCATCCATAAAGTCTATACCAGTGTTTTTCAATTTCCTTTCGAGGCGAGGCAAACTTTACAAATTATAGACAGTCCTTGAGGCACTCCGCTCCTAAAATGTAAAAACTATTCCAATAATTTTACATAATGCAACAACATCCATACATGTAAGACACCCAATGTGTCAACGTTGGTACTGACTAGTGTTCCAATCGCTTTTTCTCCTTTACTAAGCTAATGTGACCCCCCCAATGCTGATAGAGAGGGGCAGGAGAGGGTGATACAAGGATGTTGTGCATTAGTATCCTCATCAACTGATGCCATTGTCCGTTAGGACATCAACAGTTAGAAGGCTGTAATAGTGGCCTTCTGTAACTAAAAGGCAGTCTTTATCCACATGCCGGCTTGTATACAATTTTTGGCCATTTTGCCAAGGCACCCTTGTTTGACAATTTCCCGTCGGCTTTAGAGTGATGGGCAATGAATCTGTAGAATGTGGGGGAGTTGATCATGGTTTTCAGCCTGTGAAACTGACCCTTGGTTTCACTACATTCAAAGGATCTTGGAAGTAATTATTGCTTTGTGAGGATCTGGTGTAGCAGTTGTGTTGCTTCCCATGCAGCAGCTTCCCTGCCCCCTGCCTCTCCACCTCCGCTGCGCCCTTCCATCTAAAACTGCCCCCCCACACTCTCCTCTCCTATCCCCTTTACCCCCCTTTCCCCCCCCGCAGCATATATTACCCCCCTCTACCCGATCTGACCCCCCCCCCCTGCAAACCCGCTCCCTGCAGCCACCATCATTATACGGCATCCCTCCTCTTCCACCCCCGCTGGCTTCAGGTGCTGCATGGGGCTTGGGGGGGGTCCATATGTGTCCCCCCACCAGTCAGATCACCCCCCCCCAAATGCCCCCGCACCCCCGATCTATGGCCGCTCTGAGCGGCATCTCTCCTTCCCCTCCCTCCGTCTGCA
Source organism: Lithobates sylvaticus (assembly GCA_028564925.1). NCBI lineage: Eukaryota > Metazoa > Chordata > Amphibia > Anura > Ranidae > Lithobates > Lithobates sylvaticus. The sequence goes on along the minus strand of CM053026.1, from coordinate 774,603,821 downwards.
GCTTCTCCCTGCACAGATCTCCGTGATCTGTCAGGCTGGGGATCGCAGATGGGGGGGGGAGTGGTGCAGGTGGGGGTGAAGTTGGGGCTTGGGGGGCTTTAGTTAACATGTGTTTACTAAACTCCCCCTGTAGAAAAGAGGGCGCATGCAGCGATCACTATTGATCACTGCTATGTGCCCACTGACAGCTGATATATTGTAACCGCGAGTGTTACAATTTGATAAACATTTACGCAAATACTGCAGGGTCTAAAAAATCAGTAGCACCTTCTTTTTATTCTACTGATCATGTACTTTCAGAAAATATATGGTTTGGTGGGTCTTTCACAAATTCTAAAGGCTACAAGTGGAAAAAAAAAGCAAAGGAAAACTTACAACACTGGTCTGGCCACCTGGGTTTACAAAATGGAGCACAGGGCCTGGCAGCAAAAGGGTTAAATTGGAGTGGCTGCTATTTTAGTTTTGCTTTGCGGAGGACCATTTTTTTTTTTTTGGTTACTGCACAAGATAGGCACCACTTTTAGGTTTGGCGAGATTTGTTCATAATCTCAAAGTTTTATCCCAGTGGTTTGTTCCTCTCTTTCCCCCCATGGACGTGTGAGGAATCAAAAGACTTCAGTGTAGAAGAGCAGCAAGTGTTTATGAAGACCTGTGACTCTTGAATTTTACCATAGAGGTCCTAGAAAATCTCATCATTGCAAATTTAAATTAGTTGGGTTTTATATTTCGGTGTAATAGTTTTATTTTATGTTTATGACAACTCCTGCACAGATTATTAGTTTAAGCCGTTGTGTCCTTTCCTGTACTGAGATAATCATACAAATTTGGCATTCCCTGAGGGCCACAGCTGGGGGCACCCCCACTCCTAACAATGGAGGTTGGTATCCATAGACATGGCCATTGTGATGGAAACAGTATCGGCAGTCACACCTCAGCCAGGTATTCTACCTCCTCTTTACCATATCAATTCACAATCCCATCACCATTGTGATGATTTGTTCTGTGTTGGGTGTGAACTTTCTCTCTAAATTCCGCATATAGATGGACATTGTCAATGTATGAACAAAGCTAAAGTGTATTTTATTGAATAACATAATCTCAGTTGTAGTATTACATTTACCCACATTTTTATATAGTTACTGTTTTATATTGTTCAATAATTTTCAGATTTTAGGTGCTTATTATAGAGGTCATCTCAATGCAGTAGGCTTCCCTGATGAACAACAGATGACATAAAGTCTGGGAGAAGAAGACAATATAATAACTGGGATATAACGGACATCACAACACTAGAGCAGGGAACTGTGTGAGGTAAGTCTCCCGTAATATATATATATGATGTACATACTTGCACATTATGGCAAGAGCACTGGGGACCCTTATGTTTAGGTCCACTTCAAGCTGAGCATTTTCATTTATACATCTAAATGGTTTAAAAAGACCCAGAAAGATTGTCTAGACCAGGGGTCTCAAACTGATGGCCCTCCAGCTGTTGTGAAACTACAAGTCCCATCATGCCTTTGCCTGTGGGAGTCATGCTTGTAACTGTCGGCCTTGCAATGCCTCATGGGACTTGTAGTTTTGCAACAGCAGAAGGGCCTCCAGTTTGAAACCCCTGGTCTAGACCATCCTTTCTCAGCCCTTGGAACATGGAAGAACCCATCAAATAACTTGCAGGTCCCAGAAAACCCAACTAATAATTACATATGTAAGAAATATTATTTCTACTGGTCATTACATCAGAGTGATGATCGGGCAAAATAATTATCCTTAGATTTCCTGTCAGTGGAAAGAATCTCTCCTTAGCAATAGCTAAAAAGATCATTGATGTGAGTTTGAACGTCACTTAAAGACCAAGCCTGTTTTTCAGACTCTGTGTTTTCATGTTTAAAACATTTTTTTTTGCTAGAAAATGACTTAGAAAAAAAAAACAATATATAATGTTTGGGGGTTCTAACACCCTAGATAATAAAATGGCGGTCATTGCAATACTTTTTTTCATCCCATATTTGCGCAGCGGTCTTACAAGCGCACTTTTTTTGGAAAAAAAAATCACTTTTTTGAATAAAAAAAAATAAGACACCAGTAAAATTAGCCCAATTTTTTTTTATATTGTGAAAGATAATTTTACGCCGAGTAAATTGATACCCAACATGTCACGCTTCAAAGTTGCGCCCGCTCGTGGAATGGCGTCAAACTTTTACCCTCAAAAATCTTCATAAGCGACATTAAAAAAATTCTACAGGTTGCACGTTTTGAGTTACAGAGGAGGTCTAGGGCTAGAATTATTGCTCTCGCTCTAACGATCGCGGCGATACCTCACATGTGTGGTATGACCACCGTTTTCGTATGCGGGCGCTACTCACGTATGCGTTCGCTTCTGCACGCAAGCTCGTCGGGACGGGGTGTTTTAAAAAAAAAATTTTTTCCTTATTTATTTTACTTGAATTTTATTTATTTTTACACTGTTTTTAAAAAAAAATGGATCACTTTTATTCCTATTACAAGGAATGTAAACATCTCTTGTAATAGAAAAAAGCATGACAGGTCCTCTTAAATATGAGATCTGGGGGGTCAAAAAGTCCTCAGATTTCATATTTGGACTTAAATGCAATAAAAAATAAAAAATGTAATTTGAAAAAAATGACATTAAAAAAAATGTTCCTTTTAAGACGTATGGGCGGAAGTGACGTTTGGGCGTCGCTTCCGCCCTCCTATTGTATAGAGACGAGTGGGGGCCATCTTAGCCTCACTCGTCTCCATACCCAGCAGTGTGCAGGACCCGATCGCCTCCGCCGATACCGATGGCTCCAGTAAGCGACGGAAGGTGCGGGAGAGCGGCGGGGGGGGGGGTGGCACCTCTTGCGCCGCCGATAACGGTGATCTTGCAGCGAACACGCCGCAGAGACCACCATTATCATAAACAGAACCGCCTCTTGTAAAGATGGATATCTCGGTTGTGGCAGCAGCTGCTGCCGTTACCGAGATATCCCTCTTCAAAGTGCCAACGTATATGTACAGGAGGTGGGGCTTAAGTAGTTAAGGAGGCAGGGCCGGATTAAGATAGGGGCTATTGGAGCTGCAGCTCCAGGCCCCTTACCAAAAAAATATATCACAAAATAACAAAAACAAACAATCAACTTTGAGGGTTGTGGCTCGGTGACCCCAAATTAGTAGCTGTAGGCCTACATGGGTCAAAATGTGGGGCTCCTATCATCTATGGTCCCGGAGATACGGGGCTCCTTGCGCAGCCTGTCAGAAGCTACATACAGAGCGGACAGTATAAATACAGACTGAGAGGATGAGCTCACAGAGCCTCTCCTCACTTCTTGTCAAAGGCACTGAGCTCATTGGACAGCTTGGAGCCTGCAGAGTATGACGGGCAGCACCGCATGTCAAACTCGCCTATTGATTTCATTGGGGCCACTCTGCAACTGCAAGCCAAACTCGCTCACAGTAGCAGCATAGTCCAACAATGTAAAACTACCATTCAGCAATGTAATAAAAAAAACAAGAAGGCGGCAGTAGCACCTCACGAACGCCTGTCAGCTGCTGCTATACCACTCGTTGAAACGCAATCCACCACAGATCACTTTTCAGAGGGCAGTAAGCATTACCGCAAATGTGAAAGAAAGTTGAAATGCGTCATCCATTTCACACTCACCGCTAGGGATGAGCCGAACACCCCCCCGTTCGGCTCGCACCAGAACCCGCGAACGGACCTAAAGTCCGTGCGAGCTTTAGAACCCTATTAGTTATAATGGATGCGAACGTTCGAAATTAAAAGTGCTCATTTTAAAGGCTAATATGCATGTTAATGTCATAAAAAGTGTTTGGGGACCTGGGTCCTGCCCCAGGGGACATGTATCAATGCAAATTTTTTTTTTTTTTAAAACGGCCGTTTTTTTCAGGAGCAGTGATTTTAATAATGCTTAAATTGAAACAATAAAAGTGTAATATTCCTTTAAATTTCGTACCTGGGGGGTGTCTATAGTATGCCTGTAAAGGGGCGCATGTTTCCCGTGTTTAGAACTGTCTCTGCGCAAAGTGTCATTTTTGAAAGTAAAAAAAGCTATTTAAAATCACTCGCGGCTAATGTTAATTCACGGCTCCCGTAACACAGAGAACAGTGATTCATTGAAACTCATTCATAAAAAAAAGTCATTGATAAAAAATAAAAAAAATGAAAAAAAAAAAGCGTAGGGGTCCCCCCAAATTCAATAACCAGGCCCTTCAGGTCTGGGATGGATATTAAGGGAAACCCTAGCCAAAAAAAAAAAAAAAATGGCGTAGGGTCCCCCTCAAAATCCATACCAGACCCTTGAGGTCTGGTATGGATTTTAAGGGGAACCCTAGCCCAAAAAAATGGCGTGGGGTCCCCCTCAAAATCCATACCAGACCCTTATCCGAGCACGCAACCTAGCAGGCTGCAGGAAAAGAGGGGGGGGACGAGAGCGGCCTCCCCTCTCGCCTGAACCGTACCAGGCCACATGCCCTCAACATTGGGAGGATGCTTTGGGGGTCTAAGACCCCTAAAGCACCTTGTCCCCATGTTGATGAGGACAAGGGCCTCTTCCCCACAACCGTGCCCGGTGGTTGTGGGGGTCTGCGGGCGGGGGGCTTATCGGAATCTGGAAGCCCCTTTAACAAGGGGACCCCCAGATCCCGGCCCCCCCCTGTGTGAAATGGTAAGGGGGTACAAAAGTACCCCTACCATTTCACCAAAAAAGTGGCAAAAATTGTAAAAATGACAGGAGACAGTCTTTGACAATTCCTTTATTAAAATCTTCTTTCTTCTTTCTTCATCCTTCGGTTTCTTCATCTTCTCCTTCCTTCATCTTCTTCCATCTTCTTCTTCCATTTTCTTCTTCCTCCGATCCGCTTCTTCTTGCGCTGGTCTTCTCGTCCTTCTCGTCCGGCATCTTCTTCCGTTACACGAATTTGATGCGAGCGGCCCCAATAGTTCTGGGCTCGCCGAGCGAGCGAACACCCGGTGCTCGATTCGAACATGGGTTCGAATCGAACACCGGGCTCATCCTTACTCACCGCCAACCAGGTCACTCCCCAGCCACTTCCCATGTTGGCCACCTCCCTTCAACTTATATCTTTTGGAGTAGGGTCTGTCCTGTGCAGGTTGGGAAATAGTCACCTGTGATATCACTCCCAGTTTCTCCCCCCACCCGCTGATTGATATCCCTCCATGACCACCTCACACCCCCCCTGCTGACAGACCTCCCTCCCCAGCCTGTCCCCACACACCCTCCCACCTGCTGACCTGTGGGTGGGGGAATCACTCCCGCAGTGTTATTGTGTTCTGCCAGTGGGGAGCCTTCCCAACCCACAGAATGCAATCGTCAGGGTTGCTAACTATAGTTGACAGCACTGATTGTTTTGGGAAAAACCTGGCAGGCTGGTTGTACTGAAGTCGATTTAATAGATTGACTTGTGTACAACCAGCTAGCCCATACATAGATCGACTATGGCTGGTCTCTGCTTAATTGGCTTAATTTCAATCCTTGTATGGCCCGCTTAACCACTACGCAGTCTCTAAACATCCTTCCACAAACATTTACATTTTACCTTCCCAGATTCCTTCATCCTCCTCTCCTGTACATACTGCCCTCTGTCAAACCCTCCACACTCCTCTCCTGTACATAGTGCTCGCTGTCATACCCTCCACACTCCTCTCCTGTACATAGTGCCCACTGTCATCCCCTCCACACTCCTTTCCTGTACATAGTGCCCACTGTCATCTCATCTGCACTTCTCTCCTGTACATACTGCTCACTGTCATACACTCCTCACCTGTACTTACTGCCCTCTGCCATACCCTCCACACCCCTCTCCTGTACATACTGCTCACTGTCATGCCCTCCACACTCCTCTCCTGTACCTAGTGCCCTCTGTCATACCCTCCACACTCCTCTCCTGTACATAGTGCCCACTGTCATACCCTCCACCACACTCCTCTCCTGTACATACCGCACACTGTCATAAAAATGTTTCCATGTTATAGTTAATATGGTGGAAAGTTTAAATCTTTACTGGGTTCTAAAATTCAAATGCTTTAATAGGTACCACTTTAGGTTTGGAAAGACTTGTTAATAATCTCAAAGTTTTATCTCAGTGGTTTTTTCCTCTTTCCCCCCATGGACGTGTGAGGAATCAAAAGACTTCAGTGTAGAAGAGCAGCAAGTGTTTATGAAGACCTGTGACTCTTGATTTCACCACATAGAGAGATCATAGAAAATCTCATCATTGCAAATTATAATAGTTGGGTTTTATATTTCGGTGTAATAGTTTTATTTTATGTTTATGACAACTCCTGCAAAAATTATGAGTTTAAGCCGTTGTGTCCCTTCCTATTCTGAGATAATCATACAAATTTGGCATTCCCTGAGGGCCACAGCTGGGGGCACCCCCACTACTAACAATGGAGGTTGGCTTCCATAGACATGGCCATTGTGATGGAAGCAGTATCGGCAGTCACACCCCAGCCAGGTATTCTACCTCCTCTTTAACATATCAATTCACAAGCCCATCACCATTCATATGATTAGTTCTGTCTTGGGTGTGAAAGTTCTCTCTAAATTCCGCATATAGATGGACATTGTCAATGTATGAACAAAGCTAAAGTGTATTTTAGTGAATAACATAATCTTAGTTGTAGTATTACATTTACCCACATTTTTATATAGTTACTGTTTTATATTTTTAAATAATTTTCAGATTTAAGTGATTATTATAGAGGTCATCTCAATGCAGTAGGCTTCCCTGATGAACAACAGGTGACATAAAGTCCGGGAGAAGAAGGAAATATAATAACTGGGATATAACGGGCATCACAACACTAGAGCAGGGAACTGTGTGAGATAAGTCTGCCGTAATATATAAATATGATGTACATACTTGCACATTATGGCAAAAGCACTGGGGACCCTTATGCTTCGGTCCACTCCAAGAGGAGCATTTTCATTTATACATCTAAATGGTTTAAAAAGACCCAAAAAGATTGTCTAGAGTCTAGACCATCCTTTCTCAAGTTTTTGAACATGGAAGAACCAGTGAAATACATTTCAGGTCCCAGAAAACCCAACTAATAATTACACATATTAAGTACAATCAAAAGAAAAAATATTGCAAATAAAGCGTATTTTTCAAAAAATTGTAGCAGCGCTTTTGATTGAACAAGAATGTCAAACGTGAATTAAATAAATAAATAAATAATCCCTTACTAAATTGTGAATAAATATAACTAAATATGGATATAAAATATAAGATAAATACATATAAAATAAAAAAAATAAAAATGATAAATCGTGCACATAGAAACCAATCAATATATTAATAGTCCACGTCCATAATTTATAAAAATAAATCAATTTAGTGTATAATTACACATGTAAGATATATTATTACTACTGGTCATTACATCAGAGTGATGATCAGGCAAAATAATTATCCTTAGATTTCCTGTCAGTGGAAAGAATCTCTCCTTAGCAATAGCTAAAAAGATCATTGATGTGAGTTTGAACTTATTAAGGAGGCAGAAAATGCTCCTCGCTCAATAAACCTTTAGGGACCTCTGGAGGAATCTTAGGGATCCATTTTGGAAGGTATTTGCAGTGCAAGCTAAAGATTTGTCTCAAAACGTGGTTTGTCGTTCACTGAGAACATCATGTCGGTATGATATTTTCCAGTATATTATATACACATGGATTGTTCTCGGTCAGTGATTCACCATGTAGTGAAGAGAAGATCAGGATGTTTTGGAGATGAGTCTCTAGCAATAAGCCCAGACATGGCAGCTCTGATAGTCCAATCCCTTTAATTCTCAGGCACTCACTTTTGAAGCTGATTATATTTTTTATGCTCGTTTAATTTTATTTTCAATGAAGTCCTTTTTAGAATAAACACATCAGTGTTCAATGTTACTGGAAATAAGACATAATGGTATAAAAGAACCAGCAAGAACCTACTAGACATGTGCAATTCGTTTCGTTTTTCTTTTCTTTTTTTTTTTTTCGTTTGTTCGTTTTCGTACGAATGAACGAATCGTTCGAATCGAACTAATCCAAAAAACAACGAAAATCCGAAAAAAACAAATTAGAAATAACGAATGTACGAATGAAGAAAATCCGAAAAACGAAAAAAGGAACAACGAAAATGAACGAAAAAATTCGTACATTCGTAACTTTTTTTTTTTTTGTTGAATTGGTAATTTTCCGTGTCCCTTACAATGATGCTGCTTAACGTGCTTCGAATAGATTGGACGGAAAAATTCGTACATTTGTAACTTTTTTTTCTATTCGTAACTTTTTTTTTTCGATTCGTAAATGATTAAAATGTAATAGCATACACATTACATAAAATTATGAATTATACTCCGATTACGAATCTACGAATGTTACGAATGTACGAATAAATACGAATGCGTCCGAATTTGGAATAAATTAATAAACGAAAATTCAACTAACGAAAAAAAAAAAAAACGAATCAACGAAAAATAACTCTTACGAATGTACGAATCGTTACGAATACGAACGCCGACGACTTACGAATGTACGAATCGTTACGAATACGAACGCCGACGACTTACGAATGTACGAATCGTTACGAATACGAACGCCGACGACTTACGAATGTACGAATCAACGGAAACGAAAAAGACGAAACGAAAATAAACTAATTTTTTTGTTGTGCACATGTCTAGAACCTACAGCTGATGTTATAATGAGTTGTTTTTTCTTTATAAATTATCTGGTTAATATTCACTCTTGTATTCATTATTCTAAAAAATTCTAAGTTATTTAAAAAAAGAAAAATCTTTATAAAATAAAACAAATTTTCCATTTTATAGTTAATATGGTGGAAAGTTTAATTTTAAAACCAGTAAAGTTTTAAAGTATTTGGATAGGTACCACTTTAGGTTTGGAAAGATTTGTTAATAATCTCAAAGTTTTTATCTCAGTGGTTTTTTCCTCTTTCCCCCCATGGACGTGTGAGGAATCAAAAGACTTCAGTGTAGAAGAGCAGCAAGTGTTTATGAAGACCTGTGACTCTTGATTTCACCACATAGAGAGGTCATAGAAAATCTCATCATTGCAAATTATAAAAGTTGGGTTTTATATTTAGGTGTAATAGTTTTATTTTATGTTTATGATAACTGCAAAGATTATTAATTTAAGCCGTTGTGTCTCTTCCTATTCTGAGATAATCATACAAATTTGGCATTCCCTGAGAGCCACAGCTGGGGGCGCCCCCACCCCTAACAATGGAGGTTGGCTTCCATAGACATGGCCATTGTGATGGAAACAGTATCAGCAGTCACACCTCAGCCAGGTATTCTACCTCCTCTTTAACATATCAATTCACAATCCCATCACCATTCATATGATTAGTTCTGTGTTGGGTGTGAACGTTCTCTCTATATTCCGCATATAGATAGACATTGTCAATGTATGAACAAAGCTAAAGTGTATTTTAGTGAATAACATAATCTTAGTTGTAGTATTACATTTACCAACATTTTTATATAGTTACTGTTTTTATATTTTTCAATAATTTTCAGATTTCGGGTGCTTATTATAGAGGTCATCTCAATGCAGTAGGCTTCCCTGATGAACAACAGGTGACATAAAGTCCGGGAGAAGAAGGCAATATAATAACTGGTATATAACGGGCATCGCAACACTAGAGAAGGGAACTGTGTGAGGTAAGTCTGCCGTAATATATAAATATGATGTACATACTTGCACATTATGGCAAGAACACTGGGGACCCTTATATTTAGGTCCACTTCAAGCTTAGCATTTTCTCTAATACATCTAAATGGTTTAAAAAGACCCAGAAAGATTGTCTAGACCAGAGGTCTTCAAACTATGGCCCTCCAGTTGTTCAGGAACTACAATTCCCATCATGCCTAGTCATGTCTATGAATGTCAGAGTTTTACAATGCCTCATGGGACGTGTAGTTCTGCAACAGCTGGAGGGCCGTAGTTGGAGGATCCCTGGTCTAGACCATCCTTTCTCCACTTTTTGAACATGGAAGAACCCATCAAATAACTTTCAGGCCCCAGAAAACCCAACTAATAATTACACATGTAAGAAATATTATTTCTACTGGTCATTACATCAGTGTGATGATCAGGCAAAAGAATTACCCTTAGATTTCTTGTCCGTGGAAAGAATCTCTCCTTACCAATAGCTAAAAAGATCATTGATGTGAGTTTGATCTTATGAAGGAGGCAGGAAATGCTCATTGCTCAATAAACCTTTAGCAACCTCTGGAAGAATCTTAGGAATCCATTTTGGAAGGTATTTGCAGTGCAAGCAAAAGATTTGTCTCAAAACCTGTTTTGTCGTTCACTGAGAACATCATGGCGGTATGATATTTTCCATTATATGATATACACATGGATTGTTCTCGGTCAGTGATTCACCATGTAGTGAAGAGAAGATCAGGATGTTTGGAGATGAATCTCTAGAAATAAGCCCAGACATGGCAGCTTCGATAGTCCAATCCTAATAGGTCCTTTTAATTCTCAGGCACTCACTTTTGAAGCCGATTATATTTTTTATGCTCATTTAACCGCTTCCCGACCGCCTCCTGTAGATATACGTCAACAGAATGGCACGGGCAGGCAAAAGCACGTACCTGTACGTCCCCTTTAATTTGCCTGCAGCGGCGATCGGGTCCGCTGGTCCCGCAGCCGTGGTCACGGAGCTCCCGACCGGGTCGCGCGCGCCCCGGTCGGGAGCTCCGTGACCACGGCCGCGGGACCAGCGGACCCGATCGCCGCTGGTATCCCGCGATCGGGTTACGGAGCTGAAGAACGGGGAGAGGTCTATGTAAACAAACCTCTCCCCGCGCTTCCTACACTGACTGTCAGTGATCGGCGGTTCCCTGTCATCGGGAACGCCGATCAATGACGTCAGACGTACAGCCACGCCCCCTACTGTTAAAAAAAACACAACACGTCACACTGACTCCTCCCCGCCCCCTAGGGGTTAACCCCTTCACTACAACTGTCATTTACATAGGAATCAGTGCTATTTAAATAGCAGTGATTGCTGTATAAATGACAAATGTCCCAAAAATGTGTCAAAAATGTACGATGTGTCCGCCAAAATGTCGCAGTCACAATAAAAATCGCTGATCGCCGCCATTACTAATAAAAAAAAAATATTAATAAAAATGCTATAAAACTATCCCCTATTTTGTAAACGCTATAACTTTTGCGCAAACTAATCAATAATCGCTAATTGCGATTTTTTTTTTTTTTACCAAAAATATGTAGAAGAATACGTATCGGCCTAAACTGAGGAAAAAAAATTTTTTTTATATATTTTTTGGGGATATTTATTATAGCAAAAAGTAAAAAAATATTGCATTTTTTTCAAAATTGTCGCTCTATTTTTGTTTATAGCGCAAAAAATAAAAACCGCAGGGGCGATCAAATACCACCAAAAGAAAGCTCTATTTGTGGGAAAAAAAGGACGCCAATTTTGTTTTGGAGCCATGTCGCATGACCGCGCAATTGTTAGTTAAAGCGACGCAGTGCCGAATTGCAAAAAGGGGCCTGGTCCTTTGGCTGCCAATTGGTCCGGGGCTGAAGTGGTTAATTTTATTTTCAATGAAGTCCTTTTTAGAATAAACACATCAGTGTACAATGTTACTGGAAATAAGACATAATGGTATAAAAGAACCAGCAAGAACCTACAGCTGATGTTATGAGTTGTTTTTTCTTTAAATTATCTGGTTAATATTCACTCTTGTATTCATTATTCGAAAATTCTAAGTTATTTAAAACGGAAAAATATTTCTAAAATAAAACAAATTTTCCATTTTATAGTTAATATGGTGGAAAGTTTAATTTTAAAACCAGTAAAGTTTAAAAGCATTTGGATAGGTACCACTTTAGGTTTGGAAAGACTTGTTAATAATCTTAAAGTTTTATCTCAGTGAAAATCATAGAAAATCTCATTATTGCAAATTATAATAGTTGGGTTTTAGATTTAGGTGTAATAGTTTTATTTTATCTTTATGACAACTCCTGCAAAGATTATTAATTTAAGCCGTTGTGTCTCTTCCTATTCTGAGATAATCATACAAATTTGTCATTCCCTGAGAGACACAGCTGGGGGCACCACCATCCCTAACAATGGAGGTTGGCTTCCATAGACATGGCCATTGTGATGGAAGCAGTATCGGCAGTCACACCCCAGCCAGGTATTCTACCTCCTCTTTAACAAATCAATTCACAAGCCAATCACCATTCATATGATTAGTTCTGTCTTGGGTATGAAAGTTCTCTCTAAATTCTGCATATAGATAGACATTGTCAATGTATGAACAAAGCTAAAGTGTATTTTAGTGAATAACATAATCTTAGTTGTAGTATTACATTTACCCAAAATGTTTATATAGTTACTGTTTTATATTTTTAAATAATTTTCAGATTTAAGTGCTTATTATAGAGGTCATCTCAATGCAGTAGGCTTCCATGATGAACAACAGGTGACATAAAGTCCGGGAGAAGAAGGAAATATAATAACTGGGATATAACGGGCATCGCAACACTAGAGCAGGGAACTGTGTAATATATAAATATGATGTACATACTTGCACATTATGACAAGAACACTGTGGGCTCTTATCCTTAGGTCCCCTCCAAGCTGAGCATTTTCATTTATACATCTAAATGGTTTAAAAAGACCCAGAAAGATTGTCTAGACCATCCTTTCTCCACTTTTTGAACATGGAAGAACCCATCAAATAACTTTCAGGTCCCAGAAAACCCAACTAATAATCACACATGTAAGAAATATTATTTCTACTGGTCATTACATCAGAGTGATGATCAGGCAAAATAATTATCCTTAGATTTCTTGTCAGTGGAAAGAATCTCTTCTTACCAATATCTAAAAAGATCATTGATGTGAGTTTGAACTTATGAAGGAGGCAGACAATGCTCCTCGCTCAATAAACCTTTAGCGACCTCTGGAAGAATCTTAGTAATCTGTTTTGGAAGGTATTTGCAGTGCAAGCTAAAGATTTGTCTCAAAACTTGGTTTGTCGTTAAACTGAGAACATCATGTCAGTATAATATTTTCCATTATATGATATACACATGGATTGTTCTCGGTCAGTGATTGGCCATGTAGTGAAGAGAAGATCAGGATGTTTGGAGATGAATCTCTAGAAATAAGCCCAGACATGGCAGCTCCTATAGTCCAATCCTGGCAGGTCCTTTTTATTCTCAGGCACTCACTTTTCAAGCTGATTTAATTTTTATGCTCAAATAAATGTTATTTTAAATAATTTCCTTTTTACAGTGAACCCATTGGTTTACAATGTTACTGGGAATAAGACACAATGATATAGAAGAACCAGCAAGATCCTACAGACAATGTTACAATGAGATGTTTTTTCTTAAGTTATCTGGTTAGTATTAATTTTTCATTATTCAAAAATTCTAAGTTATTCTGAAAAAAAAAAAAAAAAATATATATATATATATATATATATATATATATATATATATATATATATATATATATATATATATATTAACTGGAAAATGTATTTTATTTTTTATTTTATATATATATATATATATATATATATATATATATATATATATATATATATATATATATATATATATATATATATATATATATATATATATATATATATATATATAAAAAATAATTATTTTATATATATATATATTATAAAATAAATTTTCCATTTTACAGTTATATAACTGTAAAATGGAAAATTTATTTTATAATATATATATATATAAAATAATTATTTTTATATATAATTATAAAATGAAACAAATTTTCCATTTTACAGTTAATATATATATATATATATATATATATATATATATATATATATATATATATATATATATATATATATATATTATAATTATTTTTATATATATATATATAATAAAATAAAAAGAATTTTCCATTTCATAGTTAATATGGTGGAAAGTTTAATTATACAACTCAGTAAAGTTTAAAAGCATTTGGGTTTCAGCATGTTTAACCCAATCACCTATTCTCTAGAGAACCTGTTTATATGCAAATCGGCAAGAACAATGCCGGGTCACTTACACATCATTTACACATCATTTACACAAGAAGCCAATGGAAAGCCTTCATTCTCTGCCTTTCCCGCCCATCTCCCTTGTATAAAGCGGGACTGTCCCTCCTCTGATCAGTGATTCTACATCCAGAGATCCCAGTATACTCATCTACTACAGCCTAGCTGGAGATTTGGTGACGTTGTCCGGTGTTGCTCTGCAGTGGAATTTAATCATTTGAGAAACAATTCTGACTTCATCACCGCTGAACCCTCCCCACATTAAGGTAAGGTCACTTTCATTCAGCCAATCAATGGATCTTTATTATTTAAAGAACATTCTGATAATAATACTGCAGAGGTTTATGTGATATAGATATAAAAGCCTTTATATGAAAAACTTAGTAAAGGGGCAATAAGTTGGGGGTTCAGGACAGGATAATATGTAATACAATGTACATAGAAGACAGGATAGACACTGGAGGTTCACCATGATCGGTCTGATGAAAATGTTGTTTATAATACAGTATGTAATAAAAGTTGGGGCAGTAATTTGTGTGATGTAATACAAAGTGAAACATATGATTGGGTGGCTAAGTAGTATATCATTTTATCTAAATCTCCTATTACAAGTATATTCCAATCTGTACAAAAATCAATTGACTGAACAGTGTTGGATTCTTTGCTATGAAAGATTCCCTCTCACCAAAACCAGAGTACAACATTTGACATAATGCTGTCACTAAGCATTGCCTTCAATTCATTTCATGAAGTCTGTGTTCTCAAGACCTCATAGCATCAGACTTACAAAGATTATATTGAGCAGGAAAATGCCTTGAAAATGTTTTTCAAGGTTCCTGGAAAGGGATGTGACAATTTAGTGTTTGGATGTTATGACATCACTCATGGTCATTGTGGGTCATTCTGGGACTTCACAGTTTTGGGGAGAATGTTTTAGGTTAGAGTCACTAATATCTTCTGATGGCCTTTAGCATGGACTCTGATGTCTTGTACCGGGTACAAAAGGTGAGGCAACCATTGTTCCATATTTTACATGATGGCTCTGATTTAAATGACACTACTTACCTGGCTGAGCTCTGTGTTTATCCTCCTGACTTTATGTAATGAAACTGGAAACTTGGCATAGCTGGTTGAAAAAAAGAATGCAGAGTATCCCTTGTAGTTCTTCCTTATGGTATGTTTAACCTTTTTCCATTCAGCATCGCCAGAGATATGGGCATCACCAAGCTGCTACTGGCAGCAGATTTTCCTTTCCATTAATATTGGCCAATGTTTATTACATTCCCTTCCTAAAGGATACTTGAGCAATAAATTAGTCTTTTGACCCCCAGTTTCTGAGATCCCCCCCCCCCCCCACACACAACTGACCTGGTAACTATTACATATATCCTGGAATGTATTTATATATTGCTATATGTCTTGGCTTTTCCGTTTTTGTTTTTGTACTTGATCAAGTTACACCATTGCATGATATTTTTCTTGGATATACAGTACATAGATTGCTGGCTTTCCATATTCAGGTCCTTTAAATGTTCTCCATAAATTTATGTCGCTGTGTTCAAGCTCTCACTTTCATGCCCAAACCTTATTCCCGAGTCATATAGATATAGATGTGGAGGTCTATTGAGCATTACATATTTATAGGTGTATAACTGAGGGTAATGCCCCGTACACACGGTCGGAAATTCCGACGGAAAATGTCCGATCGGACCATGTTGTCGGAAAATCTGGCCGTGTGTGGGCTCCATCTGACTTTTTCCGTCGGGAAAAATTTGAGATCCTGCTCTCAAATTTTCCGACAACAAAGTCCGATCGGACCTTTTCCGATCGTGTGTAGAGAATTCAAAGTGCCACGCATGCTCAGATCAAATTACGAGACCAAAGCTATTGGCTAGTAGCCTCTACGTAGTTCCGTCGTACGCAACGAACGTCACCATGTTCAGAATGATCGGATTTTCCGACAACTTTGTTCGACCGTATGTATGCAACACCAGTGTCGGACAAAATCCGTCTGGAAAAAATCAGACGGATTTTGTGGTCGGAATTTCCGACCGTGTGTACGGGGCATACAGTATTCATATTTGACACATTTTTGTAGTTTCTCTTCACAGATTTGTTTTCTGACTGACTAATAATGTAACAAGTTATCTTTTTTAACCCTCCAGAGCACTATGGCCTCCGTTGTTCATGACATGGTACGTCTTCTGGATAGAATGGTCTCCTTAAATTCACAAAGACTAAAGAAGATAGACCTGCAGGAGAACGTCCTCATTGTGAAGGAACTTGGGAAAGGTGGCTTTGGAAAAGTATTCTTGGCAAACGACAGGAAAACAGGTCAGTCAAATAAGCCATTAAACTTTTTCAATATCCTCTACATATATATATATATATATATATATATATATATATATATATATATATATATATATATATATATATATATATATATATATATATATATATATATATATATATATATATTACATGAAAACTTGATCTGCAAGATAGGCTTTCTCCAAGAGGTTATTAACTGTAGATATACTATAAGATACAAGGAACAGTAAAGTAGAAGTCAATGTCCAACACTACTAATGAAGAATAGCAGTTACAGTATATGCAGTGAACAAATATGACCCAATTATAGAATTTATTACAGCTCTATAAATATAAAGTATTAAAAACATTAACCACCTTGCGACCGCCGACTGTCAATGGACGGCCAGGCGGCGCAGCTCTCAGCGCGGGAGGGCGTCATATGATGTCCTCCCCTTCAGTGCACTCCAGGGAGCCCGATGCGCGTGCCCAGCGGCCGCGATGTCCGCTGGGCACCCGCGATTGCCCGGTAACACAGCGGGACCGTGGATCTGTGTGTGTAAACACTCAGATCAACGGTCCTGTCAGAGGAGAGGAGCCGATGGTGTGTTCTCTGTACAGAGAAACACCGATCGGTCTCCTCCCCTTGTGAGTCCCCTCCCCCCACAGTAAGAATCACTCCCAGGGAACATAATTAACCCCTCCCCGCCCCCTAGTGGTTAACCCCTTTACTGCCAGTGTCATTTATACAGGAATCAATGCATTTAAATAGCACTGATTTCTGTATAAATGACAATGGTGCCAAAAATGTGTCAGATGTCCGATGTGTCCGCCATAATGTCGCAGTCACAATAAAAATGCTATAAAACTATCCCCTATTTTGTAAACGCTATAACCTTTGCGCAAACTAATCAATAATCGCTAATTGCGATTTTTTTTTTTTTTTTTTTTTACCAAAAATATGTAGAAGAATACGTATCGGCCTAAACTGAGGAAAAAAAAATGTTTTTTTTTATATAGTTTTTTGGGGATATTTAGTATAGCAAAAAGTAAAAAATATTGTTTTTTTTTTTTTAAATTTGTCGCTATTCTTTTGTTTATTGCGCAAAAAATAAAAAACGCAGAGGTGATCAAATACCACCAAAAGAAAGCTCTATTTGTGGGGAAAAAATTATAACAATTTCATTTGGGTACAGTGTTGTATGACTGCGCAATTGTCATTCAAAGTGCGACAGCGCTGAAAGCTGAAAAATGGCTGGGTCAGGAAGGGGGTGAAAATGCACTGTACTGAGGTGGTTAATATATGTTGGCAAGATGTTTTAGAGAACTAATCATTGGGTTGATTCTTGGGCGTAGTTATGCAAATACCAAAATGCCTTGATGGGTACATATCTGTCTGGAGGAGTGGGCATTCCTAGACAGGTTGTATTTGCATTCAGACTGCCCCAGATAATGATCACATATGATGCCGGGTCTCTATGATTAAGAGCAGAAATCCAATAAATGAAAGAAACGGTCGAGGGACAATCAGGCTGGGGAGGATATGATATTAAAAATGATGGTTGTCCACCAGCAGGTTGTCCATTATGCTTAAGGTGGACTCTATCTGACTTGCTGAAGCTTCCAATGCACATTTTGAGAATCTCACAGTGTGAACTGTTCAGCTTTAAATGAAGCGTAATGCATTCTCAATCTGGGAGCAGCAGTTTTTATTATGCCACGTACACACGACCGGACCTTTTCCGGCAAACTAGGTCCGACGGGATTAGTCCGTCGGACAATCCATTCATGTGTGGGCTAATCCGATTTTTGTTATAAAAATCAGACGGACCTAGAAATAGAACATGTTTCAAATTTATCCAACGGACTCAATTCCTATCGGGAAAACCGTAAGCTGTAAGCTGGTCCAACGGAACAAATTACGACACAAGATAAGCTATTGGCTACTGGCTATTGAACTTCCTTTTTTAGTCCCATTTACGTCATCACATTCAAAAGGAACGGACTTTCGAACGGACATAGTCCGTTTTGTGTGTGGCCAAGTCCGTTCGTTAGGAAAATCGGTCTGAACTCTGCCGAAAGTCAGTCGGAAAGACCGTCGGACCTAGTCTGCCGGAAAGTCCGGTCGTGTGTAAGCAGCATTAGAGTTATTTTCAAGTGAAACATTCAGAAATTACCACCTTAATATTTCCAATTCTCGAACTAAAGTAAACTTCTTTTTTTGCACAGGTCGAAGAATAGCATTGAAGATCATGGATAAAAACAGAACCAGTCAGCGGTCTTTCCTCCGGGAGTTCAGTATTTCATACTTACTTTCAGTTCATCCCAACATCATCAAATGCTATGGCGCCGCCTTCACCCCCACCGACCACTTTGTATTTGCTCAGGAACTGGCACCTCTTGGTGATCTGATGTCCCTGATCCTACCAAATGTAAGTATTTAAGATATATGTATGGGGAATCGTTTTTTCTTAGGTTTGTGTAGAGTTAAGAAGAGTTCAAACTCCTGTCAATTTATTAAATGCTTTCTGTGTCCTTATGGGAATATTTCCCTTCACTTTTCTCCCACCTTTCCCAGAGATGCAACAGGAAGTGAGAGGAAACTTTCTTAGTTGACATGAGTAAAGGTGTCCATGTTGAAAGATTTACACTTATCTTTGGTACTCCTACTTGTTTTAACCACTTAAGCCCGGACTAATTTGCAGCCAAAGGACCAGGCCCCTTTTTGCGATTCGGCACTGCGTCGATTTAACTGACAATTGCGCGGTCGTTGCGACGTGGCTACCAAACAAAATTGGCGTCCTTTTTTTCCCACAGATAGAGCTTTCTTTTGGTGGTATTTGATCACCTTTTGCAGTTTTTTTATTTTTTTGTGCAATAAATAAAAATAGAGCGACGATTTTGAAAAAAATTCAATATTTTGTACCTTTTGCTATAATAAATATCCCCAAAAAATATATAAAAAAACATTTTTTAGGCCGATACGTATTCTTCTACATATTTTTGGTAAAAAAAAAATCGCAATTAGCGATTATTGATTGGTTTGTGCATACGTTTTAGCGTTTATAAAATAGGGGATAGTTTTACAGCATTTTTATTAATATTTTTTTTGTTTACTAGTAATGGCGGCGATCAGAGATTTTTTTATTGTGACTGCGACATTATGGCGGAGACATCGGACATTTTTTGACACATTTTTGGGACCATTGTCATTTATACAGCAATCAGTGCTATTTAAATGCAGTGATTCCTGTGTAAATGACACTGGCAGTGAAGGGGTTAACCACTAGGGGGTGGGAAGGGGTTAAGTATGTCCTGTGTGTGTTTTTTTTTTACTGTACGGGGCATGGCTTGGCGTGTGACATCACTGATCGTCTTTCCCGATGTAATTGTTTCTGGATAAATATTCTGTATTTGTCAATTCTGAAAAGTATTCTGAATTTCTTCTTTATTTTATTTAGGTGGGAATTCCAGAAGATGCAGTTAAGAGGTGTGCTGAGCAAATGTCCAGTGCTCTGGAATTCATAGCAGAGAAAGGACTGGTTCATATGGACATGAAGCCCGACAATGTTTTAGTGTTTGACCAGGACTGCCATTCCATCAAGCTCACAGACTTTGGCCTTGCTAAGGTCAAAGGGACAGTGATTACAGGAAAGTGTGGCACCGGGTCCTACATGGCTCCAGAAGTGTGCGAAGTTGACAGTTCAGTTGGCCTGGTTGTGGATGGAAGCCTTGATGTGTGGGCGTTTGGAGTAGTCACCTATTGCCTACTTACAGGGGAGCTTCCGTGGGAGGATGCCATTCTCGATGATAAAAAATATAAACATTTTGTTGAGTGGCAAAGCAATTGCCAGATGCACAATACTCCTGAGGCATTGACCAAGGTTGGTTCGGGGATATGGTGGATGTTTAGCGACCTTTTTGCCATTGACTCTACTAAAAGATGTCAACCTTCGGAAGTCCTGAAATATGTGAGTGAAAGGTGGAAAGCGGAAACCACGACACAAGAGGATGAGAATCCCATAGAAAGCTATTCTTCTGTGCAATCTGATGAGTCCATCATGTCAACTTTAAGCTCCAGGTCTGGCCATTTGGTCATAGACACTTCAGTATCCCAGTCTGAGATGACTCCAGAGCCGCAGAAGGACGACGTGGCAGAGGCTCAAATCATGTTTGATGATGAGTTCTCTTTACAGGTTGGTGCAGAAGTTGAGATTGGATGAATGGGAATTGGTAGGTGCATCAAAAAGCATGGCGTATCAAAAAGAACATCACATGGTCAACTTTCCCAGGTAGGTGACTTTCTTGGGAAAATGAAGGGGTCATAAGATTCTATCTGTATTTTGTAGCAGTCAACTCCACAATTTCATACTGTTGGGACCGTGTCACACTAAAGCCTCATACACACGATCGGACCGTGGACCAACTTTCCTGTGGATTTTTGTCCAAAGGGCGTTGGCCCCAAGTAGGTATTGCATACACACGGCAGGATTTTTTTCAGCCAACTTTCACCAAATCACTTGGTTTTCTGCTCTTTACCGCCACCTTTGGTCAACTTCTGTATTGTTGTCTGATCTTTTGCTTTGGTTCTGCATTGGTTTGTACAAAAATCCGTTGGTTTTGTGTACACACGGTCGGACTTTGGCCCATCGGACTTTTGTTGGCAGAAAGTTTGTCCGTTCACACAGCCAACAAAAGTCAGATGAAACCTGGAAAAAGTTGGTCCGATGGAACGTACACACGGTCGGATGTTGGTCCAAAACAGCTAATTTGCATGTTGGTTGTCAAAAAGTCCAATCGTGTGTACGGGCCTTAACAGTTCTGCACTAAGTGTGTAGTCATTACTCTTTGCACCACCATTTCCACCACTGGCTTTACTTTTTTTACTAAAGGCATGGCATCTCCATCCAGACTCCGTCTCCCAATTTTCCTCATTTGAGGGATATTAACCCATTTCAAAGTATATTTCTCTGGTCTTCTGTTCTCAGTTGCTTCTCTTCTGATGTTGAGATCTCTTTATAAAAATATACTAATTTACTAATTTGAATGTCGTAGCACACTAAACCTTTCATCCGATCTCTAAATTATTACAAGTGTGGTGGGGGTGTGTTCTATTCCTACATACTTTGTGCTACCCCCCCCCCCGTCATCTCAGAAAGTTGGGAGGTATGCCAGTGATGGAACTCTTGTTAGCAACTCTCAGATCGGTGGGTTAAGCCTTTTAGTTACGAGTATTAAAGAGAATCCAGAATAAATGAGGCTGATATAAATGGCCTTTTAGTGAACAATGCTAATAGCGGGACTCTTGTTTTGTATACTCCTTACATTTCACTATTAAATATTTTACTTGGTTGACGGCTCCATTTTGATATGACAATGCCATGACCAATTATTATAGGTTTAGTGCAGTTAGTTGTAGGGACCTGAGTTTAATTGATTCACTGCTATAATGTGGTAAAAAAAACAACTAATCAAAACATAATTACTTTTGTAATGTACTGTTGGTAAAGGTCTCTATCCCTTTTGTATATTGCATTATTGTATGTATATTGCATTATTGACTAGGATTGTATATTCTAGGCCAGTGATGGCGAACCTTGGCACCCCAGATGTTTTGGAACTACATTTCCCATGATGCTGGTAATGCACTCTGCAGTGTAGTTGAGCATCATGGGAAATGTAGTTCCAAAACATCTGGGGTGCCGAGGTTCACCATCACTGGCCTATTTTCCAAATTACACAAAACACCTATATAGCCAGTGTCTGTAACCTTATAATTATTATATATGAAATATTAATACATTATAACATTATTCTATAGAAACGTTGTCCTTGAGAACTGAGCATTTCAATATTTTGTTCTAACAATATTTCTTAATTCTTTTTTAGATGAAAAGTCTGGACTACGCCCAATGGATGAACAAGACTACTGCCTGGTTCATCGGGGTGTAATTTGTACATATATGAAAAGTTACTACTCCTGTGCACTAGGTGGTGCTCTTGATTTTTCTCTGTACAGAAAAATACATATTGATGCTGCCAGAAATAAGGTGAGCACCTAAATCACTGTTTGAGCTAACAACACTTTTTCTGCTGCACAGAAATTACAAGCAGTGCTGTCAGCCAGGATTAGAAGGACATGCGGTGCTCTGTAATATGGGAAGATATATACTGTATATTAGTAAGTCTTCCACTTTGCCATACTATATGTCTTGCATGAATTGGGTTCATCATCAGTGACGCTGTATTTATATCAGTAAATGTCTGTCTCTCTCTGTCTCTCTCTGTCTCTCTCTGTCTCTCTCTCTGTCTCTCTCTCTCTGTCTCTCTCTCTCTCTCTCTCTCTCTCTCTCTCTCTGTGTCTCTCTCTCTGTGTCTCTCTCTCTGTCTCTGTCTCTCTCTCTCTCTCTCTCCCTCTCTCTCTCCCTCTCTCTCTCTCCCCTCTCTCTCCACCCTCTCTCTCCACCCTCTCTCTCCACCCTCTCTCCCCTCTCCATCCCTTTTTCTCTCTCTTCTCTTCCCCTCTCTCTTCTCTCGCTCTCTTGTTCTCTCATTATCTCTTTTGTTCCCTCGTTCTCTCGCATTCTCTTTCTCTCACTCTTTCTCCCTCTCTCTCTTGTTCTTTCATTCTCTCTCTCATTCTCTTGCCATCCCCTCCTAGCTCTCTCTTCACCCTCCCCTCTCTAACATTTTTATCTCTTCTCTTCCTCTCCCCATTTCTCTCTCTCTCTCTCTCTCTCTCTCTCTCTCTCTCTCTCTCGTTCTCTCTCGTTCTCTCTCGTTCTCTCTCGTTCTCTCTCGTTCTCTCTCGTTCTCTCTCGTTCTCTCTCTCTCTCTCTCTCTCTCTCTTATCTCTGAGATAATCATACAAATTTGGCATTCCCTGAGGGCCACAGCTGGAGGCACCCCCACCCCTAACAATGGAGGTTGGCTTCCATAGACATGGCCATTGTGATGGAAGCAGTATCAGCAGTCACACCTCAGCCAGGTATTCTACCTCCTCTTTAACATATCAATTCACAATCCCATCACCATTCATATGATTAGTTCTGTCTTGGGTGTGAAAGTTCTCTCTATATTCCGCATATAGATAGACATTGTCAATGTACGAACAAAGCTAAAGTGTATTTTAGTGAATAACATAATCTCAGTTGTAGTATTACATTTACCCAAATTTTTATATAGTTACTGTTTTTTATTTTTCAATAATTTTAGATTTTAGGTGCTTATTATAGAGGCCATCTCAATGCAGTAGGCTTCCATGATGAACAACAGGTGACATAAAGTCCGGGAGAAGAAGGCAATATAATAACTGGGATATAACGGACATCACAACGCTAGAGCAGGGAACTGTGTGAGGTAAGTCTCCCGTAATATATAAATATGATGTACATACTTGCACATTATGACAAGAACACTGGGGACCCTTATGCTTAGGTCCACTTCAAGAGGAGCATTTTCATTTATACATCTAAATGGTTTGAAAAGACCCAGAAAGATTGTCTAGTCCAGTGATGGCGAACCTTGGCACCCCAGATGTTTTGGAACTACATTTCCCATGATGCTAATGCACTCTGCAGTGTAGTTGAGCATCATGGGAAATGTAGTTCCAAAACATCTGGGGTGCCGAGGTTCGCCATCACTGGACTACACCATCCTTTCTCAACCTTTTGAACATGGAAGAACCCTTCAAATAACTTTTAGGTCCCAGAAAACCCAACTTATAATCACACATGTAAGAAATATTATTTCTACTGGTCATTACATCAGAGTGATGATCAGGCAAAAGAATTATCCTTAGATTTCTTGTCCGTGGAAAGAATCTCTCCTTACCAATAGCTAAAAAGATCATTGATGTGAGTTTGAACTTATGAAGGAGGCAGGAAATGCTCATTGCTCAATAAACCTTTAGCAACCTCTGGATGAATCTAATGCCCCGTACACACAGTCAGAAATTTCCGATGGAGAAAGTCCGATCGGATTATGTTGTCGGAAAATCCGATCGTGTGTGGGCTCTAGCTGGCTTTTTCCGTCGGAATTTCCAACAGAAAAAATTTGAGAGCAGGATCTCAAATTTTTCCGACAACAAAATCCGATCGGACTTTTTCAGATCGTGTGTAGGGAATTTCGACGGACAAAGTGCCACACAAGCTCAGATCAAATTACGAGACCAAAGCTATTGGCTACTAGCCTCTACGTAGTTCCATAGTACACAACGAACGTCACCACGTTCGGAACGATCGGATTTTCCGACAACTTTGTCCGACCGTGATGTTTGGAGATGAAGCTTTATAAATAAGCCCAGACATGGCAGCTCTGATATTCCTATCCTAACAGGTTTTTTTACTTTTCAGGCACTCGCTTTTCAAAGCTGATTTCATTCTTATGCTCAAATAAATTCCTTTTTACAATGAACCTGTTACTGGAAATAAGACATAACTATATAAAAGAACAGCCACGTTAATATGAGATAATCTTTCTATGCCTTATGGACTGTCATTTTATTGTTTTGTATATGTTGATCTTTTAATCACATTGCAATCCTTATTACTTTGATCACCTCTCTCTTTGTTGCCAATTTTTTGTTCACATTTGTTGTCAATTTTTTGTTCACATTTATTGCTATCACTAGCACTATCACCGACCTTTGCTGCTAGTGTATTCACCAACACTTTATTGGTTCTTATCCCTTTCGCCCCCCACCCCGATCCCCACTTTGGTATACTTTTCTCTGTTATTTATACCAACTTCAACCACTCACTATCACCTCAATAATACTTTTATATCCACCGCCATCTAGTGATTGAATTCATTCCAGTCACTGCATTTATTCGTTTATGCGGTTTTGCACACTAATTTATCTATGCACTTCAGTGTGTTTGTATTATGTTTTTTTGCACATTAGTCACTTTATTTATATTTATATAAGTATACATTTTATGTACTCTCTCTTATTGATTGTTGCCTTTTTACTGATACTAGCGCATTTTATTTTATATATTTGACTGCTTTATTAATGGTTTAGCCAGAGTTGCACACAGTAAACCTGCATACCATCCCTTATTCGCTGATTTGATATATACAGCCATTATATGCAGTATCTATACTGATACCATTTTAGGAGCGCGACACCACACATTTATTTTCTCCATTTCTCCTTATTTGGGTTTTTGTTTTTAACCCTTTCGGTGTTCGCTGCACCTCACATACTGTACATCACTATTTTCTGTATTAGCGCGGGAATACTATATCTACATCTTTACTGTTCCTTAAAACTTACCCATTCCTGCTGCTGACATGGAAGTATTCTCCTTTATGGAAAAAAGAAAAATTAATTTAGAAGATGTTTTTAGTGCTGACGATACTAGCACAAAAAATAACGGAGACCTAGAGAGCCTAATGAGAAAACTAGGCCACAATATGGAAAAAAAGGTGAGCCTGTGGTGGGACACGACCACCTTTGAGCAATATTTGAAGGATAGCCTGGTCCCCAGACGTCTTAGATGGGACATTCCACCTAATGACGGCCTGGTGGACCAGGAATCTATCGATGAGTGGTTCAAATTTTTTAACGAAAAGGGAATAGAACTGCTTAGATTTCTACTACAAAGAAAACTAAGGAAAATTAAGAAGATTGACCAGAACATAGGAGAAATTAAAGATGAACTGGAAAAACACAAAGAATCAGCTGAATTCATTACACTCACCACACAATTGAACAAAGACCTTATTAAAAAAGATAAAGAAGTCCAAACTAGAAAAAGTAAAAAGTATTCAAGGGACATCAACGATTTCAAAAACGACCAGGTGTTCAAATGGCAGAGTCAATTAGGACATTTAGACCCAATATCCACTTACTCCACGCCTGAAAAATCTAATAGAATGAACACACCACATGCCAATCCTCATATTGAACGTAATGTATCATACAGATTACCTCAACAGAGCGAACCCTCTAATAGAAAAGTAACGGATTCACCAAGACACCCACGCCCCAATGATGGTCCCAGCAACCCTAAACACCAAACCCCACAAAGAAAACCCCCCCAACATAATCAAACGCCACATAATGGGGGTAAAAAACCGTTCTGGAAGAACAATAAGAAACCATACAATGGTAATAATTGGTACAAGCCCCCTTATGAACAAAGAGGCCCACCACACAACACCTATGGCCCACAAGGGAGGCACCCCATGCCTTACTATGAGAACACCTACAGAGAAAGAGATAATTGGGGCCCCCCACCACAGGGATACAACCGACCGTATGAACAATATCCTATACCTACCTACAACCACTATGCACCACTGAGAGGTTACCAAGAAGATGATGATAGATACCATCAACCTTATCACCAAGAACCCCAGTATAATAAGTCTTTTTTAGGGAGGGGAGCGGAAAACCACCCTCCCAGGCTAATGGAGGAAGGCCCATGGAGAAAGAGCCCCGGAAGAAGAGAGGATGTAGATCAGGAAAGAGATCACAAAAGAAAAAGAGAATGAAAGGAGAAGGCATTTTCAATTTAAGTGGAACTCCACTCACACACGAAGAAATTGGAGTACTAGACAGAGGTTTGAAATACGCACCAACAAAAAACCTCGACAAATTCCAAACTTATATAGGGATACAAAAATACATAAGAAGTGTGAATATCAAAAAATATATTGCAAGCAATCCATTTAAACCTAAAACACTGAGAACAGATAACGAGACCGTGCATAGCACACTGAGGAACAAATCAGTTTTTAACCCCCAGATTAGTAATAACAAATTCGTTGATGTTTTTAAAAAAGTGGTTTTAGAAGATCTTAAGACATTGAAAATTAAGAAACAAGAAGAACCCAAGTTTATCAAAAGTGGCATTAGGCAACTCACGAAAAGGAAAGACATAGTGATCTGCCCTGCGGACAAGGGAGGGGGGATCGTGATTTTGTCAAAAAAACAATATAATGACTGTATGGTTAACTTACTAAAGGATGATGACACGTACAGAAAACTTCCAAGTAACCCCATTTTTAAATGCAGAAAAGAATTGGAACTAGTAGTCCACTTGGGACTAAAGAAGAATATTTTAAATAAGAAAGAGGCCAAATTCCTTATTCCAGAAGCATGCCGCACACCCATTATCTATTCACTGCCAAAACTACATAAGGACAAGATTAACCCCCCACCTAGACCCATAGTAAATGGGATTGATTCTCTTACCTCTAGAATGGGTCAATATATTGACAATTATCTACAACCAGCAGTGAAAAATACACGAGCATACTTAAGAGACACAAAACAGATCCTGCAGATAATAGAAGACTTACCAAAAAATGGAGGCCCATGGATCCTTGCCACTGCGGATGTATCCTCACTTTATACTATAATTTTTCATCACCAAGCCTGTGATGCTACTAAATGGGGTTTAAGAAATTATACGGGACTTCCATGCTTTCAACGTAAATATTTAGTGAAGTGTTTAGATTTTTGTTTGAAGAACAGTTACTTCTGGTTTGACCGCAACTACTATTTTCAAAAGACAGGCGTTGCAATGGGCGCAAAGTTTGCGCCCAGTGTAGCCAGCCTTTTTATGGCCAAATGGGAAGACGAGATGGTTTTTAAAGATACCCCCACTGAACTTGTCATTTTTAAAAGATACATCGATGATATTATTATTTTATGGAAAGGAGCCGAATCCAGACTGGTACAATTTCTAGAAAATTTGAATAAGAACGATAAAAATATCAAACTCACATGGGACATAAGTACAGAAAGTGTAACATTCCTGGATCTAGAGATATCCCAAGAGAATAACATACTATGCACTAGAACTCACTTTAAAAATGTGGATAAAAACAGCTATCTACCTATAGACAGCTGCCACCACAGAAATTGGCTTTGCAATATCCCGAAAGGACAGCTGATGCGTTTGCGTAGGAATTGTACACAAGATACCGACTTTATTTCCCAGGCCAATAAAATAGGCGACAGATTTATCGATAAAGGTTATAACAAACAGGACATCAACGCCAAAATAAAAGAAGTAGAGAAAATGAATAGATTTGAGCTGATTAAAGATAAACCAAAAAATGACTCCAAAATTAGTGGTTTACCAATCATCCTGGACTACAATGCCCAACATAAAGCGGTTGAAAAAATAATTAAGAACCACTGGCATATCTTAAGAAGTGATCCACACTTAGGATCACTACTCCCAGAAAAACCGAAGTTTGTGTACAAAAGAGCTCCAACTCTTAGAGATAAATTAGTGAAGAACATCCCGGACCCACCGAAAATTGGCTACACGTTTTTCACCGGCAAAGGATTCTATCCATGCAAAAGATGCTTCGCATGTACTAAGGTTAAACAACCAGCCGAAAAAGTATTCAATTTCAAATCTACTAGCACTGGCAAATCCTATGAAGTCGCAGACTTTATTTGCTGCAATACCGAAGGCGCCGTATACGCGCTGGAATGCAGCTGCGGCCTCCAGTACATCGGAAGAACAAAAAGACCTCTGAGAGTGAGAATAAAAGAACACATACAAAACATTCTGAAGGGCTTTGATAAGCACAGTGTTTCCAAACACTTCACCACACATCACAACAGAGATCCCAAACACCTCAAATTTTGGGGTATTGAACCGTACAAAAGGCACTGGCGGGGCGGACATAAGGTCCGTACCCTTAGTCAAATTGAGTCTAAGTGGATATTTATCTTAGACACCGCCACGCCACACGGTTTGAATATCGAATTTGACCTCAACTGTTTTATAAGCGATTTTTAACATTTTTAGTGTCACTTACAGTCATTATGCGTTTTTAGGTCCGAACACTCACCACGTTTCAGGCCACCATGTGATTCTATGTTTTAATACTTACCACTGTATGCCTTTCTTCTATTTTAGCATATAACAAACCAGTGTTTTCTAACAGTCTGATCCATCCTCACCCAAAGTTATTATGCAATTTTTATGCTGTTATTAATTGACATTATATGCCAGCGCCTATTTTTTGGTATATTAACTCTTTGCCTGACATCATTTCCGGAGTCCGATATAATCACATATACTAGTCTCCCCTCTTTTATCGCTTGCAATATATATTTTTACTATAGATCATTTTATAAATTTTTAAAAAAGAATTTTAATCTGGTCACCAGTAATGTACATCTATATAAGATTTTTTGCAAGTTTTTAAAGTTTTTAAAAATATCTTTTATTTAAACATATGTCCCTTTAATCACCTGGACAATCCCCATGCTCTATATATCTCTTATACCCTGTATAATGAGCATATCATTTTATGCACTCTTCTCCCTATATTCATACATTAAACTGTGTTCCAACACCCCGCACCTATTGAGCGCATTTATTTTTATTTTATTTTTATTTTTATAACCCCTAGCCGGGTTATACACAGCTCCGCTGTGTACACATGATTTTAACCATATTTGCGCTCTGTTTTTATTTAAACTATATCTTTAGCCCTACGTTTCCCTGTATTTATTATTCTTTCAGTTTGGCTAATAGCAAAGCGAGTTCTTTTAATTACCAGTGTCCTCCAAAACCTACAAAAACATGGCCGCGGTTGTAGCCTATCCCTTGGAATATGGCCGCTCCATTCTAAAGATAGGGACTCTACAACAAAATGGCCGACCGCCATCCTCTCAGCGCCCTTATTTAAAGACACTTCCTACGGTCCTCACATTATCCCCGATGAAGTCACGTGACGGTGACGACACGCGTAGGATACGGACCCCGGAAGTGACGCACTGGCTACGAGCTCGGCGCTCGTTTTGAATGCATACTGTAACTCCATTATCTATGTGAGTACCTCTTTTTTAAAAATTAAAGCTCATTCACTGTTTTTCCAAACTACTACACTATACGAGTCCTTTTTTTACTCTCTCCTCCCCCTCACCCACCATACTCTGGTACTTGCTGAGCGGAACTTGGTCCTGAGTACCAGGTAGCAACCACTGTATAGGTTCCACACATCCTTGACAGGAGAGGAGGACCGACATAGAGACCCCTTGAGCAAAATCCCTCAGAGAGACCACTGAAGTACCCCCCAGAGAGAGCCCACCTTCCTGGCATCCTCTTACATGCTGCATACCTTGCAGTATAAAGGTAATTAGGGAGTACACCTACGGGTGTCACCAGCACCGAAGACCCCAGCACTGCCATTACCCTGGGCAAGCTCAAATCACTATCACCCACCTTCACTTGTCACTTTGGCACCAGAGTGCAGCCCAGATTGGATCACACCCGTCATCACCAGCTTCGTGCTGTTCACAGAACCCTATGCCTTATGGACTGTCATTTTATTGTTTTGTATATGTTGATCTTTTAATCACATTGCAATCCTTATTACTTTGATCACCTCTCTCTTTGTTGCCAATTTTTTGTTCACATTTGTTGTCAATTTTTTGTTCACATTTATTGCTATCACTAGCACTATCACCGACCTTTGCTGCTAGTGTATTCACCAACACTTTATTGGTTCTTATCCCTTTCGCCCCCCACCCCGATCCCCACTTTGGTATACTTTTCTCTGTTATTTATACCAACTTCAACCACTCACTATCACCTCAATAATACTTTTATATCCACCGCCATCTAGTGATTGAATTCATTCCAGTCACTGCATTTATTCGTTTATGCGGTTTTGCACACTAATTTATCTATGCACTTCAGTGTGTTTGTATTATGGTTTTTTGCACATTAGAAAAAATATGTGTTTGGAGATACGGGACTGTCAAAGGTACATAATCACAAAAAGATTGCATATATGATAAAAATGGTATTTTATTAACACACAAGAGATTTTAAAGGAAATATATTTAAATGACCTCGTATACAATAGTACAAAATATATCAAAGTTCAGGGGTTTATGCATACAATCCCTAATGAAACTAAACATATTCATATACTAGAGACACGCAAGTCAAGGTACTTGTCCATTTGTTCTCGACATGTTTCGCCAGAATGGCTTCTTCAGGAGACAAGGGTAAAGTACGAGTAAAAGATGAGAAAGGTTTATAAGGATGTTTCCTTGTTTCTAGAATATGCATATAAAGGAGAAATAATAAGTAAGTTTATTGTATAAAAGACACAATTAAATATTTATACATTTACAAAAATGCTGTACTATAAATGCCAATGCCATGTGCAAGAAAGAATTCTCCCGAGTGTATGCCCGACCTCTTACCTCCAAATTAAGAGAGTCTACATACTCCCAAGGACATCAGACATGAAAAATTGTGGCAGATCCGCGGTAAGGCGTCCTACCCAGAACTTCCAGAGGGGGCTTATACCCAAAAGGCCCGAGCCAGGAACAGTGGCTAGGGAACCGTAGGGGGAGAGTAAGATCCTATTGGTCTGGAATTGAATTGTCATAGGGCCTGTAGAGTACAAAGTAGTACTTATTAACTGTACACATTAAGTAAAAAATAATAATAGATAGCCAAAATAGCAGAGACAGTCTGGTCAGGTCCCATATTATATCCGACTGAACCTACCTCAATGGCACCTTATTGGAGAAAAGCTTATAGGAGGCTCGGGTCTGCCTTCAAAGAGGGAAGGGAGAGACATTATCTTCTAAATGTTCAAAAACAAAAATAATTTTCTGTAAATGAAGAAAATGAGAAAATACTAGTAAAAAATACCACATTATGTATATATTATCTCTGCTATGTACCCCAATGGTTTCTAGCCCCCCTACCTTATGGTGGAGTGCGTAGGTCACCAAATCAGGGTATTACAGAGATTTTCCCACCGATGGCAGCAACTCCCAGTAGGGGGTAAAGTATACCCGCTGGGTCCTATAAAGTTTATATGAGTATAAATAAAGATGCATTTAAAAGGTAATTATATGGAGGAATACCTCCATAGACAGAAGTTGTAGCCAAAGTAGTTACCTAGAGTAGAGTCCCTCCACGTTTGCCGAGCCTCCAAATCCCACCACAGCCTGACCTCAGTCAGGCTGGGCTTAAATGGTCTCCCCCCGTGGCGCCAATAGCGTGGCGTGTGACGTCACGCCACGCCGGCGTCACGTGGACACAATGGCGGGAACCGATGCGGCGCCGACTGGACACCCCGTGGCCGGAAGTAAACGTCACTTCCTGCCGGCCACGGAACCGGAAATAGATATTATCACCGGCGTGCTGCTGGAAAGGCCAGTTATGGACGTCCTCTGCTGACAATACTTGTCAGAGAGGAGTCCACAGAGGCAGAGTGGAAAATTGACATGCAGACTAGGTCAAGCCGGCGCCGCAGAGCGGTCCCCGCTACCGGACGCATGATGGGAACTTAGAACCGCCACCTGATATGGGGGCGCGTACATAGCCCCACTAAGTTCCCATCATGCGTCCGGTAGCGGGGACCGCTCTGCGGCGCCGGCTTGACCTAGTCTGCATGTCAATTTTCCACTCTGCCTCTCTCCAAACCTTTCTCATCTTTTACTCGTACTTTACCCTTGTCTCCTGAAGAAGCCATTCTGGCGAAACATGTCGAGAACAAATGGACAAGTACCTTGACTTGCGTGTCTCTAGTATATGAATATGTTTAGTTTCATTAGGGATTGTATGCATAAACCCCTGAACTTTGATATATTTTGTACTATTGTATACGAGGTCATTTAAATATATTTCCTTTAAAATCTCTTGTGTGTTAATAAAATACCATTTTTATCATATATGCAATCTTTTTGTGATTATGTACCTTTGACAGTCCCGTATCTCCAAACACATATTTTTTCTTATAACAATGTGGGATGATGGTACAACATATATATATCAAACATTGGAAAACAATATAGCCTAAACGAGAATTTCAAAAATTTTTTGCACATTAGTCACTTTATTTATATTTATATAAGTATACATTTTATGTACTCTCTCTTATTGATTGTTGCCTTTTTACTGATACTAGCGCATTTTATTTTATATATTTGACTGCTTTATTAATGGTTTAGCCAGAGTTGCACACAGTAAACCTGCATACCATCCCTTATTCGCTGATTTGATATATACAGCCATTATATGCAGTATCTATACTGATACCCTTTTAGGAGCGCGACACCACACATTTATTTTCTCCATTTCTCCTTATTTGGGTTTTTGTTTTTAACCCTTTCGGTGTTCGCTGCACCTCACATACTGTACATCACTATTTTCTGTATTAGCGCGGGAATACTATATCTACATCTAAATCTTTCTTAACCGCTTCCCGACCGCCTCCTGCACATATACGTCGGCATAATGGCATTGCCTAGCTGTAGGGTCGCGCGCTCGCCGCAGCGCTCGCCGCCGCGCTCGCGACCCGGTCGGGAGCTTCGTGACCACGGCCGCGGGACCAGCGGACCCGATCGCCTCTGGTGTCCCGCGATCGGGGGTCACAGAGCTGAAGAACGGGGAGAGTTCTGTGTAAACAAACCTCTCCCCGCGCTTCCTACTCTGCCTGTTACTGATTGTCTGTTCCCGGTCATCGGGAAAGCCGATCAGTGATGTCAGACGTCAGCCACGCCCCCTAATGTAAAAAAAAACACACACGTCACAGACTACAACCCCTCCTTGCCCCCTAGTGGTTAACTCTTTCACTGCCAGTGTCATTTATACAGGAATCAGTGCATTTAAATAGCATTGATTGCTGTATAAATTACAATGGTCCCAAAAATGTCCGATGTGTCCGCCATAATGTCGCAGTCACAATAAAAATCGCTGATCGCTGCCATTACTAGTAAAAAAAAAAATATATTAATTAAAAATGCTATAAAACTATCCCATATTTTGTAAACGCTATAACTTTTGCGCAAACCAATCAATAATCGCTAATTGCGATTTTCTTTTTATACCAAAAATATGTAGAAGAATACGTATCGGCCTAAACTGAGGAAAAAAAATGTTGTTTTATATATTTTTTGGGGATATTTATTATAGCAAAAAGTAAAAAAATATTGCATTTTTTTCAAAGTTGTCGCTCTATTTTTGTTTATAGCGCAAAAAATAAAAACCGCAGGGGCGATCAAATACCACCAAAAGAAAGCTCTATTTGTGGGGAAAAAAAGGACACCAATTTTGATTGGGAGCCACATCGCACGACCGCGCAATTGTCAGTTAAAGCGACGCAGGGCCGAATCGCAAAAAGGGGCCTGGTCCTTTGGCTGCAAATTGGTTCGGGGCTGAAGTGGTTAATAAATTATCTGGTTATTATTCACTTTTCATTATTCTAAAATTCCAAGCTATTCAGAAAATATAAATAAATTATAAAATAAAACAAATTTTCCATTTTTTATAGTTAATATAGTAAAAAGTTTAATTTTAAAACTCAGTAAAGTTTAAAAGTATTTGGGTTTCTCTTTAACCGGTTCCGGACCAGTTGCAGCAGTTATACTGCAGCAGGTTGGCCTAGTTGGCCTGGTTAGCTATACGTTGCGCACGCGGCCCCTTAGGCAGCCGCAACGAATGGATTCAAAACGGAACCGATCAATCCCCAGGCCCAGGCCAATGGTATCTGGCCTTGACCTGGTGGTCGGTCATGGCAAATGAGATCCTTCCCCTGCATGTGTAAGTGTAAACACAGCAGGGGAAGTGATGTCATCTGTCCTCATGGAACTCTTTTCCTTTCCAGAGAGAGGAGAGAAAACATCTCGGAGTAAGTGCACCAACACTACACTGACACCAGTTCACGTAGGTACACTTGCCACCCTGATCACCCCCCCCCCAGTTAACACCTTCACCCCCTGTCACTGTGTCACCCAGTGCAGTGTTCATATTTTTTTTTGATCACTGTACTGGTGTCATTAGTGACAAAAATCAGTGTTAGGATACTTAGTGGTAGGCCCAGATAGGTCTAGGGACCCCCCTAACCCCCCCTAATAAAGGTTTAATCCTTTGATCACCCCCTGTCACCAGTGATCACTGTATTAGTGTCACGGGTGACGCTGGTTAGCTAGTTATTTTTTTTATAGTGTCAGGGCACCTGCTGTATATTACCTAAATAAAGGTTTAACCCCCTGATCACCTGGCAGGTGACATCAGTGCCAGTAGCGCTAACACCCACGCACACACAATGCACCTCCCTTAGTAGTATAGTGTCTGAATGGATTAATATCTGATCGGATCAGATCTATACTAGCGTCCCTAGCAGTTTAGGGTTCCCAAAAATGCAGTGTTAGCGGGATCAGCCCAGATACCTGCTAGCACCTGCATTTAGCCCCTCTGCCCAGCCCAACCGAGTGCAGTATCGATCGATCACTGTCACTTACACAAAACACATAACTGCAGCATTCGCAGAGTCAGGCCTGATCCCTGAACTGGCAAGCACCAGCGGCCTAGTACATCCTGGTCGTACATCCAGCACCGCAGTAACACGTGGTAACGTGGCGAGTCCCATAAGTGCAGTTCAAGCTGATGAGGTGGCAAGCACGAGTAGTCTCCCGCTGCCACCAAGAAGAAGACAAACACTTCTGCAGCACCCGTACTTCCCCCATTCACTGGCCAACCTGGAATTCAGATGGAAACAGTTGATTTTACGTCACTTGATTTTTATTCGCTGTTTTTCACGGAAGATCTCTAAAGATCTATTGTAGACCAAAGCAATTTGTATATTGGTCAGTTCCTCAGTTCCCAGTTGACCCTTGCCAGAGATTGGAGACGTATAACGGTCTCCAAATTTAAGTCCTTTTTGGACCGATCCTTCCTCATGGGCATAAATAAAAAGAGTGAGTTGCGGTCATATTGGTCCACCAACCCAATTCACCATATGCCCCTGTTCTCTGCCTCCATGACCAGGACACGATACGAGCAGATCTTGTGGTTCATGCACTTCAACGACAATGAACTCTGTCATCCTCGGGGGTGACTCTGGATTTTATCGCTCTACAAAATTCGGCCCCTCATAAACCGCTTCAACCAACAGTTTGCAACCTTGTTTACTCCCGATCAAGTTGTCTGCTTTGATGAGTCCCTGATTAAGTTTTCTGTCTGCTTGTCTATCAAACAGTATCTTCCCAGCAAGCGTGCCAGATATGAGGTCAAGATGTATAAGCTCTGTGACAGGGCCACAGGCTATACATATAGTTTTATGGTTTACGAGGGAAGAGATAGTTACGTAGAGCCGGAGAACTGCCCAGACTACATAAGGAGCGCTGGTATTTTGTGGGACTTGTGGGATTTTGTGGGATTGTGTGGGACTTGGTGTCACCCTTATTCGGAAAGGGGTACCACTTGTATGTGGACAATTATTACACGAGCGTGACAGTTTTTAGTCACCTTTTTGATTATGGAATTGGCGCACGTGGCACCGTGCGATTTAATCACTGGGGCTTGCCCCCAAAGGCTTGTAGAATCCCTACTTAGACGGGGGAGAGAGCCTGCTTGAAGTGTAATAATTTGTTAGCAGTGAAGTGGAGGGATTCACGGAATGTTTTCGTTCTGTCCTCCCTTACCGCAGATACAACAGTCCAAATTCCTACGGTGACTGGTGTCGTGGAGAAACCCCTCTGTATCCACAATACAACCTTAACATGGGAGGGGTGGACCTCAACGACCAGTTGTTGTCGCCGTACCTAATTTCAATTAGCTCCGCCGAACGCTTTTGTGCTATACATAGCTTCAGGGCGAACTGGATCCTTCCTAAAATCCCAGGAAGAGATCGTCACAGCCCTTCTGTTTCCAGACGTTGCTATGGCCCACCTTCCCAACGCAAATGCAGTGAGCCGGCTGCATGAGAGGCATTTTTCGTATGTCCTCCCTGGTACCCCTACCCAAAGAACACCCCAAAGAAGATGTCATGTCTGCAGTAAACGCAGATTTAGGCGTGACACCACTTTTATTGTCCCTCCTGCCCTGACCAACCTGGTCTCTGCATCAGTAACTGTTTCAAACGCTACCACACACTAGTGGAGTATTAGCGTAGGGTACAGCACTGCACAGTCCTAGGGCACACTTACACAGGGTCTGGAAAGATGAGATGGCCATCACATTTTGAGAGATCCTAATCTGGAATGTTCACAGTTTACAGTTTTTATAAAAGTGAAAAAAAACACAAAAAAATATAAAATAAAAAAGCCAAAAATAGTTGTGGTTTTATTTTTCTTCTCTCTCTATTGTTCTCTCTTATATGTTCACTCTCTACTGTCCGCTCTATTGTTCGCTCACTATTGTTCTATATTGTTCTCTCTCTGTTACTGTATTTTTACTATGTTTTATTGTATTTGCTTTACAGGTATGGTATGTCAGTATGTCACTTTGTTTTATTGTTAACCATCATTTGCTTAGCAGGTACGCCATTCAGCTGCAGCATGGGTTTATTTATCTTGACAGCGACAGCCTTTGCTCCCACTATATGTAAATCAGCGACTCCATCGCTGTCGGAGGTGATTTCACCACCACAGTTAAAACAGAAATGGTGCATGTATGCCCATCATTAGAAGTGGGTGGATGAAGGGCGGTATTCTAATGGTGGGCATACCCACCGATCAATCTCTTTTTTTTGTTCAGCCCACAGGCTGCATGAAAAAAAGAACATTGCAATGTAAGCCCAACAATGACCAGCAACGTACTGGTATGTTTCTGGACTTCGAGTGGTTATACCAGAATGATGCCTGCAGGTTTAGGTATCATCTTGGTATCATTCTTTTCAGCCAGCGGTCGGCTTTCATGTAAAAGAAATTCTAGCGGCTAATTAGCCTCTAGACTGCTTTTACAAGCAGTGGGAGGGAACATCCTCCCCTCCCACCATCTTTCATGGTTCCAATCATCTCTATGGCCTAAGAAACCAGAAGCTACAAGCATTTCATGACGGTTTCGACGAATATAAACGGCGCCATTGGGAAATTGGGAAAGCGTTTTATCACCGATCTTGGTGTGGTCAGATGCTTGGAGGGCAGAGGAGAGATTTAGGGTCTAATAGACCCCAATATTTTCAAAAAAAGAGTACCTGTCACTAACTATTGCTATCATTGGGGATATTTATATTCCCTGAGATAACAATAAAAATGAAAGGAACAATTTTAAAATAAAATAAAAAGCAAAATAAATAATAAAAAAAAGCACCCTTGTCCAGACGTCGGTCTGGTGTCATATGTAAACCGCAATTGCACCATGCATGTGAGGTATCACCGCGAAGGTTTGAGTATTTTGCAGATCTCGCTTTTTGTCACAAAGTTTTGAAAAAAGAAAAGATTTTTTTTTTTTTTTTCATTATTCGTTTTCAAAAACAAATGATAGCTGAAAAATACTTGCCATGTGGTCATTTTGGGGGTGTTGAGCTATCTGGACATTTTATGGCCTCCGAAACTGATAGGTAGTGAGGAGTGAAATCAAAAATGTACGCCCTTAGAAATGGAACCAGACGTCCGTTGTGGGATTTAAAGCTGGGCCATTTTAACAACCTTCAGGTTTACATATCCTTTAAAAATGCTACCAGAAACACTAACATAGAATGGTGGGATCTGGTGGCACTGACGGTCAGGAAAGGTGGCATCTGGGTGCACTGGCAGTCAGAAAAGGTGGGATCTGGTGGCCCTGGCAGTCAGAAAAGGTGGGATCTGGTGGCCCTGGCAGTCAGAAAAGATGGGATCTGGTGGCACTGGCAGCCAGGAAAGGTGGGATCTGGTGGCACTGGTAGTCACGAAAGGTGGAACTTGCACTTGACAATCAAGCTAAAGGTTCTCAGGCAATGGCAGAAACAGCCTTTAAAGCAGTCTTTGTTCCTTTCTACCAGAAGCCTTTTTGAAATCTGAACCACCAAAAATGACGTAATTGGGATTAGGATTTGGCCATCCAGAGGCAACATCTGACGGGCAGAGCCGAAGAGCGCACGCAGCACGGGAGCGTGACCCCCGCGAATGGATCCCTCTGCACGAGACGGACGCCGCTTCACCCGGCTGGAGTCTTCGGCAGTAGCGGCGCACTGAAGATAGAGACACGCCGAGTGAGATAGGGACGCCGCCGGACAGAGGCGGCTTTCCGCTCTCAACTTCATCCCCCCCCAGCCCATTCCTTTTTTTTTTTTTTTTCCTCATTTCCCTCTTCAGTGCGGTTCCCCCCCCCCCCCCCCCCCCCCCTGCTCAACCTAATGCTATAAACATATAGAAGATACAGCGAGGCAAACAGCGAGGCAAACAGTCTCCAACAGTCTCCCACAGATTCCCCTGGAATGCAGGTAAGTCCCCTTCAAAAGGGGATTAAATGCCTAAGAGCCTGACTGCACCACAGAAGATTACAGCGGACGGGGTGAGTGCTAAGTTTCTGTTACCTTAGGCTATGGGACTTGAAACATGAAATATATATATGGTATATATGGAATACAATATGACATCCTGGGAAATTCTATGGATAAGATGTGTGAAATGTGACATTTGCTAAACACAAACTACAAACTGAACACAAAGCTGATTTGAGGAAAACGGAATATAGAGATATGGGAGAGAATGCGATACTGAATTTGGAATCAATTTAAAGATATTGATGATAGATTGAAAGGACACTTTAATAGCACTCTACTCCACTAAACATCTGTCATAGACGCACTCACTCACCCCGACAAGTAAGGACAACAAAACAACACAGGCATATCCAGAGAAGCTTGTTAAGAGGAGAGAGACAGGGGAAAGGGGAGACATTTTTTAAATTGTTTTGGTCCTTTGGGAGCGACGGAGGAGGCCCTGGGATTGCTTGAGCTAATACAAATACCACACATTTAGCAGGTTTCCAGTAAAAAACCCTCTTATATATCCCTGTGTTATACGTAAAAATTTGAATACTTACTTTTCAGCGCAACTCTATTACATCAGAGCTGGCCAAAAGGCCTCAACCTGTGACTCTCTATCTGCTTAAGAAACTTTCCAGTATATAAAAAGTATATAAAAAGGGGCATCCTGGGGAAAAATAAAATCCTTAAAAAGAAAACTAGTATGAAAGGCAGGACCACGAAAGGAGGTGATCCTGAAATACCCCTAAGGATAGTGTAAATACTAGTACAATCAAACATTACATGGTAAAAGGACTGAGTCCTAAAAGCACAGGCCTAGGCCCAGAAAAACAACAAATGAGTAAACAAGTGAAGAAGAAAGAGACAATTAAAAAAAAGAAGCGGCCGAAGCATCAGCAGGAGAGGTTACACTGGAATCTGAAATTGACAGAAGCGTCCTGGAAGAACAAGCCATGAACCCTCAGATGCCAACTAAAACTGAAATATCAGAGATGTTATTTAGAATGGAAAATTCAATCAAAAAAAGATATCTCAGCACTTCGATCGGATCTAAGCCACTTATTAAACCGCATAGAAGAAATCGAGAACAAAACAGAGAAACATACTCAGGAGATGATAAAGACACAAGAACAGCTCAGAGAGACAAAGCTGAATCAAAGGAGACTGAACTACAAATTAGAGGAAATCGAAAACCAAAATAGAAGACAAAATTTAAGAATCTAAGAAACTAGCGGAGAAAATGGCGAAGACCTCAAAAAAATTATAAGAGAGATCTTTAATCCACTCTGGAATAAGAGTCCGGAAACTGAACTGAGAATAGACAGGATACACAGAGTTAGGAAACCCCAACATATTCCAACAGAAAGCCCTAGAGACATTCTGGTAAGATTCCAGAACTATGAGGACAAGGCGATAATATGGAGCAATCTCAGAGGAAAACCCCCATTAAAAATTAAAGGGACAGAATTACAAATCTTTTTAGACCTGGCACCGGAAACATTGGCCAGGCGGAGATTACTGAAACCTTTGTTAACACAACTAAGAGTGGAAAATACGAAATATAATTGAGTTTCGCAGATTTGCCTTCCTTGTAACCTATTAAACAGGACGGAAAACCCCAGATTCCCAGAAGAGCTACCAGAATTTTGCAAAAAAATAGAAATACAAGAGATTGAAATTCCAGAATGGTCACAGAGAGAGGGGCTGGGCTAGAACGTCTAATGCTGAAAGAGGCGCTCCCCATCCCCCCCTTTTTTTTTTGGGAGTGGGCTGGGGGAGGGGACCATGGGAAACAGAGGGAGGAGAGCTCTGCACCGTAAGGGCACTTCGCTCCCCTCCTGGGAATAGCCCGTGGGAGGGGCGCGGAGGGTTAGGCGGGTTCAGAGCCACACTTCGAGGAGAGAAGACCCGATACTGGAATGAGATTCGTTTCAGCTAACGGTCTAGTGGTCAGTATTGACAAAGAGAGGGGAGGGGGAGGGAGAGGGGGGGGGATGGGGGGGGGGGGGGGGGCGGGGAGGAGGGAGGGAGATAGATGGGATAGGGAACGATACCTGTCATCTTTTGTGACAAGAAAAAAGGAAAAATTTAACGCAAGATTAAGTTTCTGACATATAACGTCCGAGGACTGAACACTTCTGCCAAAAGACACAAGATCTTAAAAGAGCTTAAATACCACCACGCAGACATAATCTTCTCCAAGAGACACACCTCTTCTTAGGAGGCAATGTAAAATTACACTCAAAAGAACACCGTACTTGGTACTATGCCGACTCAACGACTAACAAAGCAAAAGGAGTCGCAATTGGGTTTTCAAGAGAAACTAGATTTAAAGTGGAGGAAAGGCTTACGGATCCAGAGGGGAGATTCCTCTTTCTGAGAGGATACATAGGGGAAACAGAATGTACTCTGGGTAATATATACGCCCCAAATAAAAAGCCAGCAGAGTTTGTAAAAAAAATGATAGGGACCCTAGCACAGTTTAGGAGAGGGATAGTAATAATGGCAGGAGACTATAACCTATGTTTGAGCCCACAGGAAGATAGTACGTCCCGTGTGCAGGGGACGGGACAGGTGTCTCTCAAAAAATTGAAGCAAAAACTGCACCAAAACCAATTGGTGGACGTGTGGAGAGCTCTACACCCGAAAGAACGAGATTACACCTTCTTCTCCCCGGTACATGGGACGTACACACGCATTGACTATTTTCTAATTGACCATAACACACTGACTAAGGTGACAGAGGCTGAAATAGGGATCGCTACTCTGTCAGACCATTCCCCAGTAATGATGAATATAGAAGAAATGAAACCACAGAGACCAGCCGTTAATTGGCTACTAAATGAGACGCTTCTTAGTGAAAAACAAGACGCAGAAAGAATAAGCGATGAACTGATGCATTTCTTCAAAATAAACGATACACAAGATATCTCATATTCAACATTATGGGAAACACATAAAGCATTTATAAGGGGTATATTTATATCCATGGGGGCCGGGAAAAAAAAGGTGAGAGAAAAGGAAATTAGAAGATTAACAGAGGAAATATACGAACTGGAACAGTTGCATAAAAGACCAGAAGGGAGAAACCAAGAAATATACCATCAACTAATATCCAAAAGAGAAGAACTAAAAGATCAACTAACACAGGATACAAAAAGGGTTTTCAACAGAATTCTGAAAGAAAAATACCTAAGTGGCAACAAAATTGGGAAACACCTGGCAAAGACCCTAAGGAAGGAAAAGTCGAGAAATTACATCGAAAAAATCCGAAATAAACAAGGAGAATTAGTTTATAAAACAAAAGAGATAGCAGAGGTTTTCCGAGATTACTATAGTACACTCTACGATGTCAAGAAAGGCAAAGAAGGAAGAGGAAAAACAACCACGATCAAACAGTTT
This sequence comes from Lithobates sylvaticus, assembly GCA_028564925.1. Lineage (NCBI taxonomy): Eukaryota > Metazoa > Chordata > Amphibia > Anura > Ranidae > Lithobates > Lithobates sylvaticus. The sequence continues at coordinate 774,560,776 of CM053026.1, read as the reverse complement.
TTAGACAAATCAGGAATATCCCAACTAAATTCAAATGATAGCGAAGAAATGGAAATTACAGAGCAGGAAATAAAAAAAGCTATCCTACAAACACCAACAGGAAAAAGCCCAGGCCCGGACGCTTTCCCCATGAAATATTTCAAGAAATTCGAGAAAATCCTGATACCCCGGCTTTGTACCTACATGAACGGACTCGGAGTAGATTACGGGGCTAAGCTCAGAAGCACAGAGAGCACAGATAACTGTAATTTTAAAAGAAGGGAAAAATGAAAATTTATGCCCAAGCTATAGACCAATTTCACTCCTGAATTGCGACACAAAACTTTATGCAAAAGTCCTGGCCAATAGGTTAAGAGATAAAATGAAGGAATTGGTCCATAAGGACCAGGTAGGTTTTGTTTCAGGGAGAGAGGGGCGTGATAACTGAGTCAGATCTCTCCTCTTGTTGCAAAAAATGAAAGCACATGGGCCCCCAGGTCTATTGCTGTCAATTGATGCTGAAAAAGCATTTGACAGAGTAGACTGGGGGCTCATGATAGAGACATTGAAGTATATGGGCTTAGGTGATAGGATGATACAAAGAATTAGGGTGTTATATGAAGTACCAACTGCAACAATAAAAATTAATGGAGAGCATTCAACTCCCTTCACAATGAGAAATGGGACGAGACAAGGATGTCCCCTGTCCCCGCTTCTTTTTGTGCTCTCGCTGGAACCATTACTAGCAACAATTAGAGCAAATAAGGAAATCAGAGGAATAAAAATCGGCGACGTCGAGCATAAAGTCGCAGCCTTCGCGGACGACCTGCTGTTCTATGTTTCTGAACAAAAATTATACAATGCCACGATTGATTGAAACGTTAAAACAATATGGTGTAATAGCAAATTTCAAAATCAACTTAAACAAATCGGAAATTTTGAACATAAATATGGAACCTAACGAGACACATGAGTTACAAAAAGAATACCCATTCCCTTGGAAAAAGAAAGGTCTAAAATATTTGGGGATCAAATTAGCAAACTCAGTAGAACAATTATTCAGTGAGAATTATATCCCACTACTAGACGAAATCAAAAACGAGATCAAAAAGTTATCCTTAAGACCCCTATCATGGTTTGGCCGGATCAACACAGTTAAAATGGTACTCCTACCTAAAGTCACATATAAATTTTCAATGCTACCAATCCCTCTACCAGATTATTATTTTCAAACCTTAAATTCTATTATAAGCAGGTTCATCTGGCAAAATAAAAAAACCCAGGATCTCCCGCAATATTTTGAGGCAGAACAAAGATCAAGGAGGAATGGGGATCCCGGATTTAAAAAAATACTACTACGCGGTCACGGTGTCACGAGCAATAGAGTGGGCACGGGAAACAGAAGATAAACACTGGGTTAAAATGGAGAGTATGATAAGAGAAAAAAGTTTAAAAAAGGTAATTTGGATTCCTCCACATTTAAGAGATTTGGGCACGAACACACAAAAAATAACTAAAAATGTACTAAAAATATGGGATTTACTACACAAACAATATAAGTGGAAGTATAACTCACTGCTAATGATTTTAAGTGATAATGAGTATTTCCCACCAGGACAAAAACACGTAGGGGGTCAATGGATAGGGGAAAACACGCAGTTAAAAGATATAATAGATAAAGGAAAAATAAAAACACTAGTAGAATTACAGCACAATCAAACACAAATAAAAATAAATGAGTGGCGATACCTACAGTTGGCCCATTTTGTAAGGAGCCTCCCCCAACCGATGAGAACAAAAGAAAATTATACAGCATTGGAAAAAATCTGTGCTGACACAGGGAGGGAAAAAAAGAAAACAATATCCCGGATTTATAGAGCTATTCTTGCAGAGGAGAAACTGGAGATACCGCCTTTTTTTTAAAAAATGGGGCACGGAGTTGGGAGCACATGATTATATGCATAAAGTCAAAAAAATATTGAAATTAACCCATATATCAGCTATTGACACCTTGACGGCGGAGATGAACTATAAATGCCTCTCCAGATGGTATATGACACCTGACAAACTTAACAAATTCTATCTAGATAACTCACAGAATTGCTGGAGGGGATGCAATAAGCCGGGCACTATGGCCCACATTTGGTGGGAGTGCCCAAAAATAAAAAAATTCTGGAAAGAGATTTTAAGCCTTATAAAGATAATCACTGACGTAACCATAAAGGAAGATCCATGGATATGTTTATTCCATGGGACAGATGACCCAATAAAACACTACATAAACACAATGATTCCCCAGATGCTAAATGCAGCCAAGGGTCTTATTCCGAAAAAATGGCAACACGAAGAAGCTCCAACTAAAAGAGAATGGGCTCTAAGAGTGGAAGAAACATATCATCTCGAAAAACTAAGATACAATGGAGAAGGGGAAGAAGATGTTCCGCAAAAATGGAAAAAATGGCAGATATTCAAACAGACATGGGAATATGTCGAAACGATTATATAAAATGGAAGGAAATAGAAAAATGGCTTTCGAGGAAAAAAAAAAAGGACGAGAGGTATCGGGAAATAGGGAGGGTGGGATCGGGAGGGGGAGGGGGAGGGAAGAGAAATGGGAGGAAAAAAAAAAAAAAGGGGAAAAAAAAACCTACACACTTTAAAAGAGTAACAAATATTTAAAAGGGAATATAATAAACAATATAGAATATGATAAGCTTCACGGTTTAAATCATCAAGTAACAAGGATCCACAATGATGTGAAATATAACGAGAGATGTAAATGAAAAAAAAAAAGGATTTGGCCATCCAAATCTGTGAAATTTGGTCCAAATTTAATGTCATTGGGAATTCAGGTTCAACTTGGTGTCTCAGTCCCAGAACCTGTATATAGACACAACAAAAAAAAAACAGAGGCGCAGATACATACAGTACTCCCAAGTCCTGAAGTGAGGCAAGTAAAGCCTGTGGTCAGCACTAGGGATGGGCCCGGTGTTCGAATCGAACATCGGCCGTTCGTCCGCTCGTCGAGGGCAGAACTCTGAGGGCCGTTCGCATCAAATTCGTGTGATGCGAACGGTCCACAATGCACTGCGCCAGTCGCAGTGCATTGCTGGCTGATGATTGGCCAAGCATGCACTGTGACCCTGCATGCTTGGCCAATCATAGAGCCAGCTGCGAGGAGAGCAATAATTGGCCACAGGCAGGATGCCTGTGGCCAATTATAGCTCAGGGGGTTTAGTACACGCCCCACACTATATAAGGCCGCCGCGTCGGCGGCCTCGTGTAGTGGGTTCCGGCTTGAGGAACAGTAATAGTGTACTGTACATGTACACACTATATGTGAATCAATTATTCTCAGCTTTTGTTTGTGGGGAAAAGTGTAGGGATAGAGGAAAAATAGGCAGGGATAGTCTGTTCTTCTCAGTGCTGTTCTCTAGCAATCCAGCCATCTGCAGAAGTTAGTGTGTGTGCGTGCTGTGTGGTACCGCCTCCCTGATCACAAACCAAGCGCAATCATCCCTGAATTTCCGGTCTGTCTGGTTGTCGGCAACAGCGGGTGGAACGCACGCCGATCCACAGCGGGAATTACAAAGGGAGAGATCCTCCAAACCACATTACCGATTTTAAAGGCGAGCAACCCCAGTGCCGGGCGGGCACCGGGAAATGTAAGTGGCCATTTGGCTAGTGCTGTTTTATATCCATTTTAAAAATAAAAGCAAGATTACACTATGAGGTGTTTTTCTCTGATCCCACACATGTATCCATTTCTGACCTGAACTGATCTGTGAGGAGGAAGAGCTGTCTAAAAAGTTTTGGTGTATCTGAGAACAGGCAAAGTCCTGTAAAAGTGCATTTGATTGTTTTTTAAGTAAAGCAATCAACAACATCTGGTAAGCGGCCAGCTACAATTTTGTCTTATCACTTTGTCTGAAGGAAGAATTTGCTGTGGTGAAGGGAGTCACGCTACCTTGGAAAAGAGTGAATTCAACACTCAACAACTAAAAGAATTGATGTCATGAACTTTCTTTTTCCACATATGTTTTAATTTTAATTTTTATGTGTTGTACACAAAGACTTTCTTAAGGAAGATTTTTTCCACTTGAGGCTATATGGCATGTGGCGCCATCTGGTGATTTAGTTGCAACAATTGTTAATTGGTGTGATTATGATGTAAATTTCTCCTAAGATCGTTAAGGATTGAGTTTTTTAAGCGGGAGCACTTATAACTGTTTAGTTTAAACAATACGGTGTCGCACCACAAGCACAACACCATATTAACATTTTGAATTATTAGGCAAGGTTGCGCCTATAGCAATCTAATTTATTCCACGTAGTGGAGCCCAACGAATTAAATTAGGATCACTTAATTGACACCAGATAGGAATATATGGGTATAGTATATTTTATTGAACACTAAAGGTGCACCAGTGCACTAACAATATAGAATTCAACCTACACAGTTTCTCCCCACCTGGGACACATACACCTTAATACAGGCACCGACCACTCACCTGAGAGATCAACCAAAACCAGAAGAACATATCACTATCTAATTATATTTATTTATTTTTATATAGATTATCACATTTTTTTAGATATATCAGCGCCCCATTTTGTAATACCACACTATCACTCTAAATATCACGATTTCAAAGGGAGCAGCATAATTATAATTTAAATCTAGCTAATGTTCAAGCATTAAGCACCTACTGTAGCAATTATCAATCAACTTATAATTGTTTAAGATTTCCAAGCGCGGGGTTGAGACAACCAACCAACGGTTGCCTACTTGCACATATGTCTCAAGCGTAGCTCGCGTGGCCAAAACATCAGCCGCTTGGGCACCACAAGCATGACCAGACATATGTTGACCTGCCATGCAGCTTGTTGGCAAGTACACCTTAAAGACCCACACCAAAGAACAAAGCGGACCTCTCCTTGCTCTGCTCCTCATCAGCTGGGATCTCCAACCCCGCTATACCTTCAGTCCTCTCTGAAAGCTGCACTGAGAGGAATGAAGGTGTAGAATTAGGTGTGTCACAGCCAAGTACTTGCGGGCACTCTGCTAGCAGTACACCGACGTCCGATTGTACCAGGCAAATTTCCCTGCCCCAGCTGCTGGACTGTCGAAAGAAGTTTACTCCCAGCCATCCACATGCCCAGCGGTTGAATGCTAGCTTGGCTAAATTGCTAGCACTTCAACTGCTGCCTTTTCAGTTGGTAGACTCGGCCCCCTTCCGTGAGTTTGTTCAATGTGCGGTTCCTCAGTGGCAGGTTCCCAAACGCCACTTTTTCTCACGGAAGGCGATTCCGGCTCTCTACCGGCATGTGGAAGGCAATGTCTTGGCCTCGCTGGACAGGGCGGTCAGCAGTAAGGTGCATATTACCGCTGACTCATGGTCCAGCAGCATGGACAGGGACGTTACCTATCTTTCACGCCCCATTGGGTCACTCTTTTGGCAGCTGGGAGGGATGCAGGACAAGGTGCAGTAGTGTTGGAGGTTGTTCCGCCACCACGCCTCCAAAATGCCACTACTGGTTGTGACACACCTCTCTCCTCCACCCCCTCCTCTTCTTCTTCCTCAATGGCCTCTTCGAATGCTCTGTCCTCAGAACCAGTGGTGCTCCGTAGGCGTCCAAGGGGCTACGCAAGTACGCAGGCAAAAAGATGCCATGCCGTGCTTGCGCTGGTGTGTTTGGGGGACAGGAGCCACACTGGGGCAGAGGTTCTGTCAGCTCTGCAGGGGCAGGCCGAGAGGTGGTTGACGCCACGCCAGCTTAAGCCAGGAATGGTGGTTTGTGACAATGGCACCAACCTCCTCTCCACCCTGCGACAGGGACAGCTGACCCATGTGCCCTGTATGACTCGCGTCCTTAACCTGGTGGTGCAGCGGTTCTTGGGCCGGTACCCAGGCTTACAGGATGTTCTGAGGCAGGCCAGGAAAGTCTGTGTGCATTTCCGCCGATCATATAATGCCAGTGCTCGGCTGGCTGAGCTGCAAAAGGAGTTGAACCTGCCCAAGAACCGCCTTATATGTGACATGCCCACCAGGTGGAACTCAACGTTGGCCATGCTGCAGCGACTGCACACGCAGCAGATGGCCATCAATGAGTACCTGTGCGACTATGGCACCAGGACAGGGTCAGGGGAGCTCAGATTTTTTTCCCCACGCCAGTGGAGCATGATCAGGGATGCATGCACTGTCCCGTCACCATTTGAGGAGGCCACGAGGATGGTGAGCAGTGACAGTGCATGCATCAGTGACACTGTACCTCTTGTCCACCTGTTGGAGCATACACTGCGTGGAATAATGGACAGGGCACTTGAGGCATAACAGAGGCAGGAAGAGGAGGACTTCCTTGCCTCTCAAGGCCCCCTTTATCCAGACAGTGTTCCTTCTCTCCCACCCATCACACCGGAAGAGGAGGAGGAGGAGGATTGTGCCAGCATGGAGGTGGAGCCTGGCACTCAGCATCAGCAGCAGCAGGTTTTTAGGGATGATTTACAGTTCCAAGAAACCGGTGGACTTGTACGTGGCTGGGAGGAGGTGGCTGCGGATCATGTCATCCTCAGTGACCCAGAAGACTTCGGACCGAATGCCTCAGCTAACCTACGTTGCATGGCCTCCCTGGTCCTGCAAAGCCTGTGGAAGGATCCTTGTATTCTTCGGATCAAGGAGAGGGACCATTACTGGCTGGCCACTCTCCTTGATCCACGGTACAAGGGTAAGGTTGCGGACTTTATCTTGCCATCGCAGAGGGAGCAGAGGATGAGACATCTCCAGGAGGCCTTGCAGAAAGGTCTGTGCAACACGTTCCCAGAGACTGGGAGGTTACAAACTCCTGGTCCTGGACGACGAGTTGCTGAGGCTTCGGTCAGTAGCAGAAGGAGCGGTGGGGAAGGTGGACGTCTGACCGATGCGTTCAGACAATTTTTTAGTCCGCAGCCCCAAGGTATGATCGGTTCCAGCAACCATCGCCAGTGTCTGATATACATGGTGCAGGAATACCTAGGGGCAAGGTCAGACTTGGACACCTTTCCCACTGAAAATCCTCTGGCTTACTGGGTCTTGAGGATGGATCACTGGCCAGAGCTTGCACAGTATGCAATTGAGCTACTGGTCTGTCCTGCATCCAGCGTTCTTTCCGAACGCACATTTGGTGCTTCTGGAGGCTTTGTCACCGATCACAGGGTTTGTGCCTGTCCACCGACTGGGTTGATCGACTGACCTTCATAAAGATGAATCAGTCTTGGATCACCACCAGCTACCAGGCACCTGAAGCGGATATAACTGAATAATTTATAATGTTACATCCCTTCAAGACTGCCTATGCTGATGCTGAGTGACTGTCCTGTTATGTTGACTGACTATCCTCTTCCTCCTCAATGATCCTGATGATAGCTTGGAAGAACATTTTTGTTTCTGGGTGCCACCACCAGTGGCTAAGGCCCAATTTTTCAGCCCCTGTTTAACAGGGGCTTGTAATTACAATTTTTTATGCAATGCTTTGCAACAGGTCTCATTGCTGTGCTCGAAGTACAGTATCTGTGAGGGGTTGCAGTGTTGTGGCACCAGCACCAGTGCCTAAGGCACAATTTTCCAGCCCCTGTTTAACAGGGGTGTATAATTTCAAATCTCGATCTAATAATTCACATCAGGGCCCATTCCTGCGCCCACTAAGAGTAACTGTGAGGGCTTACAGTGTTGTGGCAACACCATCCACCACCACCACCACCAAAGGCCCAATTTTTCTGCCCCTGTTCAACAGGTGCATGCAATTACAATTCTTGATCTAATAATTCACAGCAGGGCCCATTCCTGTGCCCACCAAGAGTAGCTGTGAGGGCTTACAGTGTTGTGGCAACACCAACATCTAATGGGGCAAATTTCGGGAGAGTATATACGGCAGGCCCCTACTTTCAAACATCCAACTTAGAAACGAGAAAACAGGAAGTGAGAGGAAATGGGGTAGCCATGCCATTTTTCTCAAATATTTTCATCCATATTGCCAGGACAAGACATGACATTAAAGCCGCAAGCAATTTTAAATGGCTTCTTTTTTTTCCTTTACAAATTTCATTTTTTGCAGGGACAGCAGGGGCGGATCCAGGGCTGAGAGCCCGGGTGGCTCCGTTTGTGAGAGACAGCGGGCCGCTCCGCGGGCGGGCCGGGCGCCTTGGTTGGTGAGCAGCTGTGCGGCTCGGTGACAGTGTGTGAGTGGGCTGCTGGCCAATCAGGGAGCCGGCGGGCGGGGAGCAGAGAGATGACATCATCTCTCACTGCCCGGCGCCCGCCCTGCATCCCTGCAGTTCCGCCCTCACTCACTCACTGTGCAGTGTGCAGGCAGCCGCGGCAGCAGAGAGATTACATCATCTCTCTGCTGCTTGACTGGTAATCTGCTGCCTGACTCTGGGACACAGAAAGAGACAATTATAGCAGGCAAGTGACAATCCGCAACGTGTGGCATGGGACGTGGCAAGTGACAATCTGCAATGCGTTGCAAGTGACAATCTGCATCTGGTGACAGGCGACGTGGCAAGTGACAATCCGCAACATGTGGCATGGGATGTGGCAAGTAACACTCAGCAACGTGTGGCAAGTGACAATCTGCAACGTGTGGCATGGGACGTGGCAAGTGACAATCTGCATCTGGTGACAGGCGACGTGGCAAGTGACAATCTGCATCTGGTGACAGGCGACGTGGCAAGTGACAATCCGTAACGTGTGGCAGGTGACAGTTGCAAGTGACACGCTCAGGGCTCCCACTGATTCTGCATTATGGTGAGTTGAACCATTTCATTTTTTAATACAATGTAATAATAGTAATAATGCGCTTCAATCATCCTGACACCATAACAACCATGGTGCCGTGATGAGGTACCATATTTAAAGAAATATTTCACTTTTATTTTTCACTTTATGCATCATTAAAATGACTGCTCCCGAAAAAACGTCAGTTTTTAAAACTTTTTTTGCATTGATACATGTCTCCTGGGGCAGGACCCGGTCCCCAAACCTGTTTTATGACATTAACATGCATATTAGCTGTTATAATTAGCACTTTAGATTTCAAACGTTCGCGTCCATTGTAACTAATAGGGTTCCAACGTTCACGCAAATTTTCGGTCCGTTCGCAGGTTCTGGTGCGAACCGAACCCGGGGGTGTTTGGCTCATCCCTAGTCAGCACCATGCCCTGGCTGACAACACCCTTTTGGGTGGTATACGATGCAATGGAATCATATTTTTGGTGGGACAACACAATAAATGAGGCTACACCGGCCCTATGTCAGGATGAACACCTAAATACTTGAGAAGGAAGGAGAGATTCATATTTAAAAGATTTATGAATCTGTTACTGAAAGCATAATCTTTGTTTAGGGACATATATACAGTATATTTATAATTCTAACAATTATAATTGGTATATATACTGTGTATGTGTGTGTGTGTGTGTGTGTGTGTGTGTAATATATATATATATATGTATGTATATATGTAGTGTGTATATATTTATATATATATATATATATATATATATATATATATATATATATATATATATATATATATATATATATATATATATATATATATATATATATATATATGTATATATATATATATATATATATATATATATATATATATATATATATATATATGTTTCTTACATAAAAATATAATTTAGAAACAGGTATTGGAGATTCCAACTTTCCATAAACATTATTGTTCTTAGGTAGTTTCCATGCTCAGGATGATGAAATCAAATGTTTATTTTGCGATTCTAAGATTGTTTGTTTTATTTTTCAGTATCAAAAATAAACTAATGATCAGCTTTGGGAAATGATTGGCCCCCCACTGGGATTGATCACCACCAAAGTAATTGATCAGAAGAGTATATAAAAAGGGTGATGTGAGAAGTCATTAGATGTAACGCTCTGCTGAACCTCTCCGGAGTATGGGCATACATGGAGGACTCCAACATACTCAGGAAGATGATCATTATAATACAAATCTTTATATTCCCAGGATAAATAGTGAGGAGAACAGTGCCAAGGTACAGTAAATATTCTGCTAATGTCACTGTATGAAGGATGGCTTTTACACACAGCTTCTAAAAGATCAAAACTGCTCTATGTAGTGGGAGAAATAACAATACCAGTACTGGTGTACATATATATATTATGGATATTGTAAAATTGAATGTCATGTTGGTGCTTTTTATAATGTCTATGTATTGTGCTCTCTACTCTGACAGTAATAGCAGTCCAGCTCTAGACTGACTCTGACTGTTAATGTAACGACACACACAGCATTCTTCTCCATTGATCTCAATTGTACCTGTTCACTGCTCTGCCAATGTAAGAACACACGCAGCATATTTCTCTACTGACCACCAATCTAACCGCACACACAGCATTCTTCTCCACCGACCGCCACTGTACTGATTCAATTCTTTCCCGACCCCGTCCAATGTAACAGCACACACAGCATTCTTCTCCACCGACCGCCACTGTACTGATTCAATTCTTTCCCTACCCGGCCAATGTAACAGCACACACAGCATTCTGCTCCACTGACCGCCACTGTGTTGATTAACTTCTTCAGATACTGCTGACAATGTAACAGCACACACAACATATTTCTCTACTGACCACCACTAATGTAAAAGCACCCGCAACATTTTTCTCTACTCTACTACCCTTATGCCGTGTACACATGGTCGGACATTCCTGACAGAAAAAGTCTGATGGGAGCTTTTCGTCGTATATTCCGACCGTGTGTAGGCCCCATCGGACTTTTTCCATCGAAAAATTCAGACGGACTTAGATAGAGAACATGTTCTAAATTTTTCTGCGTTTTCTAGCGGAAAAAACGCTCGTCTGTATGCTGTTCTGATGCAGTGGCTATTGAACTTCCTTTTTATAGTGCCGTCGTACGTGTTGTACGTCACCACATTCTTGACGGTCGGAATTTGGTGTGACCTCGTGTATGCAGTGGAATTCCGTCGGAAAAAACCTTCAGAGTTTATTCCAACGGGAAAACCGATCGTGTGTACAGGGCATTACACTTGATTTCCTAGAGTGACTCTGACTGCCAATGTAAAAGCAAAAGTGACATTCTTCTCCGGTGGTGGCCACTGTACCTGTTCACTTCACCAACTGCTGCCAATGTAACAGTAAACGGAGCATACTTCTCTACTGACCACCATCAATGTAACAGCACACACATTTTCCCCCACTAATTGCCGCTGTTCCAGTTCCATTTTTTGCTGACTGCCATCAATGTCACAGCACACTCAGCATACTTCTCTACTGACTGCCACCAATGTGATTGCACACACAGGTTTTTTATTAACTGCCACTGTACTAGTAACTTTTCCACTGGCTGCCACCAATGTAGAAGCACACACAGAGTTTTTTTTCTCTATTGACTGTCACTAATGTAATAGCACATGCAACATTCTTCTCTACTGACAGAGTAGAGCAAATCCGGTGTAGGGTTTAACGTGAAGAGAAGAATGCCATCTGCGAATTGGGATACCTGAAATTCTGTGTGCTTTTTCAGCTATGCACATAGCCATTAGCCCCATGGCCTCTGGGATATGGATTTCGCATATATCCACTAAGGATGCTACCTTTTAGGTTTCTGGAAGATCAATGACATGTAAATTGTTCCACCTTGAGCGATTCTCAAGATCTTCTAACTAGTCTTAGATATATTTATCTGAGAATGTTGCAGCAAGGCTAGAATAGATTGGCAGAGTTCCTTCTCCAACACAGAGATATGATGCTCAGCCTCAGAGAGCCTTTGTGCCTGATCTCCAAGTTCCTTATCTATCTGGTCTATGCCTACTGCCACAGCTCTATCCACAGCTGCTGTAATGGTAGAGGATAAGAGAGCCGCCATTGCTTTAGCGATCCTGTTTTGAGAATTCTAGTGATTGGTCTGAATGGGTTCAGGAGATTGTTGGCTGGTTCCGCCAGCTGCCGCCTCAGTCCCAGCAGCCATATGCGTTCACAGGTATAAAAATAAAATAAAATAAATGTGCAGACTACTGTCTTTTTTCTGCCATCACTTTTTCACTTTTCTATGTTTCTGAGCAGCTTTGCGGTTGTCCTCACTCTCAGTCTAAGGAATCTTTCACATATATATGTCCATTTTGACGGACTCCGCTTGCTCAGCTGGGATTGACCTGTTGATCATCGCTGAGGCGGCGGATGACAGGTCCGTCTCTGCTCACTGTGCAGGGTCGGACCTGTCAGAGCCTCGCTCTCCTCTATAGGGGAATGAATGAAAACAGACCGCCTGTCCGTTTTCATCCGATTCGCCAGGCGGACGGAAAATAGGGTTTTCATCCGTCTGCATTTAGCAGATTTGGGCGGATTAGATGTTAGCGGACATGTCATCGTGGACATCCATCGTTCCATAGTGGTACATGTAGCGTCCGTTCAGGTCTGCCTGCAAAACTGACAGGCGGACCTGAACAGTCCGTATGTGTGAAAGGGGCCTTAGGCTCACATCCCTGCTGACAGGGAAAAACTTAAAGCGTTTCGGCACACATTTCATTTAGTAAATCTCTTTGCCTTCCAAATCAGGCAAAGAGTACTAAATGAAATGTGTTTTTTTTTTTTACTTACCTTGTAATCGATGACTTCCTGTCTTCTGTCTCTTCGGGGGTGGGCGGGGTCTTGCGGGATCCTCGTCACGCCGCACTGTCTCCTGGGATCTGGTGTCATTGATCCCAGGAGTCAGTGCGGGCATCTTCCGAAATCTCGCGAGATTTCGGCCACATCTTCCGAAATCTCGCGAGATTTCGGCCACATCTTCTTGTGAGATGTTTCACATGCCCACAGGCAAGATGGCCCCCAGCACAAAAGAAGAAGATGAAGAACTTCATCGGACGAAAACCGGCGGCGATCGAGATGGAAGATGGAACAGGTAAGTCCCCCAATTGAAATAGCCCAAAAAAAAAAAAAAAGAGTGCAGAACCGCTTTAAATAGAGGTGCTCACCTCTCTCTCACTTCTCACCACCAAGATAGAAGAACTTTCACAGACAGTTTCACATAAATCATCTCTTCGCTCAACCTACCTGAACAGTGTCCATTGGGATCTTTAGTCCAAAAAGTCTTAGTGCCATTATATGGCTGCTGTCTCAAACTACCACTGCCAGGATTCTTAGCACTCTGCATAGAAGTCTATGGGTTTGCTCGGCTTTAGCTCTCCCCCTGCTGGCCAGAGGAGAATGGTGCAGCATAACACAAGTATCTCAGTAGAGGGAGAGAAGAATAAAAGGCAATGTCCCCATCTCTATATTTCTGTAGTCCAGCACTTGGCTACATATATGTTTATTTATATTGGTGTAGCAAGGTGCTGGCTAGTCTAGGTTTGTCATCGTGGCACATTCTTTAACCACTTAAGCCCCAGACCAATTTGTAGCCAAAGGACCAGGACCCTCACTTTAACTGACAATTGCTCGTGTGACGTGGCTCCCAAACAAAATTTGCGTCCTTTTTCCCCACAAATAGAGCTTTCTTTTGTGGTATTTGATCGCCTCTGCGGTTTTTATTTTTTGCGCTATAAACAAATATAGAGCGACAATTTTGAAAAAAATGCTATATTTTTACTTTTCGCTATAATAAATATCCCCAAAAAATATATAAAACATTTTTTTTTTTTTCCAATTAGCGATTATTGAATGGTTTGCGCAAAAGTTATAGCGTTTACAAAATTGGGGGATAGTTTTATAGCAATTTTTTTATTGTGACTGCGACATTATGGTGGACACATTGGACATTTTTGACCATTTTTGGGACCATTGTCATTTATACAGCAGTGAAGGAGTTAACCACTAGGGGGCGGGGAGGGGTTACGTGTGTGTGGGTTTTTTTTTTTACTGTAGGGGCGTGGCTTTGCGTCTGACGTCACTGATTGTCTTTCCCAATGACAGGGAACAGCCGATCAGTGACAGCGTCACTAGGAAGCATGGGGAGAGGTTTGTTTAAACATACCTCTCCCCGTTCTTCAGCTCCGTGACCCGATCGTGGGACACCAGCGGCGATTGGGTCCCGCGGCCGCGGTCACAGAGCTGAGGACCGGGTCGCGAGTGTGCCGCCGGCTGGGCTCTTAAAGAGACACGTGCCATTCTGCCGACGTATATCGGCGTGAGCCGGTCCTTAAGCGGTTAACAAGGGCTGCCTTGAGTTTGTTCCCCTTTAGTGTTCAGCCTGGGCATTGTGACATAATTTCCTGAAGACAGAAAGTGAGAGACCACTACTGGAAGCAGGGGATCATTTGACATGTGGTCCGGAGATCCAGAATTTACATAGAGCCAATGCTGCAGACTACAAGTTCCACCTGGCTGGAGAGAGAGGAATGCTGGACATAAATAGCCTGGTCCAGGAAGGAGCATTCTCTCTTGGGACCATGGACTTCAGCTGAGAGCAGGGACCTGGCCACTCTGGTGGTTGCGTGCAGGCGCCGCGGCCTGGACAACGTGGTGATTCTTCAGCAAGTGAGCCATACATGTTCAGGCAGATCCACAATCGCTATCTGGGGTCACTCATCGTCACCATTACAGACCCAGCCGAATCCCTGTGTCACCAGGCGCATTGGCAGGCACCCTTCACTCTTCACTGGTTCCAGATTTTTCAAGAGTCTGTTCTGGGACATCCTATTTCCTTGAGCCTTGGTATCATTGAATTGGTGAGCGGGCATAAGCCCACACTGTGTACACCCTACAAAAGACACTGCATGCAGACACCTTTACCCCCTCTCTTTACACAAAAGCTTCTAGCTGGAAACACTTTGTATACGATATCCACCATTTCTGGTCACCATTGCACAGCAACCCCTCTGGGCTCTTGTTGAGCTAGCTGAAGATTCTGAACACCTTTGCTACTTCTCTTCTATTGTATATCATCTGTATATTTGTTAAGACTAAAGTTTGAGATGGGAAAGATATCTGCATTAACATTCATTTCTCTCTGTTGACTTAATCTTTAGTTAAATACTTATTTGCTTTGCTACAGTCAGAACCCAGGATGTCAGAGGTGTTGGGAGGCTTGTAAGGTCAGGTTTGGGGACACATCTTCCAGCGGGCCCCTACGGGGGTGGTGCTACGCTGGTATAATGAGGAACGAGGAGTGCAGTAATTTATTCTGCTAAACCGTATCAAGGAATTGCCTCTTCCACCGATCTTTGTGGTGTAGATTCATGGGTCTCTTCATGCTTATGGTGCCCATATGGCTGGTAATTTAACAACAGCAGAGGCAGCAGACCGTGGTGTTAAAAAAAAAATAGTCCTAGACTGAAGAGCTCTGCGGACCAGATCTGGGAATAGCAGTGGCCTTTGCCTGCGAGGCGTTGCTGTCCATTGAAATAGGATAGCTGCTCCCGCCTGTGTTTTGCAAGCTGCCCCTTCCCCTGGACAACATCATTCCTGACTGCTGTTTTCACTTACAATCTGCCACCTTGTCACCCCTACCTTCTAATTTATGGAGAAGAGGACAGAGCAGGTGTTCTTTAGTCCTAACTCGCTTCCTGTTCTTTAATGTCAATGCTGCTCCTCCATAGCTCCAGCACAGTGAGTGAGGGTTGACACCCTAGGACAGGAGGTTTGTTACTGGCTGGGCCACCAGGTGAAAAAAGAAACCATCACCGCACAATAAAATCTTAGGGCTATTAAGCTGCAGTATGTTACATTTGTGTTCTTCGGTTCAGATACACTCTAGCTTTACATGTCAAGCTGGGTGCTAAAATATAAACCATCGCTTTTTCACAGGTGTCACGTCAAAGGAATGAAACAATTGTTGTAGAAGTCCTGATTGTTGGGTTTCATGGGTTTAATGAATACAGAATTCCACTTTTCCTTCTCTTATTGATTATCTACACCGTTACCTGCATTGACAACCTCCTGATCATCTCTCTAGTATGGAAGAGCCCTCATCTCCACTCCCCCATGTACTTCCTGATCAGTAATTTACTCCTTTGTGAATTTGTTGGTTCAACAGGAGTTGAACCGTCGGTGATGCAAAACATCCTATGGGGAAGAAGCGTTGTTCCTTATGTTGATTGTGTCCTCCAGATGAATGTAGTGATTGCTGTTTTAGTCTTTGAGACTTTTCTGCTGACGCTGATGTCCTATGACCGATATTTGGCCATCTGCCAACCATTGAGATATGCTGCTCTCATGAACATTAGGCTATGCCTATATCTTGTCATCGGCTTTTGGTTGTTTTCAGCTGCAGTTGTAGCCATTTTTTTTTACTTCTTTATGTGTCTAAAATTTTGTGCCCCTGTTACCATCTATTATTTTTTTTGTGAATACACTGCATTCTCTATTCCGGTGTGTGTTATGTCAAACGCAAAACCCCTTGTCATATACGGATGGGTGATAAGTTATCTGCTTAATTTACCTTTTGGGCTTATTGTCTTGTCCTACATACTGATCATAATCTCCATCCTCCGGATAAAATCGTCCGCCGGGAGACGGAAAGCCTTTTCCACATGTAGTTCCCATCTCCTAGTGGTGTCTTTATATTTCGGAATACCATTTTCTTCATATGCAGTGTCATTTACTGCAATAATAAGTGACAGCATTTATACCGGGCTCTCCTTTATATACTATTTGGTGCTTCCCATGTTAAACCCCATAATTTACACTTTAAGGAATCAGGACATTCATAAAGCTTTAAAGGCATCAGTGACTGACATGAAAAGAATATCGTGCTGCTAAAGGACATTCAAGATAAGGAGACTTATGGGCCAGGGGGAAATAATGATGTGAACACCAGTTTTATAGGGCATGAATTTATTTGTGTAGGATACACTGAAAAAAGGGCAAATGTTGTAATTATTTCTCTTTGTCTGTGTTCTCTATGTTGCATGGTAGTGTATTACATGTTGCGTTCCCTTGTATGGTCGTTTAATAAATGTTGTGTTCCCTTGTCTGACTTCCAAAGAGAATCCTTGGTGTCTGTTTAGCTGATGCATTGGTAATCATAATGTTCCTTTCTTTTATGTTGCTTTAGCTCTTCATGTTAATGTTGGCTTTTTGAAATTCCCAGTGGACTGGGGTCGTTAAGGTGGATATTGAGTGAGTTCTATAATCACTTTTGATGCAGCAGTTTTGTTTGACCACAATCAATGTCAGCAATCTGTCATTTAATTTATGGCCCCTATTATTCTTCCCCAATGGAGTCTTGCCATGCTTGCTGGAGACTGGAGCTCTTGGAGTCTTGTTATGCTTGGTGGAGACTGGTGATCTTGGAGTCTTGCCATGCTTGGTGGAGACTGTTGCTCTTGGAGTCTTGCCATGCTTGGTGGAGACTGTTGCTCTTGGAGTCTTGCCATTCTTGGTGGAAACTGTTGCTCTTGGAGTCTTGCCATGCTGGGTGGAGACTGATACTCTTGGAGTCTTGCCATGCTTGGTGGAGACTGATGCTCTTGGAGTCTTGCCATGCTTGGTGGAGACTGATGCTCTTGGAGCTTTCTCATGCTTGGTCAAGACTGGTGCTCTTGGAGTCATGTGATGCATTTTTTGCTCTTGGAGTCTTGCCATGTTTGATGGAGACTGGTGATTGTGGAGTTTTCCCCATACTTGGTGAAGACTGGTGCTTTTATTGTCTTGCCATGTTTGGTAGAGACTGGTGCACTTGGAGTTTTGTCATTCTTAGTGGAGACTGCTGCTCTTGGAGTTTTCCCTTGCTTGGTGGAAAATATCATGCTTGGTAGAGACTGGTACTCGTGGAGTCTTCCCCATAAATGGTGGAGACTGGTGATCTTTTTGTCTTGTCATGCTCAGTGTAGACTGGTGCTCTTGGAGTTTTGTTATGACTAAGGCCTTCTAGGCTGAAACGTGTCAACTGACTTAATCTGTGTTTGTTCACTGTGGCTATTCAATAAAATTAAGAAATTTTAAGAGCAACAACTGAAGTGCGGATCATTTTTTTTTACATTACTCTACTCAGCCAACGACTGTGTATTGAGCACCTGGGAGCTCTGCTATCTATGTGGTGTATAGGTAGTAGCACTGACTTTTCTGTTTATGCTCTTGGAGTTTTGCCTTGCTTGGTGGAGACTGTTGCTCTTGGTGTCTTGCCATGCTTGGTTGAGACTGGTGGTCTTGGAGTTTTGCCATTCTTGGTGGAGACTAGTGCTCATATAGTTTTGCCATGTTCGGCGGAGACTTGCCTTGTTTGGTGGAGACTGGTGCTCTTGGAGTCTTGCTATGCTCGGTGTAGACTGGTGCTCTTGGGGGGGGGGGGGGGGGTTATTCTTTTTATTAAGCTTTAAGATAAGATTACATCAACAAAGCCTACTGGGCATACCCAGGCTTTAATTGAAAAAGAAAAAAGAAATGATTAAAAAAAACAAAAAAAAAACAAAACACAATTATAACCTATTAACACAAGGTATTTGGTAACCAAGGCCTATGATGACTTTGTACATCGTAGCTGGAAGGTGTGAAGTAGACATCTGAGGATTGTCCCTCAGTGCACAAAACTCAGCGAGAGAAAACGGTGGCAAAACGGTGTATACTATGGAGGCATTGACAATGACTCGACAGTGTCCTTGGACTCTGTCCAAATGACCCATACCTTGGAGAATTTTTGCCGGCATCCCCTAGATTCATAGGTAAATTTGTACAATGGGATCATTTTGTTGACAATAGACTTCCAATAATCGAAGGTAGGTGCCCGGGGAGATTTCCCTTTTAAGGAGTATGGAATTGCGTGCATAAAACAATATACCTACTAGTGTTCTCATTGCCCTGGAGGTAGCTAGTAAATGAACTAATCCTAAAATACATACGTCTATTGATAGTGGCACTGCTACAGTAGTGACCTTGCAGATACAATGAGAAACCGCTGCCCAGAAGAGCTTTATACCAGGGCACTTCCAGAACACATGCAGGAAGGTGGCAGGATCTGCCGTGCATCTCCAGCATTGTGAGAGGTGTGAGGGGTAAATCCTATTTAACCTCTGGGGTGTTAGATAAATTCTGTGAAGAATTTTAAACTGTATTAGCCTGTCTCTAGCAGAGACCAGGCTACGCATGGGATAGTCCCCTACGTCTTCCCAGTCCTCTGTATCTAGTTCTGGAACCTCTGCACGCCAGCACGACAGGAGCCTATCAGAGCCGCCTTGTATATGGAGGAGAGGGGTTTCTCTAGCATGTCTGCATGTAGTAGGGATTCAGTTTTTGACAGAGCAATGGTTACAGGCTGGTTACCAAATTGCATCTGAAAGGCATGTCGGAGCTGGATATATCTGAAGAAATACGAGTTAGGGAGGGCATATTTGGTTTTAAGGATGTCAAAGCCACTTCACAAATTTGGCTAAGGTATTTAATCCCCCTAGAAGCCCACACAACAGGGTCAGGGAACAATGAGATATGCGGGAGGGGTTAAGCCACAACAGTGTACGAGGTGAAAAAGTATGTAAGTGTAGCGCCATAACCCCTGCGAGGCGGCTATGTATTTTCTGGGCTTACCGATTACCACCTCCTTGTAGCTCATCGTTCGTTGTCTAGGGGTTCCCAGGGTTAGTACCCAGTAATTGCAGAGACCGATACTCAAAGTCCTTTTGAGGATTTTTATTTGCAAAGCACTGTTCAAACATAACACAGTCTCTTAGTTGGAAATAGAGGGCATGGGTGATGAAGCTCAGGCACTTCAGAACTGCTGACATCAAATAAATGTCTCCTTAGATAGCCCAGAGAGTAGCCACTCGCAGCTGGGCCATTCACTGTTGGATAAACCCTTGTCTGTAGATCTAGCAGCCAACAAGTGATTCAGAATTAGCACAGTCTAAGCCACAGACTTGGTTGTGAAACTTCAAGTGAACAATGTAAAAGTCTCTGCCACAGACTATGTTTTAACCGAAGGATGGGTTAAGAATAGAGTTGAGCGGACACCTGGATGTTCGGGTTCGGCAGGTTCGGCCGAACTTCGGAAAAAAGTTTGGGTTTGGGACTGAACTTGACCCAAACTTGACCCCGAACCCAAGTCAATGGGGACCCGAACGGCTATAATCAATTGTCGGCTCCCGTCCCCATAATACAGAGAACAGTCGTTGAAGTCATTGATTTTTAAAAAGTTATTGTCCCAGGGGACATGTATCAATGCAAAAAAAGATTTAAAAACGGTTGTTTTTTCGGGAGCAGTGATTTTAATAATGCTTAAAGTGAAACAATAAAAGTGTAATATTCCTTTAAATTTCGTACCTGAAGGGTGTCTATAGTATGCCTGTAAAGGGGCGCATGTTTCCAGTGCTTAGAACTGTCCCTGCACAAAGTGTCATTTTTGCAGGAAAAAAAGCTATTTAAAATCACTCGCGGCTATAATGAATTGTCGGCTCCCGTAATAAAGAGAACAGTCATTCATTGAAAGTCATTGATAAAAAAAAAAGTCATTGATAAAAAATAAAGCGTGGGGGTTCCCCCAAATTCAATTACCAGGCCCTTCAGGTCTGCTATGGATATTAAGTGGAACCCTGCATCAAATAAAAAAAAAAAAATGGCGTGGGGTCCCCCTCAAAATCCATACCAGACCCTTATCCGAGCACGCAACCTGGCAGGCCGCAGGAAAAGAGGGGGGACGAGAGCGCCCCCCCCTCCTGAACCGTACCAGGCCACATGCCCTCAACATTGGGAGGATGCTTTGGGGGTCTGTGACCCCTCAAAGCACCATGTCCCCATGTTGATGGGGACAAGGGCCTCGTCCCCACAACCCTGGCCGTTGGTTGTGGGGGTCTGCGGGCGGAGGGCTTATCGGAATCTGGAAGCCCCCTTTAACAAGGGGACCCCCATATCCTGGCCTCCCCCCTGTGTGAAATGGTAAGGGGGTACAAAAGTACCCCTACCATTTCACCAAAAAAATGACAGGAGACGGTCTTTGACAATTCCTTTATTAAAGTCTTCTTTCATCTTCTTTCTTCTGATCTACTTCCAGGCGTCTCTTCTTTGTTGGGACGTCCCCCGCCCCCTCTGACGTCATGGGGAAAGCCATAGGGAAGTCACCATGCGTCAGAGGGGGCAGGGTCACCAGGTGGCCCCACCCTTCGTTATAAAAGACCTGTCAGGCGAAGCGAAGCCTCACACAGCGGGAGCCTCCCATTGTGCGGAGCGGCCCGACAAAGAAGAAGAGACGACTGGAAGAAGATGCCGGACGAGTAGACCAGAGCAAAAAGAAGCGGATCGGAGGAAGAAGAAGATGGAAGAAGAAGATGGAAGAAGATGAAAGAAGATGAAGAAACCGAAGGATGAAGAAAGGAAGAAGACCAGAAGAAAGAAGATGAAAGAAGACTTTAATAAAGGAATTGTCAAAGACCGTCTCCTGTAATTTTTACAATTTTTGTCACTTTTTTGGTGAAATGGTAGGGGTACTTTTGTACCCCCTTACCATTTCACACGGAGGGAGGCTGGGATCTGGGGGTCCCCTTGTTAAAGGGGGCTTCTAGATTTTGATAATTTTTTTTTTGGCGTGGGGTTCCCCTTAAAATCCATCCCAGGCCTGAAGGGTCTGGTATGGATATTTAGGGGGAACCCCACGTCATTTTATTTTTAAAAAAAATTGATGCAGGGTTCACCTTAATATCCATAGCAGACCTGAAGGGCCTGGTAATTGAATTTTTTTTTTATCAATGACTTTCAATGAATGGCTGTTCTCTGTATTACGGGATCCGACAATTCATTAGCCGCGAGTGATTTTAAATAGCTTTTTTTCCTGCAAAAATGCCACTTTGTGCAGGGACAGTTCTAATCACGGGAAACATGCGCCCTTTTACAGGCATACTATAGACACCCCCCAGGTACGATATTTAAAGGAATATTACACTTTTATTGTTTCACTTTAAGCATTATTAAAATCACTGCTCCCGAAAAAACGTCCGTTTTTAAAAGTTTTTTTTTTTGCATTGATACATGTCCCCTGGGGCAGGACCCCGGTCCCCAAACATTTTTTATGACAATAACTTTTTAAAAATCAATGACTTTCAATGACTGTTCTCTGTATTACGGGGAGCCAACAATTCATTATAGCTGAGAGTGCTTTTAAAAGACATATTAAAAAGCACCATTACATCGCCGAACACTGGACCCGAACCCAAACATACAGTCAATTGTTCGGGTCCGGGACCCGAACACCCAAAAGTCCGGTACGGACCCGAACTTTACAGTTTGGGTTCGCTCAACCCTAGTTAGTAACTTTTCCTATGGTACCTGAATTTCCAGTCGTTTTGGCGATACTGTAGGAAATGCAGATTCACCAGTGTCCATACAATCTCAGCTCCCAGGCTCTTACCGAGCAGCCAGCTTCATGGCCCTCCTCCGAAGAGTCCTCCCCTGGTCACTTGTACGAGTTGCTGTTGCCTCTTCAATCCTGAGAGGACATCGGATACTTCAGAATCCTCCTTCAGTTACTGGGCCTTGAACTAGCCAGTTCCAAGGCTCGGGAACGGATGGATCCCCACCCCAGACCATGAGGGCCTCTGGGGCTGGTCAGCGTGACCAGGCTTATGGGGGCAGCAGACACTCCTGGGTCCGGGACCCCTCACGGGGGTTGGACCGGAACCAGGAATCAAAGAGCAAGCCGAATAACCACCACCCTCAACACGTAACTTAAGCATCTTAAATACCCCTTCCCGAAATACACAGCAGGGCCAGACGTGCCCACTGATTGGCTCCGAGAAAGATTGATACCTAACACGTCCAACCAGACTGCGTTCTCAGCCTGTCACAGGTGCTCACCTCACCTATGACCAGGCAAAACTCTAGTACAGCCCAGCCAAACTGATGCCAAAGTAAAAACCTAGAACAATTATCCCCAGAACTCAGTTACAGTTCTGGAAAAACTAAATTTACAGAATAGCGCACACTTTAGAAAAGTGTCGGCGCTACATAAGGACTCTTGGTGTTGAAGTTGCCATGCCTTTATAACTGCTCTCATAAACTGAGTAATTGGGAATAGGGCTGACTGGCCTCTATATAGTATGTTACGGAGTGCTTCAGAAGAGCCCAGCTGCGCTTTCTCGAGCACAACAGCAGCATTGGTCTCCTGTGCGGTGAGGTACACATGACAGGCTTAGAACCAGGCCTGGTTGGACGTTTGGGTACCGGCATTCCCCGGAGCCAATCAGTGGGTGCGTTTGGCCTCGTTGAGGAGGTTGGGGAAGGCTACTTAAGATGCTGGAGTCACGTGTTTGGGGTTCGTTAGGCCAGAGTGGCCTGTTCCTGGATCTGTGCTGGGGTAGCCCCGCAACGGGTCCCAGTCAGGGGAGTGTGTGCCACCCCGCAACATGTTTGGTTTGACAGGCCCCACAGACCCGCTTGGTCTGGGGCAAGGATCCATCTGTTCCCGAGTCTTGGAACCGGCTGGTCCGAGGCACAGTAACTGAGGGAGGATTCAAGGCGTCCGGGTGTGCTCTCAACTTGGAGGGGCACCGCAGCTTGTATAAGCGACCGGGGGAGGACTCTTCGGAGGAGGGCCATCAAGCTGGCATCCTGAGAACTGCCTGGTTGCTGGGTTGTCAAGGACACTAGAAAATCCACGTTTCCCCAATACTGCCAAGGAGACGGATAACGTTGTAGGTACTGAGGAAAGGTTCCTGTTTTTGTTTCTGATTTGTTCAGCTTGGAAGCGCCCAGCTGCGAGTGGCTACACTCTGGGTTGCAAATAGAGACTTTCGTATACGTAGCAGTTCAAGTTGCCTGAGTTTTTTCTTCATCCTTGTCCTCTGTTCGTACATGTGCTGTTGGATGTTATACCTGCAAATAAAAACCTTTTCAAAGGACTATTATGGTGTCAGCGTCCAAAGTCGTTGGGTACTAACTCTGGGGACCCCTAGACCTGGAGGAACAAGCCAAGCGGAGGTAACCGGTAAGCCCAAAAGTCAAGGCCGCCCCATCGAGGGTTATGGCCACAACAATTATATACAGTGGCAAGAAAGAGAGTATGGGCAATACTTGGAATTAACTTTTTCTGCAGTAATCTGCCATAAAATGTGATCTAAACCTCATGTAAGTGCCAACAATAGACAAACGCAATGTGCTTAAGCTGATAACACACAAACAATTCTAATGTATCGTGTCTTTATTGAACACACCCATTAAACATTCACAGTGCTTAAGGAAGAGGTAAGCAAACCCTTGAAGTTAATAGCGGGTCAAAACTCCTTAGGTGGCAATGACTGAAAACAAGCACTTCCGTAGCTCTGGTCCAGACCTGCACAACATTCAGGAGGAAGTTTTGACTATTCCTTTTTACAAAACTGCTTCGGCTCAGACACATTTGTAGGATGTCTGGTGTGACGGCTCTCTTGAGGTCATTCCACAGCATCTCTATTGGGTTAAGGTCTGGACTCTGACTGGGCCATTCCAAAATGAACCTATGACTTAGCCCTGTTGGGCAGAGTTAAATTTGTCAGAAGTGTGGTTTCTTGGTGGAGGCATGTAGGCTGAAGCTGACCCTTAAAGAAAACAAAGGAGCAGGCTTGGCACATATTATCCACTTCAAATAATGAGGTGGTCACTCACGGCTACAGCTCCCCACACGGTGAATGATCCATAACTATAAAGCATATATCATACAAAAAGAACCCGTTGAAGGACACCAGAAAAGAGTTACTTAAGGCTACACAAATCGATCATATTAGAGTACCAAAAATTAGAAAATGTATTGTATTGTATGAAACAGATTTGGCGTAATCAAAGGCCAATATCAAGAAAAACAGCTTCACAAAAATTAGCCAACAACAAGTCAACGTAAAGCTGTTTTTCTTGATATTGGCCTTTGATTATTGTATAAAACAGATTTGGCGTAATCAAAAGCCAATATCAAGAAAAACAGCTTCACGTTGACTTGTTGTTGGCTAATTTTTGTGAAGCTGTTTTTCTTGATATTGGCCTTTGATTATTGTATAAAACAGATTTGGCGTAATCAAATAATAAAAGGCCAATATCAAGAAAAACAGCTTCACAAAAATTAGCCAACAACAAGTCAACGTGAAGCTGTTTTTCTTGATATTGGCTTTTGATTACGCCAAATCTGTATTATACAATACATTTTCTAATATGATCAATTTGTGTAGCCTTATGCCGCGTACACACGGTCGGAATTCTCGTCGGAAAAAGCTCTGATGGTTTTCCCGTCAAAATTCCGACGGAATGTTGCTCAAACTGCCTTGCCTACACACGGTCACACCAAATTCCGACGGTCAATAACACTGCGACATACAACACGTTTGACGGCACTATAAAAGGGAAGTTTAATGCTTCCGAGCATGCGTCAAATTGTTTCCGAGCATTGCTTACACACGATCGGAAAATCCGATAGAAAGTTTTTCCATTTGGATTGAGAACCTGTTCTTAATTTTTTCAAAGTCTGTCAGGAAATTCCGACAGAAAAAGATCGATGGGCGTACACACGGTCGGAAAATACGATGAAAAGCTCCCATCGGACTGTTTCCATCGGGAATTCCGACCGTGTGTATGCGGCATAAAGTAACTCTTTTCTGGTGTCCTTCACCGGGTTCTTTTTTGTAGGCTGAAGCTGACCCTCACATGCCATGGTGGCTGGCTGGGAGAACGGTACTTTTTTGGCTTACTAGCGTATATCGCTTTGGATGGACATATACAGCCGGCACCCCTTCACCTGTGGATTATGGATACAGTATTCCTGGCTTTGAGCGATGTTCCAAGTATAGCTTATGGGCCCTTACAAAAGACACATTTTCTTTTTTCGAAGCCAGCCTGTGGTGGATTTACTTTGATGCCTAGGACCATTGGGTCATTGAATACATTTTGATAAACAAATACATTTTGTATTATAGTGTAACGCTAACAATAAACTGTTTTTATTTTACCGATTGCTGCCTGCAGAGCTCTATGAATCTCCTCATTCCTTAAAGTATAAATGATGGGGTTGATCATCGGCGTCACCGAAAAGTATGTGAAGGACAATCCTTTGTAGACATTGAGATAATGGTCACTCCTCGGCATCCCGTATAAGCAAAATAGCGCGGTGTAATATATAGTCACCACTAGGAGGTGTGAGCTGCAGGTAGAGAAGGCTTTCTGCCTTCCCGCCGACGTCTGTATCCTGAGGATTGTGAATATAATAAAGACGTAGGACAGAACGATGAAAAAGAAAGGCAAGATTGTTAATGTTATGCTGACCGATAAGGCAAATAAAACGAGAGTCGTTATGTCTGAGCATGCAAGGGACACATATGGGGTGAAGTCACAGTAAAAATGATCGATGGTCAGAGGGCCACAAAATTCAAGATTTAGTACGTAGTAAAATATAACTATAAGGAATATTAATGAAATGAGCCAAAACACGGTTACAAAATAGAAGCAGAGTGTGTTGTGTATGAGAACGGAGTATCTGAGAGGCTTACAAATGGCCAAATATCTGTCATATGACATCAAGGTGAGCAGCAAGGTCTCAATGATCGTTACGGCTCCAGACACATTTAGCTGGACAGAACAGCCGAGATGGGAGATGACGGGACTTCCGGACAGCATGTGGTGCAGCATCAGAGGGACCAGATCCGTCGTGTAGAGAAACTCACAGAAGAGCAAATTGACGATCAGGATGTACATGGGACAATGGAGACCGGCGCTTATACATACCAAACATATAATCAGGAGGTTCTCGATGCAAGTCAATGTGTATATGATCAGTAAGAGAACGAAGAGAGGGATTCTGTATTCATTGAGGTTCTCGAATCCAACAATCAGGACTTCAACATTGACTGTTTGATTTTTTTGGTGTGCCATCTGTAAAAAGAGATTGATTGACAGTTATTAAGCTTGAACTACTAGTGGTATTAATCTGTATACTTTTAGTTACTGGGGTGTTCTTTAACCGCTTCCCGACCGCTTCACGCAGATATACTGCGGCAGAAGGGCACGTACAGGCAGAATCACGTACCTGTACGTTGCCCTTTTAAGAAGCAGCTTACGGGCGCACGGCAAGCTCCGTGAGTCCGACCGCGGGTCCCGCGGACTCGATGTCCGTGGGGATACCCACGATCGTCTCACGGAGAGGAAGAATGGGGAAATGCTAATGTAAACAAGCATTTCCTCATTCTGCCTAGTGACAAGGACACTGATCACAGCTCCCTGTAATCTGGAGTGGTGATCAGTGTCGTGTCACACGTAGCCCCTCCCCCCCAGTTAGAAACACTCCCTAGGACACACTTTACCCCTGCAGCACCAGCTAGTGGTTAACTTCTTTACTGTCAGTCACATTTACACAAAATGTCCCAAAATAGCGCCAAAAGTGTCCGATGTGTCCGCCATAATGTCGCAGTCACAATAAAAATTGCTGATCGCCGCCATTACTAGTGTAGCGGCCATAACCCCTTGAGGGGCGGCCTTGACTTTTGGGCTTACCAGTTACCTCTTTGTGGCTTGTCAGTGATCCTCTAGGGATTCCCGGGGTTAGTACCCAACGACTTCAGATGATGACACACAAAAGTCCTTTTCAAGGTTTTTTATTTTTGCAGTGGTGACATCCAACATAACAGTCTCTGATGGGAATAGAGGGCACGGGTGATAAACTCAGGCACTTTGAACTGCTGACATCCACTGAATGTCTCTAATCAAACCAAGAGAGTAGCCACTCGCTGCTGGGATAGACCTCTAGCCAGAGATCTAACAGCCAACAATGTGATCCGGAACTTTGCAAAAGTCTCTGCCACAGACTAGATTGTAACTGAAGGTGAATAGGAACCCTTCTCACAGTACCTGGAACTTTCTCTGTCTCCTTGGCAGTACTGTGAGAAGTGTGAACTCAGCTCCCAGGCTCTTACTGAGCAGCCAGCTTGTTGGCCCTCCTCCGAAGAGTCCTCCCCTGGTCACTTGTACGAGTTGCTGTGTCCCTCCATTACCGAGAGCACACCGGGACACCTTTAAATCCTCCTTCAGTTACTGGGCCTCGGGCTAACCGGCTCCGAGACTCTGGAACAGACGGATCCCCACCCCAGACCATGAGGGCCTGTGGGGATGGTCCGATTGACCATGCTTGCGGGACGGCAAACACTCCTAGACCCGGGACCCCTCGCGGGGCTACCCCGGTCCAGAACCAGAAACACACACTGCGGCCGAACCCCCGAACACGTGACTTCAGCACCTTCAGTACACCTTCCCAGACTACGCTGCGGGGCCAGACGCGCCCACTGATTGGCTCCGGGAAAGATTGGTACCTAAGACATCCAACCAGGCCTGGTTCTCGGTCTGTCATGGGTGCCTCACTGCACCTATGACCAGGCGGAACCTTAGTACAGCCCAGCCAAACTGATGCCAAAGTAATTCCTGTACAATTAACCCTTAGAGCTCCGTTACAGTTCTGAGGAAAAACTAAATTTCTACTGATAGCGCACACTTAGTGAAGTGTGACCACTACACTAGTAAATAAAAATTATTAATAAAAATGCCATAAAACTATCCCCTATTTTGTAGACGCTATAACTTTTGCGCAAACCAATCAATAATCGCTAATTGCAATTTTTACCAAAAATATGTAGAAGAATATGTATCGGCCTAACCAGGAAAAAAAATGTTGTTTTGGCAAAAAGTAAAGAATAATGCGTTTTTTTTTTTTCAAAATTGTCGCTCTTTTTTTTTGTTTATAGCGCAAAAAATAAAAACCGCAGAGGTGATCAAATACCGCCAAAAGAAAGCTCTATTTGTAGGGAAAAAAGGACGTAAATTTTGTTTGGGAGCCACTTTGCACGACCGCGCAATTGTCAGTTATATCGACGCAGTGCCGAATCGCAAAAAGTGCTCTGGTCTTTGGCCAGCCAAATGGTTCGGGGCTTAGGTGGTTAACCAATTCAATACCGGACACTTTTCCCCCTTCCTGCTCAGGACAATTTTTAGCTTTCAGCGCTGTTACATTTTGAGAGACAATTGCGCGGTCAAGCAACACCGTACCCAAATGAAATTTTTATCATTTTCATCCCACAAATAGAGCTTTCTTTTGGTGATATTTGATTACCTCTGTGGTTTTAAAATTTTGCGCTATAAACGAAAAAATACCAACAATTAAAAAAAAAAAAAAAACTGATGGGCACTGATAGGCAGCACTGGTGGCACTGATAGGCAGCACTAATAGTGCCCATCAGTGCCACCTATAAGTGCCACCTATCAGTGTCCATCAGTGCCACCCACCTGATAGGTGGCACTCGATAGGCAGCACTGATGAGGAGCTACTGACAGACATTACTGAGTGGCACTTTGGGGCACCGATTGGCACTGATTGGCACTGGCATGCATTTATTATGGTGACAGGCTGGCAGGTGTTGGGCACCTTTTGATGGGGGCTGTGCTGATAATCAATGTGCTGATTATCAGCACAGACCCCCCCTCTGACAGGGAGAGCCACCGATTGGCTCTCCCTGTCAGCGTGAACCAAGGTAAGCCGCGATGGTCACGTATGACTACACAGGTTACAGTCACTGAATTCTGAAATCTTTCTCTTTGTTGCTATGGGTAATGGGTTAACAATAAAGGTCATCTCGGTGGGACCTCCATGTAGCGCACTACTCCCTTGGGAGCTGCAAAGTTTGTTCCTTACCTCTGTGAAACTTTGCATGGGAAGGAAGAACGGGGGGTCATTAACATAAACACCAGGCAATCTTTATATTCTGTAAAGTGATTTTAAATGAATAAAACAGTAGCGCTAATAATCACAGTGTCTGTGAATAAACTAAATATTTAACCTGCGTACACAATACTGAAAAATATGTATAAACAGTGCTAAAAAAAAAACAACAACACAATTAATCACCTATATACATAAAGTGAAAAATTAAAGTGAAGTGTGATTATATATTTTTTGCAGGTGTCCAAAAAAGGAAAACAAATCCAAACAAAAGTCCATAAACTGTTACTTGTAGTGATAATGTTTCAAAAAGTGACAGAAAAGTGAATGAAAAATCCTGATGATTAAGCCACTTCGGTGAAACATGTCTGGGTATGGTTACATGGCAACTGTGAGGAGCATTTAACATTCAACGTTCCAGTTACTGGGTGTGCTGTGCTGTGTGAAGTGAAAGAGAAAGGAGACAGCGTGGAGGGTGAGACATATTGGTATTAACGCCGGGTCCGCCGAGACCATAATATATCGGGTCACCACTGCTGGGTCCTTGTTTCCTGTTGAAAAGTTATGCTGAAGTGCCTTATTTTTATATGAAGGATGTGAGTACAATGGTTGAGGAATTTTGTGAGCTGTTGAAATAAATGGTTTACTCTACTTCACTATTGGAAGCATCTCTTTTTTCCTTATATGTGGAGTGCAATTATCTAACATTCTATCTGGATCCATCTGTGACCCATGTGTAGCTATTAAGCGAGTTGGCCGAGCATGAGAGTGCAAGGCATATACTGCTGGTGAGTGCGATTCCTTAGGGTGCGGTAGCACTGAACACAGGTGGTGTGGTGGAAGATATATTTTTTCAAGTCACTTCAAGAACTTTGTTTAAAGACACTTCAAAACTTTATTTGCTTCAGGATTTTTCATTCACTTTTCTGTCACTTTTTGAAACATTATCACTACAAGTAACAGTTTATGGACTTTTGTTTGGATTTGTTTTCCTTTTTTGGAACCTGCAAAAAATATATAATCACACTTCACTTTAATTTTTCACTTTATGTATATAGGGGATTAATTGTGTTGTTGTTTTTTTTTTAGCACTGTTTATACATATTTTTCAGTATTGTGTACACAGGTTAAATATTTAGTTTATTCACAGACACTGTGATTATTAGCGCTACTGTTTTATTCATTTAAAATCACTTTACATTATTTATCTATTAAAGTAGCTGCTTAGTTTATTTTTATACACATAGGTGTTTAACTAATTTTTCTTTGTGCGCAGTGGTGGTGTGGAATAGTAGGAGGGCGAGCGATTTTCATACCAGTTTATTTTAATCTTTATATTCTGTAAAGCTTTTATTCTTGAAACTTGAATCGATGTTACAGTTGGCTAGAGGATATGAGTTGCCTCTATTAAATCTGGTTCTTGACTCTGATCCTGCATACTTTATTTTTATGAACCGACCAGCATCGCTCTAAATAATACTGTGGGTTGTAGATTCCAAAGACCCAGGCCTCACCGCCTAATTCCTTGACTCTTGCAATCCGCCCATGTCGGTTCTGGAAAGTGTCTCTCACTAGGTCCTTGGACACATAGCAAGTTTACGGATAAGCACCACTGGGTTGCACTCCCTTTGCTCACTCCCAATTGACAGTCCATGTTTCCCCACAGAAGGTCAATTCCCAGTTTCCTCCGTCCGCTTTACACCTACTTCCTCCTCCGCACGGTCCGGCGCATCCGCGGCTGGGACACCCGGTTTTCTCCTCTGCTCTACATAGCGACGTCTGCTCAGGCTATCCAGCACTGGGATCTCTGAACCCCCAGGCCTTCAAACCTGCTCCTGCTATCCAGCACTGGGGTCTCTGAACCCCCAGGCCTTCAAGCCTGCTCCATGCTCTACATCTTGGAATCTCTCCCCTCCTCCTCCCCTGGAAGCATGTGACCCCCAGCTTATATGTGAGTCCTGCCCCTGCCAATACAATTTAATGATTGGTCCAGAGCTCTCCACATAAGCTGCCTGCCACTCAGGTCCCAAATCCTGCCTCCCTTCCAGAACATCTCCACTGGAAGGATGAGGGGACTTCCTTGAGCCACAGTGTAGGTGGCCACACCCCCCTCTATTCTAACACTCCCACCTCCAAAATAAACAACCAGGCCTAGAAAAAGTGCAAGGCCCTGGCTAAATTTACCTATCACTACCTACAGAAACACACTAAGCACCCACCTAAATGGGGTGGGCGCTACACATGCTTTACATCACGTGTTAAAATTATGTAGCGGGCACACCTTAACAAGTGTGCGCTATATGTGGAAATTTAGTTTTTTCCCTCAGAACGGTAATGGGGTTCTGAGGGTTAATTGTGCAGGTTAACTTTGGCATTAGTTTGGCTGGGCTGTGTTAGGGTTCTGTCTGGTCATGGGTGCAGTGAGGTACCCATGAAAGGCCTAGAACCAGGCCTGGTTGGACGTCTTAGGTATCAGTCTTCCCCGGAGCCAATCAGTGGGTGAGCCTGGCCCCGCTGTGTACTCTGGGGAAGGGTACTTAAGGTGCTGAAGTCACGTGTTCGGGGTTCGACCACAGTCCTGTTTCTGGACCGGGGTAGCCCTGCGAGGGGTCCCGGGCCTAGGAGCATTTGCCGTCCCCCAACATGGTCAGTTTGACTAACCCCATAGACCCGCTTGGTCTGGGCAAGGATCCGTCTGTTCCCGAGTCTTGGAGCCGGTTAGCCCGAGGCCCAGTAACTGAAGGAGGATTCAAGGCATCCCAGTGTGCTCTTATTATTGGAGGGGCACCACAGCTCATACAAGTGACCGGGGGAGGACTCTTCGGAGGAGGGCCATTAAGCTGGCATCTCAGTAAGAGCCTGGGAGCTGAGTTGTATGGACACTAAAGAATCCACACTTCCACAGTACTGCCAAGGAGACAGAAGAAGTTCCAGGTACATAGTTACATAGTTACATAGTTAGCTAGGCCGAAAAAAGACACAAGTCCATCCAGTTCAATCATTAAAAAAAAGAAATAATAAATAAAAATAAAAAATATCATACAATCCAATATACCCCATTCTATACCCACAGTTGATCCAGAGGAAGGCAAAAAAAAAAAAACCCAAAAGAGCATGCTCCAATCTGCTACAGCAGGGGAAAAAAATCCTTTCCTGATCCCCCGAGAGGCAATCGGATTTTCCCCGGATCAACTTCACCTATAAATGTCAGTACCCAGTTATATTATGTATATTTAGGAAAGTATCCAGGCCTTTCTTAAAGCAATCTACTGAGCTGGCCAGAACCACCTCTGGAGGGAGTCTATTCCACATTTTCACAGCTCTTACTGTGAAGAAACCTTTCCGTATTTGGAGATGAAATCTCTTTTCCTCTAGGTGTAAAGAGTGCCCCCTTGTCCTCTGTGTTGACCATAAAGTGAATAACTCAACACCAAGTTCACTATATGGACCCCTTATATATTTGTACATGTTGATCATATCCCCCCTTATTCTCCTCTTCTCAAGAGGGAATAAATTCAGTTCCTCTAATCTTTCCTCATAGCTGAGCTCCTCCATGCCTCTTATCAGTTTGGTTGCCCTTCTCTGCACTTACTAATGATTTGTACAGGGGGGCAAAATGATATCTCTCTCTCTGGAGTCCATACCTCTCCTAATACAAGAAAGGATTTTGCTTGCTTTGGAAACCTCCGCTTGGCATTGCATGTTATTATTCAGCTTATGATCTACCAAAACCCCCCCAGATCCTTCTCCACTATGGATCCCCCCAGTTGTACTCCCCCTAGTATGTATGATGCATATTCTTAGCCCCCAAGTGCAGAACTTTACATTTATCAACATTAAACCTCATCTGCCACATAGTCGCCCAATTAGACAGTGCATTGAGGTCGGCTTGTAAATTGGAGACCTCCTGTTAGGACGTTATTCCACTGCATAGCTTGGTGTCATCTGCAAAGACAGAAATGTTACTTTTGATCCCAGACCCAATATCATTTATAAAGATATTAAAAAGTAAGGGTACTGTGAGAAAGTGAGGCACGGAATGTATGACTGCAGGGAATGGAATGCAGGGCCGGGCATGACAGTGGTGACTAAGGGCTACAAAGGGTTAACTGGTAACTGAAAAGAGAATGAACAGGAAGGGGTTGGCTGTGTGGTAATTTTTGGAAGGAAGGGGAGGTCTGATATAAAGGGGATGGGTGGAGGCATGTGATCACTTTCAGGAGTGTGACCAACAGAGGAGGCAGTTTTTCTTCAACTGCTCCTCTTCTCCCAGCAGCATGGCAGAGGTGGAAGAAATGCTGGCATCCTTGAGGAGGGCTGTGGCGGTGAAAGGGGCGGCTTGGCTCAGAAGGCAAGTGGGATCTCTGGCAGAGGAGGACGGGGGGGATCGCAGGATGGTGGGAGGCAGCAGCGCGCGCTGAGGCCCAGGCCTCCGGAGCGTTATTCGCCTGGGCCCTCTTCTCGGCCACCTCGTGTCACCCGGAGCCCGGGGGAGGACAGATCTAACCCCCCAGCGAAGCGCACGCTGCGCGAGGGAGCAGGCCAGGGACGGACGGACGGAGCGAGCGGTACCGATCGTGGGGGGCGGGGCTACCAGCCGGCGCGGCTTCATCACCCGGGACCCACAACACCAGAGGGGGAGAGCTCCGGTGAGGCCTGGCACAGCGATCAACATCACGGGGGGCGGGGCCACCGGCCGGATCGGCGCGGTTTCGCCGCCTGGAACCCGCAGCTTCACCAGGGGCAGGGGGTCATCGGGGGGGCCCAGCACAGCCATGGACGTCGCGGGGGGCGGAGCCACTGGCCGGAATGGCGCAGCTTCACCGCTTGGAACCGGCAGCAACAGGAGGTCAGGTGCGGGCGCAGGACTGGTCGCAGGGGGGGTAGGGGGGACAACGGCGGAGTGCACGGCCCAAGGCGGCAAGTAGCAGGGGCAGAGGTCC
Source organism: Lithobates sylvaticus (assembly GCA_028564925.1). Taxonomy (NCBI): domain Eukaryota; kingdom Metazoa; phylum Chordata; class Amphibia; order Anura; family Ranidae; genus Lithobates; species Lithobates sylvaticus. Next base: position 774,526,235 of record CM053026.1, on the reverse strand, counting down.
GGTAGGGACTGCGAGGAGGCGGGGCTTGCCAGAAGGACGTTCGGTGGGTGGGGGGGGGGGGGGGGCAGCCAGCGATCGATAAGTGGAGCGTCTCCCAGGTCCGGTTCGGAACGCCGGTCTGGGGTTGATGGGACAACAGCTGCCAGCCGGGAGTCTTCGCCATCTTTGGATGCAGCTGCCGTGGTTCGATCACCCGGGGGGCTGTCGTTATCACCTGACCGTGAGCGGGAAGAACGATCGGAGGGCGAGATATCGGACGAGGAGGAACCACAGGTGCCAGCGAGGGAGAGCAGCAGATCGGCTGTGGGACGACCTTCTGGTCAGCCGGGTGAGCCTACAAGTTCATTGTCTTTAACTAATGCATTGCAGGGTTTGTTGGGGGTGGTCAGGGCGAACACATTGGAGTCTGGTGCACAGGGTAAAACGGGGGACCGGCCTCTGCCGGGGGTCATCCCCGGCAGGGCTGAGCCCGCGGCTCAAATGTCAGATTTATTGGACGGATTACGGGCACTGGTTGGGAAATTTGGGGACAATCTAGGTCAACATGCACAGGTGGCGCCATGGACAGCGGGGGGGGGGGTCGGTTCGCCTGAAAAGGGGCTGGTGGTCAACAGGGGGGTGGAACCCGCTGCTGTGGAAGAGGTAGGGCAGGTTGCTGCTGAGGTGGGCCCTGACGGAGTGGTGGAAAAGGAGACGGTAGTCCGGGCGGATGTGGTAAGGATGGCGGATGCGGCAAAATGCGAGGTGTATGTGTGTTTTGAGGGTCCGCTGGGAGCACATTTGAAACAGGAAGTCCGAGACAAGATTGTCAAGGGTGAGTATGTTGAAATTTTTTCCCTCCTGCCGCTGGAAAAATTGCGGTACGATGAGCAATTTAGGCAGCGCAAGGCGGTCAGGTCTGAATTGAGGTGGGATCACAAGGACATCAGCCTCTGGATGAGGCTCATGTCTTCAGCACGGGCCCCGCCTCAGTTTCTTCAGGGGGGGCCGGGGGTGCAACGTCCCAAGGACTGCCGGCTGGAAAGAAGTGGGGTGTATGTTGGCAGTTCAACGAGGGAGCGTGTAAGTATGGAGGTACATGCAAGTTCAAGCATGAATGTTCAGGATGTGGCGGAGCCCACATGCTGTCCAGATGCTTTAAGAGAGGTAAGCGAACTGGCGACGCTGGTCACAAGAGGGAGGACGCCGGTGATGGTGGAAAGGATGCTTCCTTTTCTAAGTAAGTATCCGGACAGGGCGGCAGCTCTGTTGCTGGCGCGGGGGTTTAGGGATGGGTTTCGGATTCCTTGTTCGTTGGCAGTAATACCGCCAGTGGCAAGAAACTTGAAGTCTGCGTTGTTACACCCAGGGGTGGTGGACGAAAAGCTGGGAAAAGAGGTGGCCATGGGGCGGATGGGGGGTCCATTCCCGCACAAACCGTGGCCGGATTTGGTTGTCTCTCCGTTGGGGGTGGTTCCCAAGAAGGAGGCGGGAAAATTCCGCCTGATTCATCACTTGTCTTTTCCCAAAGGGGGGTCGGTCAATGATTTCATTGAACCGGATGCATGCACAGTGTCGTACACGTCCTTTGACGCAGCGGTTCGTTGGGTGAGGAAATATGGGCAAGGGGCACTTATGGCGAAGGCAGACGTGGAATCGGCGTTCAGGTTGCTGCCGGTGCACCCAGACAGCTTTAGGCTGTTGGGGTGTCACTGGCGGGATCAGTTTTACGTAGAAAAGTGCCTGCCCATGGGTTGCTCTATATCATGTGCATTCTTTGAGACATTTAGTTCCTTTTTGGAATGGGTGGTGAGGGATGTGTCGGGCCTGGAGTCAGTCATCCACTACTTGGACGACTTTCTGTGCGTGGGCCCACCTGCCTCCGCTGTGTGTGCGATTATCTTGTCAACGTTGCAGCACATCGCAGGCAGGTTCGGGGTTCCCCTGGCGGCGGATAAAACAGAGGGCCCGACTGAGGAGCTGAGTTTCTTGGGAATCGTCATTTATTTCAAAGCAATGGAATGCCGGTTGCCCAGGGATAAGTTGGACGACTTGCAGAGGGAGATCAGGGAGATACAGGGAAGGCAGAAGGTTCAGTTGCGTACACTGCAATCCTTGTTGGGAAAACGTAACTTTGCCTGTAGAATCATCCCGATGGGGAGGGTGTTTTGCCGAAGGCTGTCGGCAGCTACGGCGGGGGTAAATGTTCCGACCCACTTCATTCGTTTGAATCGGGAACACAGGGAGGATTTGCGGGTATGGCATGATTTTCTATCCAGTTATAACGGTCGGGCTATGTGGTGAGCAATTTTGATGTGGACTTGGCCACTGATGCAGCAGGCTCAACGGGCTATGGGGCATATTTTAAGGGCAAGTGGAGTGCAGAGCGTTGGCCGCAGGCATGGGATACAGCGGGGCTGCTGGGGAACTTAGTGCTGCTTGAGCTGTTCCCAGTCGTCGTGTCGCTGGAATTGTGGGGGGAGGAGTTTCGGAACCTGAAATTGCGTATAAACTGTGATAACATGGGGGTGGTGCAGGTGGTCAACAAAATGTCGGCCTCTTCTCCCCCTGTCATCCGCCTGTTGCGACAGTTGGTTTTTCGGTGCTTACAGTTGAATATCTTTATTTATGCTGTACATATACCAGGGGTGGAGAACTCACTGGCGGATGCCCTATCTCGTTTTCAGTAGGAGAAGTTCAGGGAGTTGGCACCGGGAGCCGTGGAGACAGGGACCCGCTGCCCGGCATGGATGTGGGAGCTGCCCTTGGAGTCGTCGCAGGCTGGATACGCCGGTCAGTGAGCGAGGCCACATGGGGGCGTACTCCAAGGTTTGGAAGGATTGGTGGGAGCTAATAAGGGTATCCAGGGTAAGTGGACGGGGCTCTGACACACGCCTGCTGGTTCTGTACTGGGTTTCTTTGGGCATGGAAAAGGGTTTATCGGCATCGGCGATTGACAAGAAATTGACAGGTTTGGCATTTCTTTTCAAATTGCAAGGGGAGGAGGACTGGACAAAAGATTTTTGGGTTAGGTAGGCATTGCGGGGGTATCGCAGGCAACATAAGAGAAGGGACAACAGGCGTCCGGTGACGTTCGCCAATCTTCAGGCGATATGTGCGCAGCTGCGTTTGTATCACCGATTACGAGACTTTGCTGTTTAAGGCTGCGTTTTCTTTGGCCTTTTATGGGGCGTTTAGGGTTGGGGAACTGGTCAGCCCCGCCAGGACAGTGGCGGGTGGGTTGTTGCAGCAGGATGTGCAATGGAAGAAGGATCGGGTGAGTATTTTGCTGCGAAGGTCAAAAACGGATCAACAAGGCAGGGGAAAAATGGTGACCTTTTTGTGTTGCCGGGTTCTAGTGTGTGCCCAGTGGCAGCGGTGGGGCAATTCGGAAAGGTAAGGGGCAGGGAAGAGGGCCCCTTCTTGGTTCATGCAGATGGGTCATACCTTTCTAGGTTCCAATTTGTTGCAGTGTTTAGAAAATGCTTGGAGGCCATTGGCCTGAACAAATGGGAGTTTGCGTCGCATTCCTTCCGCATTGGGGCAGCCACGGAGGCTGCCAGGTGTGGGTTGGACGAGCAGGCAGTACAGAGAATTGGGAGATGGGAGTCGAGGAGGTTTCGTACTTATGTCAGGCCGCAGTTGGCGGCGGTTTAAAAAAAAAAAAAAAGGAGAAGGGGCATTCTTATGCTAAGGTTGGAGGTTACCAGGGTTTTTGGGGCGCCGTATTTATGATGGTTACTGTTGTACGGATGCCAGTTATGTTGTTATTTCTCATTCCAGATGCAGGTTATCCACGCCTTATCTGGATCTTAGGGCACTCCTATGTGTGTTGGGGGGCCAGGAGAGGAGATGCAAGACCGAACGGCAGACAGCTGGGTATTTCCAGGCGGTAGGCTGATATTAGATGGTTGGGCTTCCCGGGTTTGAAGTGGGAAAGAGTTAAGCGGGAGGTGGAGAGGTTTGCTTTCAGGGATAGGCCCCCGGATGTTTTGGTTATCCATGCGGGGGGGAATGATTTGGGCTTACGCAAGGTCAGGGACATACTTGCAGACATAAAGGAGGACTTTATGCAGCTGCGGGCACGTTTCCCGAACACCATATTGGTTTGGTCCCACATTGTGGCCAGGACAGTGTGGAGATGGGCAAGGTCAGTGGTCAGCATTAACAAAACAAGGATACGTGTTAATAAGGTGATTGGGAGGTTTGTGGTCAGGAATGGTGGGATTGTTATTAGGCACCGGGAGTTGGAGATCAACATTGGTCTCTATTTGAGGCGCGATGGTGTTCACCTCACTGATGTTGGAATTGATCTGTGGTCCATGGGTCTTCAGGAGGGGATACAAACAGCTCTTAGGGTGGGGTGGCCCTCAAGGTAGAGGTAGTCCCCCTTTCAGGCTGTGGCGGTGTTTTGGTGGTCTTTGACGGTGACGGTGTATCAGAGGTGATCGTAAATGGGTGGGGGGCTCATAGTGTAACTGCCCCTCCTGGGTATTCCTGAACGTTGGAGGGAATACTGGTTTGTTCACTGACTGATGGTTGTCTCCGAGAGTTCTCATTTGGAGGCCTGGTAAAAGGTTAATTTGTACCGCAGTGACCTTGTTGCTTGCAACAAGTTTGTTCACCGTCAGAGATCACCAGACTGGGTTGTACAGTTATATCTTGTGATGTTTATGTTTATGGTTATGGTTATTTATATTTATATATATTATTTATATATATTTATATTTTGGTTGGAGTGTATTTAATTGGTTAATAAAGGCTGTCGTGGCCATTTTACTCCAAGAGCAAGGTGTGGGCTCATCCTTTATAAAAGGGGGGTTATAAGGTTGGGGTATTTTGGCCATGCTGGTGTTGGCATAAAAATGGGGACATTTAGGCTACACTGGTCAAGGTTCCTATTCACCTTCAGTTACAAGTTTATTCTGTGTCAGAGACTTTTTGCAAGTTTCCGGATCACATTGTTGGCTGCCATACCTCTGGCTAGAGGTTTGTCCAGCATTAAAGTGCCCAGCTGCGAGTGGCTACTCTCTGGGTTGATAGAGACATTCAGTGGATGTCAGCAGTTCAAGGTGCCTGAGTTTCTTCACCCGTGCCCTCTATTCCTATCTGAGATTGTGTTATGTTGGATGTTACCACTGCAGAAATAAAAAACCTTCAAAAGGACTTTTATTGTGTCAGCATCCGAAGTTGTTGGGTACTAACCCTGGGAACCCCTGGACATTCACCGGCAAGCCAAGAGGAGGTAACCGGTAAGCCCAAAAGTCTAGGCCGCCACTCTGTGGGTTACGGCCGCTACAATGAGAATAAATTCATTGCTGTATTCTCATGTGTGTATATAATGAATGAATTTTATCATACCTGAAAAGGAGTCCTGAACTTTGTTTTAAAAGTATCGCTATCCTTTAAATTCTGGATGGAGATGAATTCAGCTTTGAACAGTTTGTCTGAGAGTTCATAAAAATGGGACTGGGAGCTGAAGTTACACTCGGTGAAGAGAGCTCTGACAGCTGATTGGAGGGAATGGACACCCCACCCCTCCACACAGAACTAAAGCTGAGGCTGTCAATCACAGGCTGTGTGCCTCCCCTGTCTCCATTTTTCTCTTGTCTCTATTTTCTCAGGAAAACTTGTCAGAAGTGACTCATGCAGATAGCAGAAGAAGGAGGCAGCAGACAGAAATGACACTTAGTGCTCAGGATTGAGACAAGTTCACACTATAGAGAGATACACTGTTCATAATTCACGTTTTCTTCTTTTAAGAGCCCCCCTCAAGCAACCAGACAGTTTTCTCCTCTGTAACCATGCATGCTGTTTGTCAGGACCTAAGAACTCTGTGTGTGAGGAGTGTCTAAAAGAAGTATCTCGGGATACATTTGATGTCCATACTTCTTGAGGCTTCCTCACGTGGAATATCCTCAGCTACGGTTCCTCTGGCGTGTCTTCTTCAGGTAGAGTCTCTGTATGTGTCTGGACAATGAACTGAAGGCATGTGCTGTACAGGAATAATTTTATGGCATTAAATCTACCAGGTGAACGGAGTCGCATACCACAAAAGTTCATAGCCATGAATCTATTTAGTTAGCCAATATATACAGTATACTATATGGTCAAACCAAACTTGTGGTAACAGTATGGGGAAGGTCGTTTTCTGTTCCAGCATGATGGCCCATGTGTACAAATCCTGCTTTCCAAAGTACTAAACATACACTAACTGGCCCAAAGAATGTAGACAACTGACCATCACATTTATCATATACCCAGGATTCGGTGGACCCCCATAAATGATGGAGTCCAGGTATTTCCATTAAAATGTACTGTTAATATTACATTGTACAATGAGATTGTAGACAATTGTGCTTTTCCAACCATATGGTAACTGTTTGGTGAAGACCCTTTTCTGTTCCAGCATGACTATGCCCCTGCGCATAAAGCCAACTCCATAAAGACGTGGTGTGACCAGTTTGGTGTGGAGGAACTGGAGCGCCCTGCACAGAATTCTGACCTCAACCCTCCTGAACACATCTGGGATGAACTTGAATCTCAATTGTGAGCAAGATCTTCTCATCCAACATCAGCACCCGACCTCACAAATGGGACAAGTTCCTACAAACACCCTCCAAAATCCTTTGGAAAACCTGGTTATAGGATGTTATAGCCCCAAAGGGAAGCCAACTCCATATTATTGGCCATGGTTTTGGAATGTGGATGTATAATAAGGTCATACAGGTGTCCATAAACCCTTGTTCATATAGTGCTATATATATATATATACCGTATATACTCGAGTATAAGCCGACCTGAATATAAGCCGAGGCACCTAATTTTACCACAAAAAAAATGGGAAAACGTATTGACTCGAGTATAAGCCTAGGGTGAGAAATGTGCAGCTACTGTAAGTGGAAAAGAGGGTCAACAATGCCCATCTGCAGCCTCACTGTGCCCCATTTGCAGCCATAGGTCCCCCGAACTTCAAACTTGGTAGTTAAGGGTTCCTAGATGCCCCCTAGCTGCAGACAAAACGTGGGGTCTTTGGACCCAAAGGGTCCCGAAATGACATTGCTGCAGATGGACACAGATGACTGACTTTGGGGCCCCCATATCTCGGGGCCATTTGGTGCTAAGAACCCCAAATTTGGTGTGCAAGCCCAGTGGAACTAGCACTACAACATATCCAAAGCACTTTTCTGCAGCAGAGAATGACATTTTCCGAACCGACTTTGGGGCCCTGTATCTCAGGGCCACTTGGTGCTAGGAACCCCATCTTTGGATATGTTGCTAGTTCCACTGGGTTTGCACACCAAATTCCAGGTTACTAGCATCAAATGGCCCCAAGATACAGGGCCCCAAAGTCGGTCAACTGTGTCCATCTGCAGCAATGTCATTTCGGGTCCCTTTGGGTCCAGAGACCCCACATTTTGGCTGCAGCTAGGGGGGCATCTAGGAACCCTTCACTACCAAGTTATAAGTTAGGGGGACCTATGGCTGCCAATGGGCACAGTGAGGCTGCAAATAGGCACTGTTGTCCCTCTTTTCCACTTACAGTAGCTGCGCATATCTCACCCTAGGCTTATACTCGAGTCCACTGGGTTTGCACACCAACATTTGGGGTTCCTAGCACCAAGTGGCCCTGAGATACCGGGGGCCCCAAAGTCGGGTCGGAAAATGTCATTCTCTGCTGCAGAAAATGCTTGACTCCAGATTAAGCCGAGGAGGGGGGGCATTTTCAGCACAAAAAAATGTGCTGAAAAACTTGGCTTATACTCGAGTATATATGGTATATATGTAATTGTCTTGGAAATTGAATAGATAGACAACTCCTAATCTAATATTGATTGGTGGTTTCAAATGTATTCCTTACTTTGGTAGTTATTGACACAAAATGATATGCTCAGCATTTTTCCAAAATAACTGTTATTCAGCCCATTTAAATATAAATATATATATATGTAGCACTAACCCCCGAAGGAGCTGCTGGTTTTATGGGGGTTACCGTTACCTTCTTTACCTTGTCTCCGTCTAGGGTTTCCCGTGGTAGATGGCCCAAAGAATTGCAGAAACTGACACTGAATCTTCCTTTTGGCTTATTTATTTAAACGATAACACAGTCTCCTAATGTAAAATAGAGGGTTAGGAGGAAAGTTCAGGTACTTTTGAACTGCAAGAATAGGAAATCTCTTATAGAAGAAATCCAGAGTATAACTGTTTCACAGCTGGATTCTCACCACCCCCGGATAGACCTCCTCTCACTAGGCCTAGCAGCCGGTGAAGTGTTAGGTAAAGCAAAGTCTCTGCCACAGACTTGTAACTGAGGGACATAAACAAATTTAGAGAGCTCTCATACGGTACCAGTATCTCTCAGGCGGTCCGGCGATACCGTATGAGTGTAGATCCATAAAGTGTCCTTCAATTGAGCCTCCAGGCCCCTTCAGAGAAACCATTCTTGTGCATGGCCTTCTCCTGAAGAGTCCTCCGCTGGATACTCCTCCAGTTGCCGGACCACCCTTGAATCGATATCCATTCAGGCCTGTCCCTGCAGTTGCTTCGCCTCGGGCTATCCAGCCCCGAGACTTGGAACTGCATGGATCCACACCCCAGGCCAGGAGGGCCTTGAGAGCTGGTCAGGAGGACCAGGACCAAACAAACAGAAGATATCTTCTGGACCGGAACCCTGAAGCACGTGATCCCAGTACCTTAAATACCCCCTACAAGAATGCACAGTGGGATAAAACACTCCCACTGGGCTGGTTCCGAGAGAAAGAACGGCATCCCATACACCCAGCTGAACTGCGTTCTCATACTTGCCGGCGGTGACAGCGACACCTGGGGCCAAGTAGAACTCAGTGCAATCCAGCTAGACTGGTACTGAAATCATAATTTAGCAGAATTAGCCCTAAAACCCAACTGTGGTTTCAGGAATATTAATTTTCAAAAACACATAGCGCATGCTCGTCAGGAGCCAGCGCTACATATATATATATTTTTTTACAACCATGCTTACATTGCTATAATATTAATATTACAATTGTGGCCAGTACGTAGGGGGTCTCGTTTCCTACCAGGGACTTAGGAATGTGGCAGAAGAGTTAGTATGATGCCATGAATTTGGGCTGCAGTGGACAAAGCATACAAAATTAAATACATGCACAGTATACTAAGCTTAAAGTGGTTGTAAACCACCGATTGTCACTTTTTCCTATAGGTAAGCCTAGAATAAGGCTTACCTATAGGTAGTGGAAATAACTTCTAAACGTGTGCCGTTTAGGCGATATTTACCTTGTAGTGTGCTGATGATGTCATTGGCGCATGCGCTGTGAATAAACGGAGCTCCGTGCCTTTTCTTCACTCGCAAGTGCCGTGACTGATGGCACGTGGCTCCGGACAGTCACAGAGCCGGAGTCCGTGGCCCCGGAAGGAAGAGGGGCAAAGATGGATGCGGCCACCAGCAGGGAGACAACGCGGGCTTCGTTTGCGGGTATGTGCCACTTATTGGGCTAGTATGCTTTTACTTTGCAGGGGAAAAAAAAGGAAGTAAAACCCATCAGGTTTTTAGTCTGCCTTTACTTGTGCTGATACTATTTCATCATCCCCAGCAATGAACCATGGACTGTTCCAGTCTAGCTTTCTTGCGCTCACACTACTTCATGGTCCCCAGCCGTGAACCGTGGATTGTTCTAGTTTGCCCTTACTTTTTTTTTGCCACATCAGCTAAACTTTCAAAGAGGACCTGAATCAACTTTTACTGTTCATCTTTGTCCTTTTTTTTGTCATCACATCATTGTGGCTGATTTATCTTTATTTACCTTTTGTTTTACATAAAGAGAGCAATGGCGACATCTTATCTCATCATAATTTAACATTCCCCCCCCCCCCTAATTCTAAAAAAAAAACCTTCCCCTTTCCCTACCCCATTCTCATTGCTACTTCCTTTTATCTTAGTTGTTTACTTAAATTTCCTATCCTTTACTTATATCTAAATCCTGATGACTTCCGCATAACTCCAAGTTTTCTTAATTTTTTTCCAACTTTCCCAGTACTCTCCAATGCCCTCGTTATTTTCATCCACGTTCTTTTTAAGAGACTCCATAATGCGGATGTTCTCCACCGCATCTACCAACTCCCACATAGTAGGGCTTTCAGGATCCCGCCACTTCCTTGAAATTCGTTTTTTAGCTGCGTTAAATAGGTGTGGGATCAAAGATTTTTCATATTGCTTCATCCCACCTCTGGTGCCGTGCATCAATATTACCCACGGATCATTTTCCAGATCTTCCTGAGTAATTTCCTTAATATAGCATATCATTTTAGCCCAATAGCTTTTTATTTTATGGCACTCCCACCAGAGGTGGGCCATGTTCCCTCTGTCCTTACACCCTCTCCAACACTCTGCGGAAACCCCGTCTTGATACTTATTAGCTTTATCGGGGGTAATATACCACATTGACAAACATTTGTAATTAATTTCTGCAGTCCTGGCGTCAGTTGCTGACCTATGGGTTAACTTTAGAATTTTTCCTAATGTGAGTGTGTCTACCTGAGTGCCCAATTCCCTCTCCCAATTTTGTATAAATGGCGGGATCCTCCGTCTCTCCGTCTCCAGCATCATTTTATAGATCTTTGAAATCATCCTTTTAGTATTAGGAGCTATACAAATACGCTCTAGCCGAGTCAAATCATCTTCAGACCTAATTGGCTGAGGGAGGCCTTTGACGAAGTGACATAATTGAAGATACCGCCATCTATCAATTTTTAAAATATCCCTCTTATTGTGTAATTCCTCAAATGATAAAATGTTTCCATTGTGTAGTACATCCTTCAGTTGTGCTCCCTCTTTAATAACCCACCCCCCTCCTACTGTTACTTTCCCAGGTTCAAAAAAATCATTGTCCTTTAGTGCTATCAGTGGTGAGTTACATTTTTCATTAACCTGTTTATACGGTTTGTCCCATACTTTTAGTGTATTCAATGTAATTATGTGCGTGCTTTCTCCTAGTGACCTATGTGTCGGGAGGTTCCATATTATTTTACCTAGTTGTGTGTTGCTAATAGCCTTTTCAAGATTAACCCATCTTTTTTCGCTAAATTCTTTACCCCATTCCGGGATTCTTGATAATACTATTGCGTGATAGTTATTTACTATGTCAGGGACTGCAAGACCACCCTGCTTTTTATCCTGTTTTAAAGTGTGCAGCGCTATTCTATGTTTCTTGTTCTTCCATATAAAGTTCATGATCAAGGATTTCAGTTTCCTAAGATAAATCATTGGGAGAGGTATGGGAAGCATCTGGAATTTAAAAGTAATTATTGGTAATAGCGTCATTTCTGCTGTATTAATACGCCCCAACCAGGACAGAGGTCTATTATTCAATTCTTTACATTTTTTTCCTATTTCATCTAGAAGCGGTATATAGTTAATGTTGTACATTTCTTTCACAGATTTGGCAAGGTTAATACCCAGATATTTTATTCGCTTCTTCCAAGGGAACTTAAATCTTTCCTGGAGATAATGCTGCTCGGACTTACTCACGTTGATATTTAAAATAAAGGACTTGGATAAATTTACTTTAAAGTTTGAGATTTCCCCATAATATTTCAGATTTTCTATTATATTGGGTAATGATGTCCGTGGTTTTCCTATATAAAACAGGATGTCATCGGCGAATGCTGCCAACTTATGAACTTCCCCTCCCGCCGAAATGCCTCTCCTATTTCTGGGTTACCCCTAATTGTGGCCAGAAAGGGCTCCAGGGAAAGAATAAAAAGAAGGGGGGACAGAGGGCATCCCTGTCTTGTCCTATTTTTCATCTCGAACAACGGGGATGTAAATCCATTCATTTTTACCTTAGCTTTCGGATGATCATACAACACCCTTATTCGCTGAATTATTTTTGGGCCGAAACCCATATGTTCGAGGGTTTGTAGCATGAGCCCCCAGTCTACCCTGTCAAAAGCCTTTTCAGCATCGATTGACAGGAGTAGACCGGGGGACCCAACCTCCCAGACTCTTTGGAGGACCAACAGCGTCTGGACGCCGTTATCCCGACCCTCCCTACCGGCCACAAAACCCACCTGGTCTGGATGGATCAGTGTGCTCAAGTGGCTCTTAATTCTTTTAGCCAATACTTTGGCATATAGTTTTGTATCCGCGTTTAAAAGCGAAATTGGCCTATAGCTTGAGCACACTGATCCGTCCTTCCCCTCCTTCAAGATTACTGTGATATTTGCAGTCAGAGATTCCTCACTCATTCTATATTCTAGACCCAGGCCATTCATATAGTGGCAGAGTCTTGGGATCAACACTTCCTGGAAGGTTTTATAGTAGAGTGCTGTGAAGCCATCCGGGCCAGGGCTCTTCCCCGCCGGAGAGCTCCTCAGCGCTTCCCCTATTTCTTCTACAGTAAATGGTTCGTCCATGGCCTCCTTGTCATCTATCTGGAGCTTGGGCAGACCTGCCTTGGTTAAAAAATCCTTTGTTTTTTTGTCCTTGTCCCAATTTTTGCCTCCCTTCTGTTCAACTGTATATAATTCCTCGTAATACTCTCTAAATGATTCTACTATCTCCTTTGATGAGTATTTTATTACCCCATTCTTGTTTTGTATGTTTTCTATGTAGTTAATTGTCTTTTTTTTCTGTAAAATTTTTGCTAAGTGTTTGCTGGATTTGTTTCCCCATACATATCTTTCTTTTGCTATTCTGTTATAAATTTGTTTAGTTTCTAGTTCCATTAGTTCTTTTAGTTCCTCTCTTTTTGAAACTATTTTTAGATATAACGTTCTATTTAGGTCCGGGGAGGATTTATATTCCTGCTCAGCTTGATTTATTTCCGCTACCAGGTTTTTTAATTTCTTTGTTCGCTCCTTTTTTATCCAAGCTCCTTTTGCAATCAAAATCCCTCTTATAAATGCCTTGTGGGCATCCCAGAGGTTTGATCCTTGTCCTTTTAAAGTATTGTTCTAATTCCTTTTTTATATAGTCTACCACCTCCTTGTCCCGTAGTAACTCCTCATTTAACCTCCAGTTAAAAGGCGGGGACCTAAGTTCCGGGGCCAATAGTTTCATCAATACGGGAGCATGGTCAGAAAGTGATATTATCTCTATATTTGTGTTTACCACTATATCTAGCAGACCATGGTCTATCAAAACATAGTCAAGTCGGGATTACGACCCGTACACGGGGAAGAAAAATGAGTAGTCTCTTGTTTTGGGACGTTGGACCCTCCATACATCAACCAGCTGATTAGAGAACAATTTTTGTTTTATCCTTTTTAACTGTGCATTGTTTGTTCCCCGTACACCGGTCGTACAGTCAAGCTCCGGATCTAAACAAAAATTCAAATCGCCCATCAGAATCAAATACCCCTTCCTAATTTCCTTTATTTTATTCAAAATCTCACTCAGAAATTTTATTGATTTGATATTAGGGGCATAAATGTTGGCCAGAGTATATTTTGTACCGAATATGGTACCTCTTAAGAAAAGATATCTTCCTAGTGGGTCAGCTATCCTGTCCTCTAGAATAAAGTGTATATCCCTTGAGAAACCTATGGCTACTCCCTTTGCTCTATTGATAATTGTGTCGCCATAGTACCACACAGGATACGTTCTGGAAAAAAATGTAATATTTGATACATGGGAGAGGTGAGTCTCCTGAAGAAAGACCACACCTGCCCCATAGTTTTTCAACTCTTCTAAGATTTTGTGTCATTTTTTCGGTGTATTAAGTCCTTTCACGTTGTAAGTTATAAATTTAATTTCTGTCATCATAGTCTAATGATTTATTCTCGGAGTCTGATGGCAATGGATACGTAGCGATGAGAATGCTATCCCTACTCTTTCCCTTATCTCCCAATTTTACCCTCCCCCTCCCTCCCGCCATCCCCCCTCCCTCCTTCCCCCTTCCCCCCTCCCCCTTCCCTCCTCCCTGGCCACATCCAGGGTCTCCTCCCCTCCCCCCTTCCTCCCTGACCACAACCATGGTCTCTGAGTCGTTGGGGGCCATACAGTAATATGGCCCTTCTCGGCTCTCCTATTTCCCGGATGAGGTGAGGCTCTGAGCCAAAGATTTCACTTTCCCATACACCCGAGATATTGGGTGTATGGGACCGACGGGCAAATCCTGTAGACGCGCCACTGTACAGGAATTTATCAGCCTATTTATTCTCATTCCCCTTCCCTTCCCCTCCCCCCCACCCACCGCTCTCCTCCCCTTTCACTCAACGATTCCCTTCTGCATTTCCTGCTATATCTGCCCAACATGGTAAGTTTGGGACTTGTATTTCTAATTTTTCACAGAATCCTGTTAGCTCTTCCGGAAATCTCAGTCTTGCTGATCGTCCATCCTTAGTGCCTATCAAGCAAGCCGGAAATCCCCAGTTGTATCTAACATTCGCAAGCCGCATCACTTCTAGTAAAGGTTTTTGGAGCCTCCTTCTCTCGAGAGATTGTGGTGCCAAGTCCGAGTAAACCTGTATCTCAGAATCATTAAATTTCAATGGGGTTTTCCCGAAGAGTTTAGACCAAATTTCTGCCTTTTCTTCGTAGTATTGGAATCTTACGATGATATCAAGGGGTCTACCTGCCTCAGTGAAGTTTGGTTTTCCTATGCGATGTATCCTTTCCATCCTAGGAAAATGTTCCTCTTCTTTTCTCAAGATAGGGTTAAATATAGCTTTAACTATCTCCCTCAGATCTTCCCCTCTGATCTCAGGTACCAATCAGATCCTGATGTTTTGTCTCCGGTTCCTATTCTCTTGATCCTCGATTTTATACTGTGTTTCCTGTTGGATTTTTAGGATTTTTGTAATTTGTTCCTTTAGCTTATATATTTCTTGGTCCTGATTTTCTGCTCTCTCCTCCACCGCCTCCACCCTTATCAGCAAGTTTCCCAGGTCTTCTCTTAGTAGATTTATTTCTCCTTTGATTGCGTTTTCCATTTTCAAAAGCATCACCTCCATTTCCCCTTTTGTGGGTAATTGTGCTGCGGATGGCTGCTCCTCAGTTCTACTTTTTTCAGCCTCACTCTCCATTTCATGGTCTTCTATTGATTGGTCTGGTCTCTCTCCTGTTTTCTTTTCTTTCCCTTTCCTTCTTTCCATCGTAGCTTTTTGTTGATGCTCAATACTATTGGAATAGGGGCTCGTTCCAGTCTTCAGGTATTGTTTTATAGTGCTAGTTGCACCTTTTGGGGTTTTAGGTGGGCCTTTCTTAGAGAGTTTGCTCATATTGCCTTTCCGGGCCCCTCTGATTCTTTTCCCCAGTTTGTTGCTGTGAACGGCCTCCTGGTTCGAAACCTTCCCTTCTCCCTGCCCCCAATGGGCTCTTAGGCCTATTCCCCGGGCTCTTATTTTCAGACTCTTATCTTCCGATAGTCTACACAGTTCAGGGAAAGGTTATGCAACTGTTCATGTGCCCACGTCAGTTCAAACCGATTTTTCCTGCTGTCAATGGATGGGTCAAAGGGATACTCAACTGTTCATAGAGAGTCCTTCATCTATGGTACGGTCAGTATTTCACTATATAGTGGGCACCCCACGTATCTTCAAGCTGCAAGAGTGCTGCAACAGCACTGTGGAACTCTCTAGAGCAAGATACAATAGTGCGCGGATCAAGGGAAGAAACAGCCAGGATTTCAGCCAATGTTCTGTCCGTTGAAGCTAGAATTATTTTTTAGCTTGTTGTTGGTTTGACCGTTTGTCAATAATTTAAAGCCCCTGTGCCTTCTTAATTAAATGACTATATTTTAGACCAAGCAGAGTTCATGACATCTGCGCCCCCGAATAAGCATATCGGGGACTAAAAAGATGTCAGCTATTGAGTATAAATACCGTATTAATTTTACCTCTATTGTATCACATCCTTTGTCAAAAGCAATTCCCTGTCCCTTTAAATTAGCACATTGCAGGGTATAGCAGCTGGGATGAAACTTTTGATAGCCTCTTCCGTCTACTCCGCACAGTCCCCCTTTTCGAATTATTGCCCTATAAGGGAAAATATATACCATTGATTTTCTCTGAGATATAGATAAAGTGGTATACAAAAAGGGGAAAGAAATTTCTGAAGTTACAGCCAGGGGTTCCCCCTGTTGGGGAAGTAGTTGTGTTTTAGCTTGATGTTGGTTAGACCATTTTTCGAAGTGATGAACTAGAACTGAGGAGCTCTCTGGGGTACGTATAAAATAATACGCAAATTAAAGAGAATAATAAAAAAAATAAAAAAACAGGATTTCAACCAAGATTTCACCAGTTGAGAAGATATATATATATATATATATATATATATATATATATAACTATTTTCCCCTTTCTCTCAGCCTATTGTTAATTTGACCATTTTTCAAAGTCGATGTCCCTGCGCCTTTATGTACACAGATGTCTATAATTAAGACCCAGTGGAATTTAAGACGTCTGCGCCCTTCAAAAGGCAAGTCAGGGACTGTTAGTATCAGCTTTTAATCATATAAAGAGTAATTTTTGAGATAATTCTCTAGCCTCCTCCTATAGCCCTCCTACAAAGCTATTTCCAAGAGTAATTTCAACTGACACTGTTTATTTCGAAGCAAATACAGGTGAGGTAACAAAGCACAAGGAATACCATACATATTGAAGCCGTTCAGTTTTTCCCATGTATCTAAGGTCCTTTGCCTGCTTCATGGATGTCAAAAGGTGGAGATTGCAAGCCAAAGAATTTGAGTATATAACGTACAATACATTCTACCATTTATTCCTATGAAATGCAAAGAATATAATAAGCTGGGGAACGCTGTTTGAATATTCTTACCTCCGCTGAAGATCTTAAAGGGAAAGCCAGAGCGTGTCAGAGAGTTGCTGACTGTTACATACTCACAGTGCTTACTTTCTGCCCAGGTGAACTAGCGCTGCGGGGGGAGAGAGATTGTGGAGAGGCAGCGGTGTTGGGAGGCGGTGAGGAGAGGTAAGCGCTGCGGCTGTGACTCCCGTTTCCATGCTGTCTAATCCGCTGCTAAAGTTGGTCTCAGCGGCGTACTCGTGGGTCCGGAGAGTCGGGTGAGGTCATGGAGCCTCTCACGCTCCATGGATCTCCAGCGTTCACCCTCCTCTCACCTCGCACCGTACTCGATAGCCCGCCGGATCAGGCCCCTCCCTCCGTGCTGTGCGTTACGTCAGCACGTCCATCAGCCCTCCACCACAAAGCTTCTAATTCACTCCCTGGTCATCTTTCGCCTCAACTACTGCCTAGTTTGCCCTTACTTGTTCTTACACTACTTCATGGTCCCCAGCCATGATTTGTGGAATGTTCTTGTCTGTCTTTACTTGTTCTTATACTACTTTATGATCCCCATCCATGAACCATGGACTGTTCTACTTTGCCTTTACTTGTGCTCATACTATTTCATGATCCCCAGCAATGAACCGAGGACTGTTCCAGTCTGCCTTTACTTGGGCTCATATAACTTCATGGCCCCCAGCCATAAACCATGGACTGTTCTAGTCTGCCTTTACTTGTTCTCACACTACTTCATGATCCCCAGCCGTGAACTAGGGACTGTTCTAGTCTGCCTTTTACTTGTGCTCATACTACTTCATGATCCCCAGCCATGAACTAGGGACTGTTCTAGTCTGCCTTTACTTGTGCTCATACTACTTCATGATCCCCAGCCATGAACTAGGGACTGTTCTAGTTTGCCTTTACTTGTTCTCACACTACTTCATGATCCCCAGCAATGAACCGAGGACTGTTCCAGTCTGCCTATACTTGTGTTCATACAACTTCATGGCCCCCAGCCATAAACCGAGGACTGTTCCAGTTTGCCTTTACCTGTGCTCATACTACTTCATGATCCCCAGCCCTGAAGGTTGGACTGTTCTAGTCTGACTTAACTTGTGCTCATACTACTTCATGATCACCAGCCGTAAACCAGGGACTTTGCCAGTCTGCCTTTACTTGTGCTAAAACTACTTCATAGTCCCCAGCCGTGAACCAGGGACTGTTCTAGTCTGCCTACAATAGTGCTATTGCTACTACAAGGAAAGTGTCCTCTGCCAATAATATCTGACTCCTAAATTCTACTAGCAAATAAAGTTAAAAAAAATACATCCCCTAGACCAGGTATCTCCAAACTACGGCCCTCCAGCTGTTGCAGAACTACACGTCCCATGAGGCATTGTAAAACTCTGACATTCACAGACATGACTAGGAATGATGGGAATTGTAGTTCCTGAACAACTGGAGGGCTGTATTATTACAGGATTTATATAGCGCCAACAGTTTACGCAGCGCTTTACAATATAAAATACAGTTATAATACAATAGAATACAAGAGGATTAAGAGGGCCCTGCTCAGAAGAGCTTACAATCTAATAGGGTGGGGGAGGTGGTACAAAAGGTTGTAACTGTGGGGAATGAGCTGATGGAAGTGGTAGAAGATTAGTTGGAGACGTGATGGGCTTCCCTGAAGAGATGAGTTTTCAGGGATCGCCTGAAGGTAGCTAGAGTAGGGGGATAGCCGGACAGGTTGAGGTAGCGAGTTCCAGAGGATGGGAGAGGCTCTGGAGAAATCCTGGAGACGAGCATGGGAGGAGGAAACGAGAGAGCGTGACAGTAGGAGGTCTTGAGAAGAGCGGAGAGGACGGTTTGGGATATATTTGGAGACAAGATTGGTGATGTAGCTCGGGGCAGAGTTGTGGATGGCTGTGGTTGTGGTTAGTATTTTGAATTTAATTTGCTGGGTGATCGGGAGCCAGTGTAGGGATTGGAGGAGAGGGTTGGCAGACACTGAACGGTTGGTAGTTTGGAGACCCCTGCCCTGGACTGATCAATAAACTGTAAATGTTAATGTGTGCCTGGCTGCCTCTATACTATTTGGGAAATATCCTGTCTAATCTCCAGCAGCCCCTTCCGGGGGTAGCTCTACATGTGCATGCAGCTGTGTAGGAAGGGTGTATGTGTACAATTACATGTGTTGCAGCATTTTTGTGTATGTGACTATTTTGTGTGTGTTTGCAATAATTCAGTAGACAACGGTCTCAGTTTTAGTGCATGGAGTGAACAAAAAGGTGTCAATAAAGTTTTCCAGCCTTTCTTTGGATGGCTCACACAGTAAATCAATTATCTTCCACACAATGCAATTAGTGACATTGTGTGTAAAGTAACGTACCTTTAATTGCAAGGTGTGATGGAGGCTCTGTACATGTAGGTGTCATGCGGGTCTTATATATATATATATATATTTTCCTGGTGTACATTTTCTAGGAATACTGATTAGTCTCAGAGGACTCATTAACCAGGACACTTGTGTCCATGTCTATTGAATGTCTGATAAACTAATTAAAATGATCTCACCTGGTTGTGTGTCTCTAAGGCAGGAAATCTAGAGAGACCAGGGCTTGAGAGATGCTTTCAAAACCTTCAATGCCCCAACAGTAAAGAAAATGATTTCTGCTCATACATTGAAAGTAAGGGAATAATTATTTTTTTTGAAAAATATGTTTTATACACAGAAAACAGAAGCTGGAAATAAAATAAAACCCATCTTTTGGTGCTAGTGAATAACCTCCAGCACAGGTGTCAGTGGCAACAATAATAACCCCCAGCATCGGAGTCAGTGGCCTCAATCATAACCTCCAGCATTGGAGTCAGTGGCCTTAATAATAACCCCCAGCATTGGAGTCAGTGGCCTCAATAATAACCCCCAGAATTGGAGCCATTGGCCTCAATAATAACTTTCGGCATTGGAGCCAGTGGCCTTAATAATAACCCCCGGCATTGGAGTCAATGGCCTTAATAATAACCCACGGCATTGGAGTCAGTGGCCTTAATAATAACCCCCAGCATTGGAGTCAGTGGCCTCAATTATAACCTCCAGCACTGGAGTCAGTGGCCTTAATAATAACCCCCGGCATTGGAGTCAGTGGCCTCAATAATAACCCCCAGAATTGGAGCCATTGGCCTCAATAATAACTTCCGGCATTGGAGCCATTGGCCTCAATAATAACTTCCGGCATTGGAGCCAGTGGCCTCAATTATAACCTCCAGCATTGGTGTCAATGGCCTTAATAATAACCCCCAGCATTGAAGTCAGTGGCCTTAATAATAACCCCGGCATTGGAGCCAGTGGCCCTAATAATAAGCCCAGGCATTGGAGCCAGTGGCCTCCAAAATAACCCCCAGCATTGGAGCCAGTGGCCTCAATAATAACCCCCGGCATTGGAGCCAGTGGCCTCAATAATAATTACCCCAGCATTGAAACCAGTGGCCTCAATAATAACCCCAATGGAGCCAGTGACCTCAATAATAACCCCCGGCATTGGAGCCAGTGGCCTCAATAATAAACCGACCATCGGTGTCAGTGGCCTCAATAATAAACCCACCATTGGTGTCAGTGGCCTCAATTATAACCCCAGGCATTGGAGCCAGTGGCCCCAATAATAACCCGTGGCATTGAAGCCAGTGGCCTCAATGATAACCCCCAGCATTAAAGCCAGTGGCCTCTATGATAACCCCCAGCATTAAAGCCAGTGGCCTCTATAATAACCTCCGGCATTGGAGCCAGTGGGCTCTATAATAACCCCCGGCATTGGAGCCAGTGGGCTCTATAATAACCCCCGGCATTGAAGTCAGTGGCCACAATAATAACCCACAACATTGATGTCAGTGGCTGAAATTACAGTATATCCCCTAGCACTGGTGTCAGTGGCTGCAATATTATCCCCCAGAATTGGTATCATTGGCTGCTAAAAATTCCCAGCATTGGTGTCAATAACCACAATAATAAACCATTCATTGATGCCAGTGGCTGCAAATAATAACCCCCACCATTGGTGTCAGTGACTGCAATAATAAGCACTGCTGGTGGTCAGTGGAAGTGCTGTTATCCTCCTTGCACTAGTGGTCAATGGTAATGATATTAACCCTATTGCATTGGTGGTCAGTGGCTGTAATATTAACTCCCACCATTGGTGTCAGTGGCTGCAATAATATTAACATAATTGGTGTCACTGACACTAATACTAAACCCCCCCAACACAGGTGGTCAGTGGAAGTGGTGTTATCACCCTTGCATTAGTGATCAGTGCCAGTGCTATTATTCCCATTGAATAGGTGGTCCGTGGAAGTGCTATTTAACCCACCTGTATTGATGATCAGTGGCAGTATTATATAATCCCCTCCTTATTGAGGGTTAGTGGCAGTATTATTTAACACCTCTCTCCTCTCCCACACTGGTAGTCAATGGGGGTAATATTTAACTATCCCGTTTGTGATCAGTAGCAGTATTATATAACACCCCCACTGTTTGTCCGTGGCCATATTTCTAACACGCAGGTAACATGCTGTGTGGCACCATTGTGGCATGTTGTGCTCCAACAGCAACAAAGACATGTAGGTGAGGCTCAGATTGGCTGCCCACATGGAGACTGGTTGATGCGGTAATGTATATTAATGTGATAATGCAGAGAAAGTACAACAAACTCTGGAGTCACTGCCACACTGGATTGGGACACTTCCAATAAACCAGGCAAAAGATATCTGTGCCTACTTCAGATTAGACAATTCTGTACAATTCGTTTAGTTCCAAGTTTGTTTTTTTAACGAATTTCGACAAATTCGTTAATTCGGAAACATCCGAATTAAAGAAAACCCGTTTCGCTAATTTTTCCGAATATTTGTAAAATGTTGTAAATTTGAATATTCTAAAAATTCATAAATTCAAAGTTTCGTAAATTCGAAAATCTGGAAATTCGGAAATTAGAAAATTTGGAAATTAGAAATTTCGAAAATTCAAAAACCCCAAAATTTGAAAATCTGAAATAATAACTAACTAATAATAATTATTAAATTATAGGTATTGGAATTTCCTTTTAAATTTGGCTGTTAGTGAACGTAACGAATACGAATTTATCCGAAGTTACGCATTATTCAAAAATAAACGAATGTAGCATCCAAAACGAATGGAACTTAACAAATTATTAATATTAAATAATAACAACTTTTTATTATTATTAATCATTAATTTGTTCCGTTCCATTTGTTTAGATGCGGCATTCGTTATTTCAGATAATTTGTAACTTCGGATAAATTCGTATTCGTTATGTTCCCTAACAGCCAAATTTGAAAGGAAATTCCAATACCTATAATTTAATAATTAGTTATTAGTTAGGCCGGCCATACACGGTTCGAATTTCGAAAGAATTTTCTTTCGAAAATCGTATCTAAGAATTTTCGTATGAATTTCTCACCATTAGTGGGCTGCAGTTACAGACGATTTTCGTTCGGAAATCAAATTTGAGGAATCGGACATGTTGGAAATTTTTAGAAAAACGACCGATTTTCTAATCAATGATGGGATAATCGTGCGAGAAATGTAATAAGAAAAGAAAATTTACGGAGAGAAAAGAAGATTCCCAGAAAAGAAAATTCTTTCCTGGTGCCTCCATGGCAGCATACCTGTGATAGAGCTCCGCCTCGACTCCTCCCTCAGGACTAGTGAATAGCATAAATTAAAGGCACCGTCCCTCCCCCAACATTCTCCTTTTTTTCCTCATACCTCTTGTGCTGGTGAAGAGTAGCAGATGTCCATACCTCTGCCTTCGGCAGCGTCCGCCGGGTTTAGCCTTTCCCGTGCGAAGTCCCTGTTCTTGGGTCGCTCAATGCACTAATAAGACTGGGAACCCCTCTGTGGATCTGTGGGGTCTTCTTGCAGAGTTTCCTCACAGGAACGCAGTCTGCCACTATCTACGATGAATGCGCAGCGAGTCACAGGAGGATCAGCTCACAGCTTCAGGCCAGTTGCCTTTATTTTTTTCTCTCTCTCTCTCTTTTTCCCTCTTTTCTCCTCTCTCCCCTCCCTCCCATGTTGATTTACCTGACTGTTGTTTTTTTATGGGTATTTACTCTCCCCTTCTACAGGGGAGGAATAGTTTATGGGGGGGGGGGGGCGCGGGTACGCCTTGTTGTTTTTTTTGACAGGTCCCCCCGCGATCGGCGTCCTCGCCGCCAGGCGGACGCATGCTCGTTCCAGGGTGGTGTTCTCTCTCTCTCTCGGCACCGGTTTTTCCCGCAGTTGCTTCCCAGTTTGCCCTTACTTGATTTTGTCTAGGTAGGAGGTGCTTTGGGATTAGCCCATCCGCCTCCTTGTGTATTTAAGGGCTACCTGCAGGGTCATGGCTGTCCCTCAGCCGTCCCAAGCTCGTCCGGCCCTGCTCTTGGTAGGGAACATTAAATTATGTTGTTTTTTTTCCCAATAATAGCAGCAGATACATACGTATGTATGACTTTTTTTGGGGGGCATGCATAAACATTCCAAGAAAAAAAAAAAAAAAGAGAGGGGGGGGGATGGGGGGGCAGGGGGGGGCATTATGCATTTATAAGTATTGTCACATGTATGTACTCGTGTATTCGCCAAAAACGACATAGTCTCCCCCCCCCCCCCCCCCTTTCTCCCTCTTCTCCTATCTCTAGGGATCATTCTCCCGTAAACAGGAAAGTAACAAAGATGGTCCAACTGTACAAGTAAAAAAAAAAAAAAAAAGTGCATGCACTAACATAGATCTTTGCATCGTAGCCCTGCCCATGGGGGGGGGGGGTTCTTCTCATCATGGGTCCCGGTCCTCACGCCACGAATCAGAGAGGTCAAGATCCAGAAGACGAGACCGGTCTCCTTCCCCTAGAAGTTGCGCAAAGAAGAAGTGCTGCGGGGGCTACGCCTACCGGGCAAGCTGTTGTTTTTCAGGGACTACGCGGCCAACCGCGAGCTCCCAGGTGTGGATCAGCGGACAATCCCCCTAGCAGCCTTAGTCCCCGCTCAGCCAGTCGACACAGCGTCGGATCATCCCCGGTTCCTTCGCCGCCCCCCCCCCGCCGCCGTCAGGCTGGCCGAGAAATTACCACCTGCAGGGGACTCTTCAGCTCTGGGTTCAGCATGGGCAGTGGCGATGTACCTCAAAGTTACTTCCCATTCCTCAAAAGGAATGATGGGTGAGATCACGGAAGTCATTCAAAATGAATGGTTAAAGACTGTGGGCGGGGAGGCTCGTAACTCCATGGGTAGTAGACGCGGCCGTGGTACTCAAAGAATGTCACCCTCCCAATGGAGGATTCCGCTTCCTTTAAAGCTCCGGATATATCTTAGTGTAGCATCACCTATAGCAGTCCCCATGTCTAGAAGCCAAGCAAGCCTACCCTACCAGTATGTGGTTGCCCCCAGGATTTGGAGGAGACCGAACAAAGGGTGAAAAAAAAGAGTACCGGTGGGTTCAGGAGTTCAGTTGTCTACTGGGGATGGCTGAGACTTGTGTCTTGCAGGATTAGGGCTCTTTCACACGGGGCGGATCAGTGCAGATCCGCCCCGTGGATAGCCGCTTGCTCAGCGGGGATCGCCGGAGCGATCTCCGCTGAGCAGAAGATGACAGGTCCGTCTCTGCACTCCGTGCAGGGACGGACCTGTCAGAGCGCCGCTCTCCCCTATGGGAGATCGGGTGACGACGGACCGTAGAGCCCGTCGTCATCCGATCCGCTCTGCAGACGGATGAAAAAATGGGGTTTTCCTCCGTCTGCAGAAACGGAGCATAGCGGGCACGGACGAGAGCGGGTGTCAGCGGATGCTCATCCGCTGACACCCGCTATCCCATAGGGATACATGTATGTCCGTTTTTCATCCGAAAACGGATGGATGAAAAACGGACATACGGTCCGTCCGTGTGAAAGAGCCCTTATGAGATGTGCTGAACAGGCACGGGTGTGGCCGCAATCAAGAACACTGTTGCTGACTAAGGGCTCTTTCACACGGACGTGTCCATGTACGGAGCCCGCTCTGCACAGCGGGGGATCGCTCCGTCGATCCCCCGCTGAGCAGGAAGATGACAGGTCTGTCTCTGCACTCTGTGCAGGGACAGACCTGTCAGAGCGCCGCTCTCCCCTATGGGGGATCGGATGACGATGGACCGTAGGGTTTTCCTCGGTCACACTTTTTCGGATCAGAGCGGGTCGGATGTCAGCGCTGACATTCGACTCTCCATAGAGGTCTATGGAGCGTCTGTTCAGGTCCGCCTAAAAAACTGAAAGGCGGACCTGAACGGACCGTCCGTGTGAAAGAGGCCTTATGCCCCATACACACGGTCGGAAATTCCGACCACAAAATCCGTCGGATTTTTTCAGACGGATTTTGTTCCGACACTGGTGTTGCATACACACGGTCGGACAAAGTTGTCGGAAAATCCGATCATTCTGAACGTGGTGACGTTCGTTGCGTACGACGGGACTACGTAGAGGCTAGTAGCCAATAGCTTTGGTCTTGTAATTTGATCTGAGCATGCGTGGCACTTTGTCCGTCGGAATTCGCTACACATGATCGGAAAAAGTCCGATCGGACTTTGTTGTCGGAAAATTTGAGAGCAGGAGATAAAACTTTGTCCATCGGAAAATCTGACGGAAAAAGTCCGATGGAGCCCACACACGGTCGGAATTTCTGACAACATTGTCCGATAGGACATTTTCCGTCGCAAAATCCGACCGTTTGTACGGGGCATTACACTGGTCTGGAAACACTGGGACTGGTGTGTCGGCATTTAGAAACACTGCTGTTGAATGCACTGGTCAGCGATCAGGGACACTGTTGCTAGCTTCTTGCCATGTGGTGACACTGGCACTGGTGCGCCAGTGATCAGGAACAATGTTGGTGGCATACACTGGTCTGGTGAGGTGGAGATCAAGAACACCATTTCTGGTCACACATGACTGGTGACACTGTGACTGGTGTGGTGGTGACTGGGGACCAGGGGGCCCCCCATCTATTACAGCCTCCCCTACCCATGCGTCCGGCCCCTTTCAGGACACTGGCACATGGATTCCAAGCCGGGGGACTGTTTTTTTTAAGCATTGATTAGAGCCAGAGGCTCTAATAGGCTTCAATATAGGGTGGGCTCGGGTAGCAGAGAGTGTGCTTCAATACCACCCAGGTGTGTTACAACAGCGAATGAATAGTCACTGTTGTAACACTGATCCTCCTCCTGGCCAATCGGGAAGCGGGCTTTGACACCGGTCACCTGATTGGCTAAAAGGACAGGCGACCCTTTTGGACGCCTAGGAGGAGGAAGGGAAAAGCTGGAAGCTGCCATGGAGGAGAGGACTCAGAGCCAAGCCTCTGCACCACGCTGCCTGCCACTGGCCACGATGAGCTAAGTGCCGCTCAGGAGGGACTGGGTGCCGCTTGGGGGGGGGGGGGGGGTTTGGGTTGTTTGCCACTCCCGGCAAAAAGAAACACCAGCCGCCACTGCCGGGGACACTGTGACTCTCTGTACTTTTAAGCCCTTATTCACATAGGATGTAATAATGCGTACCCTGTGCAGAAGCTGTGTTTACCTGCATAGGAATGCAGAGGTGTTCCGTGCATCCCTGTGCAGGCCATCCCATTGATGTCTATTGGGATGCAGCGGCGGCTGCATGAACAGAATCTGACATCCGTGTGGGTGCATGTCAGGTAAACACAGGTGTGTGCAGGTAAACAGGGCCCTTGCATGGGGGGTATGCATTGATACACCCCATATGAGACCTTATGGTGACACTGGGGCTGGTGTGGTGGCAGTGAGAAGGGACACTGCGACTGGCTTCACTAGTGTGGTGACATTGTATGGCTGAGGCAGGGCCAGATTAAGAACATCATGGGCCTGGTACTGAGGATTTTGGTGGGGCCTTTTATAAACAATAAATAAATAAAAATGCAAACAATTTTTTGTTCTAACAAATTAAATTAAGAGAGAGAGAGGGAGAATGAGAGAGAGAGTACGTACAGTATGTACAGGAGAGGAGTGCGGAGGGTATGGCAGAAGGCACTATGTACAGCAGAGGAGTGTGAAGGGTATGACAGTGGGCAGTAAGTACAGGAGAGGAGTGTGTGGGGTATGACAGAGGGTAGTTTGTACCAGAGAGGAGTGTGGATTGTATGACGGTGGGCACTATGTATAGGAGAGGAGTGTGGAGGGTATGACAGTGAGCAGTATGTACAGGAGAGGAGTGTGGAGGGTACGACAGTGGGCACTATGTATAGGAGAGGAGTGTGGAGGGTATGACAGTGAGCAGTATGTACAGGAGAGGAGTGTGGATTGTATGACCGTGGGCACTATGTATAGGAGAGGAATGTGGAGGGTATGACAGTGAGCAGTATGTACAGGAGAGGAGTGTGGAGGGTATGACAGTGGGCACTATGTATAGGAGAGAAGTGTGGAGGGTATGACAGTAGGCACTATGTACAGGAGAGGAGTATGGAGGGTATGACAGTGAGTAGTATGTACAGGAGAGGAGTGTGGGGGGTATGACAGTGGGCACTATATATAAGAGAGAAGTGTTGGATGTATGACAGTGGGCACTATGTATAGGAGAGGAGTGTGGAGGGTATGACAGTGAGCAGTATGTACAGGAGAGGAGTGTGGATTGTATGACAGTGGGCACTATGTATAGGAGAGGAGTGTGGAGGGTATGACAGTGAGCAGTATGTACAGGAGAGGAGTGTGGAGGGTACGACAGTGGGCACTATGTATAGGAGAGGAGTGTGGAGGGTATGACAGTGAGCAGTATGTACAGGAGAGGAGTGTGGATTGTATGACCGTGGGCACTATGTATAGGAGAGGAATGTGGAGGGTATGACAGTGAGCAGTATGTACAGTAGAGGAGTGTGGAGGGTATGACAGTGGGCACTATGTATAGGAGAGAAGTGTGGAGGGTATGACAGTAGGCACTATGTACAGGAGAGGAGTATGGAGGGTATGACAGTGAGTAGTATGTACAGGAGAGGAGTGTGGGGGGTATGACAGTGGGCACTATATATAAGAGAGAAGTGTTGGATGTATGACAGTGGGCACTATGTATAGGAGAGGAGTGTGGAGGGTATGACAGTGAGCAGTATGTACAGGAGAGGAGTGTGGAGGGTACGACAGTGGGCACTATGTACAGGAGAGAAGTGTATGACAGTGAGCACTATGTACAGGAGAGGAGTGTGTAGGATATGACAGCGGGCGCTATGTATAGGAGAGAGGTGTGGAGGGTATGACAGTGAGCAGTATGTATAGGAGAGGAGGATGAAGTAATCTGGGAAGGAAAAATGTAAATGTTTGTGGAAGGATGTTTAGGGACTGTGTAGTGGTTAAGTGGGCCATACATGGACCAGCCATAGTCAATCTATGTATGGGTTAGCTGGTTTTACACAAGTCAACCTATTAACCGACTTGAGTACAACCAGCCTGTCAGGTTTTCCCTAAAACAATCAGTGCTGCCAGCTATAACTAGCAACACTAATCATTGTATTCACTGGCAGAACACAATAACACTGCAGGAGTGATTCCCCCATTCACAGGTCAGCAGGTGAGAGGGTGTGTGGGGACAGGCTGGGGAGAGATACTAGTCAGTGGCTGGGTAGGCACTGGTTAGTATCAGAGCCAGATACACACAGGTTACATATGCTGCGATCGTTAGAGCGAGAGCAATAATTCTAGCACTAGACCTCCTCTGTAACTCTAAACATGTAACCTGTAAAAAAAAATTAAAGCATCGCTTGGTACACAAAAAAAATTGTGCTAACTTTAGTGTTTTTTTTTTTTATGAATGAAACAGTTTCTTTCCAAAAAAAACGTTTGAAAAATTGCTGCGCAAATATCATGTAACATAAAAAGTTGCAAAGACCACCATTTTATTCCATAGGGTGTCTGCTAAAACAATATATATAATGCTTGAGGCTTCTGAGTAATTTTCTAGCAAAAAAAAATTATGATTTTTACATGTAGGAGAGAAGTGTCAGAATTGGCCTGGGTGGCGAGGGGTTAATTATCATAAGTAATATACAAATAATTATTATAAGCACTGTGATGTCATCCTCTCAGTCTGCTGCAGAGTGTTCCAGCTTGTATTTATACTGGCCGCTCTGTAAGTAGCTTCTGCCAGGCTGCGCAAGCAGCTCTGTATCTCCGGAACCATAGATGAAAGCATCTTTTAACCAGTGCTGGAGTAGGTCTTTAGCTACCTACCCCCCAAATGTGGGGTCTCTGTGACTCCTGATCGCCGAGCTACAACCCTCGAAGTCGATCTTTGTTAACATTTTTTTTTTTTTTTTGATTTTTTTTTGGGCAAATGGGCCTATCTTGAGAAAGGGGCCTGGAGCTGCAGCTCCAATAGCCCCTATGTTAATCCGGCCCTGGGCTGAGGCTAGTGGCTAACTGCATTGGCATACACCGCCATTAGAGCAGCCAGCCAGGGTCTCTGATTACAACCACAGTAGTACAATTTCACCATAGTGACACAGCACTGCTCTTGTGACAGTGTGTAAAAAAAAAAAAAAGATCACAGTCAACATCACTATAATGACATTCTACTACTGTGGCTAGTGATCGGAGACACTGGCTGGCTGCACTGGAACACACTGCCATGAGAGCAGCCAGCGAGTGCCTCTGATGACTAACCACAGCAGTACAATGACCCCATAGTAATACTGCACTGTTCTGGTGACTGATAATGTTTTTGTTTTTACTACAGTGCTGATCAATGTGAGAGAAAACTGTTCAAAGACTGCAACATGCAGCCTTTGTTTACAAGTGTAGTCACTATGATTGGCCACAGCGATCACATGGTACACAGCCAATTTCATTGGCCCTGTACCCCAATCTGTGATCACTGAGTCCAAAGGACACAGCGATCACATGGTGCTCTTCTACGTGGCCTAGGAACTGCAATGGGAGCAGGAGGCCAAATCTATATATATATATATATATATATATATATATATATATATATATATATATATATATATGTGTGTGTATGTATGTATGTATATATATATGCCCTCCCCCATACAGGAAGTAGCTGCACACCTGCTTATATGCGATGGCTGGTCAGGAGGTGGTTACATAGGGTTCAAGAGCTATGTCTGAGGTTCATGGATTTCCTGCTGGTTTTGATGAACTGAACATTGTTTGGTTTTCTCATTCATACCCCAGTGCCTACTGCAATATACTTCCTGCTATGTGATGGGTACCCAGGCACCCCTGTGCCTACAGCCTCATAACTGTTCATATTCAGTGTGAGGTTTAAGTCACTACAGCCTCTGACTGCTAGTGAGATTTGTTGACCACTTTTCTGCTCACTGTTCTCATTGTTGAGGAAGCAAAGCCCTGCCTCTGTTACGATGCCGAACAAGGAGTGCCCACCAGTGGTGCCAATCAGTGCCACCTAGCAGTGCTGCCTATCAGTGTCACCAACCGGTGCCCATCACTGGCACCCATCAGTGCCCATTGCTGTCACCCATCAGTGCCACCTATCAGTGTCACCTATCAAGTGCCGCCTCATCAGTGTCCACCGGTGCCATCTATCAGCGCCCATCAATGCAGCCTCTTCAGTGTACATCAATGAAGGAGAAAAATTACCTGTTTGCAAAATTTTAAACAAAATAAAAAAACAAAAAAAATACCGAAAATTTTGAAAAAAAACAACCAAACAGTTTTCTAACAAAAAATAAAAAACCCAGCAGTGATTAAATACCACCAAAAGAAAGCTCTATTTGTAAGAAAAAAATTATAAAAATGTAATTTGGGTACAGTGTTGTATGATCGCGCAATTGTCATTCAAAGTGCGACAGCTCTGAAAATTGGTCTGGGCAGGAAGGGTGTTTAAGTGCCCGGTAAGCAAGTGGTTAAAAGAGAATTATGGGAATTTTGTTTTTATTTCAGAGAATTTTTATTAAGGTTTGAGTATAACAACCATAAAGGCGAGACAACGCAATAATCAAATGCCCATCAGTCAATACCAAAAAATCGTGGATCAACTTATAATATCAAGTAATATCAGACAAATTAAGCAAATAAGCAAAAAGAGGATGTTTCAAAATGCGTGTTTTCGAGCTTATAAAGTGTATCACTTCATCACAGTTTAATGAGTAGGCAGACAAAACAAAGCACGGATATAGGTCGGCATAATTTTGCTGCATTAAATGTTATCATACCTTTATGAAAGAGTGGTTTGGGGGAGGGAGGATCGGTATGGGAGTGAGACTTGGGGGGGGGGGGGCAATACTAGGGCCCAATGAGTGGCTTTCAGAGCCTCACAAGTTGCAGGATAAAGTGTATGTCATATAAGGGCGGTCACGGTAAAGCTAGTACTTGGGGTGGGAGGGGGGGGAGTGACCTCTGTTGGAACAAGAACTGGGATGAAGAGGGGATATCTCTTTCTACTTTCCCATCTTTCAATACCAATTCCTATTGCCCTTCTTCTCATATGTTTGTCACTTTTTCCCAGGGTCAACCTCTCATTGTCCAATATCAGTTTGGCCATTTAGTAACCTGGAGAATTCCGTTGACTCTGCAAAATCTAGCCAACAGGCCCATATTTGACAAAATTTTTCAGGGGTCTCTCTAGTTTGGTGAATCAAATCTTCCATTTCAGCAGTTTCCCTAACGTGCTGGAGCCCTTCAGCTATGGGGGGGTTTGTCTCTCCAATGTATGGGGATGCACATTGTAGCTGCATTACCTAAGTGAAGGACCAGAGACCTTTTGTAGGTCCATTGGGATAGGGAAGTGTGATGGAGGAGATATTGTGCAGGTGTGTAGTCAGGGGAATAGGACGTTGTGACGAAACGCTCCCACACTCCTCTTGAGTGCTTTCGTCATATACCACTTCCTCCCAGTTTGAATATGGATCTCAGATATTCCAACTGCTCCCAAGCACTAAACGAGACAAAACTTGCTTAGTGCCAACATGGACTGTTTATTTAGAACCAAAATATTTATAATACAGCAGAAGAGGAGATTCCCCCTCCTGCTCATATTACTCTAACAATACACCTGTAACAAATTAACATGAGCTAATTAACTAATCCCTTTAAGCAGCCGATGTGACTCTGTGCCCATCAGGACCACTACAGGTCAGACTTGTTGTCACCGGGCTTCACACAGTTGATTATAAATTATCATAATAACAACCACAAGACAGCAGGAGCTCCATTAGGAGTCGGCCTGTCTCCTACATTGTACAGAGGACAATGTGATCAGCTCTCTCAATTAACATCTTGAGTTCATCAACAAACTAAGAATAGTTATGTGGATAAACCAAAGAAAAAAACCGCCCTCTTGGGTGTATCACTCTGCGCTCATGGATTTAAATATTTTAAAGTATAAAAATCAATAAATATATATACACCTCAAGGATAAATATATAAATAAATATGATATAAATATGGTAAGATATGGACGGATAAAAATATATATGTTTACATATAATAATAAAGCAGCTGCTGTAAGATCAAAGCAAGAATGGTGATATGGCGATATCTAAATGAGTCCCAACACCCTTATAGGTGCTATCTCTACAAAATATCGCAGCAGCGCTATAAACTTAAAATGACAAGTTCATAGATAATTCCTGCAATCATGAAAACAGTCTGTACGAAGTGCAGTTAAAGAGTTCTTTCTGTGATATAGTGATGAGGCTTCCACCCGGTAGTAATTTCTATCACCACGTGTTGGTAAACAACTCCCCTTTGGGGATGCACTCACCAGAGCAAAGAAAGGTTAAAGCATATCAATCAGAAAACCAATGAACCCTGCAACATCTTTGGTCCGTCTGCTTTTCCTGCTCCTGCATACATCAGAGTAGTTCTCCTCCCATAGTATCCAGCATAGAAGAAAAATATATAGCAGATAGCGTAGTACAGTTTGGAAAAAGGGTTTTTTATTTATAGTTCCCCATATCCCCCCAAGTAAAATATGCGTACCACAATACAATTATTTAAAGCCTTTGAATAAAAGTAAAACAGCACTCTGCCTGTAAGGTTCCCGTCCGCCGGAAACCACGCCGAAAGACCGCTGTGTAGAGAATCCTCATACACTTCCTGGTGTCTCAGCCGGCTGGAGCGCACTTTGGAACGCACACACGGCACTTCCTGCGAGGCCACGACCCTGACGCGTTTCGTCACTTCCGGACGTCGTCTGAGGGTCCCTCAGACGACGTCCGGAAGTGACGAAACGCGTCAGGGTCGTGGCCTCGCAGGAAGTGACGTGTGTGCGTTCCAAAGTGCGCTCCAGCCGGCTGAGACACCAGGAAGTGTATGAGGATTCTCTACACAGCGGTCTTTCGGCGTGGTTTCCGGCGGACGGGAACCTGACAGGCAGAGTGCTGTTTTACTTTTATTCAAAGGCTTTAAATAATTGTATTGTGGTACGCATATTTTACTTGGGGGGATATGGGGAACTATAAATAAAAAACCCTTTTTCCAAACTGTACTACGCTATCTGCTATATATTTTTCTTCTATGCTGGATACTATGGGAGGAGAACTACTCTGATGTATGCAGGAGCAGGAAAAGCAGACGGACCAAAGATGTTGCAGGGTTCATTGGTTTTCTGATTGATATGCTTTAACCTTTCTTTGCTCTGGTGAGTGCATCCCCAAAGGGGAGT
The DNA here is from genome assembly GCA_028564925.1 of Lithobates sylvaticus. Classification (NCBI taxonomy): domain Eukaryota; kingdom Metazoa; phylum Chordata; class Amphibia; order Anura; family Ranidae; genus Lithobates; species Lithobates sylvaticus. The sequence continues at coordinate 774,492,850 of CM053026.1, read as the reverse complement.
TGTTTACCAACACGTGGTGATAGAAATTACTACCGGGTGGAAGCCTCATCACTATATCACAGAAAGAACTCTTTAACTGCACTTCGTACAGACTGTTTTCATGATTGCAGGAATTATCTATGAACTTGTCATTTTAAGTTTATAGCGCTGCTGCAATATTTTGTAGAGATAGCACCTATAAGGGTGTTGGGACTCATTTAGATATCGCCATATCACCAAACTAAGAATAGTCTTTACATATATCCTGCATTGAATCTGACTAGCACAGATTATATTGGGTTTCTCATTCACCTTGTGCCCTAGAGACACAGAGTGATTTACACATAAGAGGGTCCGGGGAAGCTGGACAAGGAGCCTTCAGAACTCTCCATGGCAAGCTGAGTTCCACAAACCCCCGACCCAAAGTCACTCCTGTCACAGACGTGATGCTTGTTGTAAGGCGGTATACTTCCTTCCAGAAGGGTTGAATCAGAGGGCAGTCCCACCGGATTTGAAGTGGTGTGCCTGGTGCTGTGTTGCCCCTCAAGCACAAGGGTGAAACAGTGGGGTAATATTTGTGCAGTTTATCAGTGGTTCTGTACTATCTCAAGTAGATTTTAAACCCGTTTTCTTGTACTGATATGTTCGTTGAGCCTTTATGGATATGTGCGTAATTGTGTTCCCAAACCGAGAGGTCCAAAGCAGGGTGTCATGGTTATGCAGTAATGTGTGTCTGTCAGCTTACCTCTCCATGTGTTCAGATTAAGAGGCCAGCCACTCTCACCTGGCTTCTCAAGTAATCTCTCCTCAAAGCATGGCTCCACCCCAGCCCCTATCAGGGAACTCTATATTAACCTGTGCACTGCAGGCAAGCTCTGCTGAAGAGAAGCAAAATGATACTCCAGCTCCACTGCCAATATGGTGATCTATGAACTTGTGGACCGGTGCTCTAGCCAGGACGTTCAGGCCCCAAAATGCAATACTTGAATCAGAAAAGGGCTGGCGACTCGGATGCTCTTAAATAAAAGTCCTTTATTTAGTTACATGGGTACACGGATACATGCTACACTGACACGTTTCGGCTAAGAAGCCTTCATCGAACCATGTTGTAAAATATGGGCCTGTGGGTTAGATTTTGCAAAGTCGACGGAATTCTCCAGGTTACTAAATGGCCAAACTGATATTGGCCCTGGGAGAAAAAGGTGGAGAAAGAGGAAAGTAAAAAGTGAAAAACGTATGAGAAAAATGGAATAGGAACTGGTATTGAAAGAGGGGAAAGTAGAAAGAGATATCCCCCTTCATCCCAGTTCTTGATCCAACAGAAGTCACTAAATTCAAAGTTGAATTGCTTTGATGAAGGCTTCTTAGCCGAAACGCGTCAGCGTAGCCTGTACCCGTGTACCCATGTAACGAAATAAAGGACTTTTATTCAAGAGCATCCGAGTCGCCAGCCTTTTTCTGATTCAAGCTCTGCTGATCAATATTGTGTGTTTTGGTATCTGTGTGCTCATTGCTCTGTGTCCTAAGTCTGATCCTGTTTACCGACCTTGGCTTGTTCTTGACTGTCCCCATCTGCTTCATATCCTGACCTTTGGCGTGTTCCTTGACTACCCCTATCTGCTTGTTGCCCTGACCTTTTGGCTTATCTCCTGACTATCCTTTGTTGTCGCAGTCTGCTGCTTCCTCTTTACCTTCCTGTACTCTACTGTGAGCGTGAGCTGGGAGACCCTGGGGGCCGCGACCTGGAGCCAGACTGCAGCGAAGTCCTTCCCCACAATCAGGGGCCTTGGTGAACACCTGCTGGCTCTTAGATTCCGCGCCCTGGGAAATCTCATGCTCTAGCTCCCAGTGCGATCCGTGTTGGTGCTCCAGGGTACCTGCCTTCCTGGATCACCCAGGGCTCTATCCGCAGCAGTCAACCGTAGGGTCCACTACCTTGCGGTTCACTCCTGACCCCCACAGGATGCATCTGTTACCTGACACAAGGTCCCCCTCATTATGGGAATTCTTTTACTTTTTTTTATCTTACTTGCCTAAGTGGAAGCACCGTCAGTCCAATACTGCACCTGTCCCCCGTCAGCTCTAAGACTGAAAACCAAGCAATCAAACACCACCGATCTCTCAGGCTCTCTGGGGCTCGCTGAGAGGCTGAACCAGGTACCGTTCCAGGCATGTGGGTGGATCCTTACCATATGGTCACAATCTTTTTCAAGCCTAAACCGGCTCTGTGACGTAAGCCGACAGTGGGCTTCAGCGAGCTTTGGCTGTACTTCTCCTTTAACATGAATAAATTTCAACAATCCAACTTGTATATGCAAAATGTTTTTTACTTTGTTTTCAAAACTTTATTATAGGAGGTCGTAGACAACTCTGACTAACCCTTAATATGTAATCAATGTTTCTTTTTATTGTACTCTAATGCCACGTACACACGGTCGGAATTCTCGTCGGAAAAAGCTCTGATGGTTTTCCCGTCGGAATTTCGCTCAAGCTGTGTTGCCTACACACGGTCACACCAAATTCCGACGGTCTTTAACACAGCGGCATAAAACACGTTCGACAGCGCTATAAAAGGGAAGTTTAATGCTTTCGAGCATGCGTCAAATTGTTTCCGAGCATGCGTCGGAATTTTGCGTGTCGGAATTGCATACACACGATCGGAAAATCCGATAGAAAGGTTTTCCGTCGGAAAAATTGAGAACAGGTTCTCAATTCAAAGTCCGTCGGAAATTCCGACAGAAAAAGACAGTTGGGCATACACACGGTCGGAAAATCCGATGAAAAGCTCCCATCGGACTGTTTCCATCGGAAATTCCGACCGTGTGTACGCCGCATAACACAGGGGCGGACTGAACATTTGGCCACTCGGGCACTGCCCGAGGGCCCCGGGCCACTAGGGGGCCCCATCAGGGTTGCCAGCCTCAGTAAAACCAGGGACATTATGTAAAAATCTGTGTTTTTTTTACATCTGTCTCTGAAATGTCCCTTACCGACATCCTTTTGGCCTAAAAATCCAGAGATTATAGCTGCCCCACCTCTCCAGTATACTGTGTGGCCCCATAATCTCTGATTGCCTGGGGGCCCCATAATCTTCTATTGCCCGGGGGCCCCATGAGTTGTCAGTCCGCCCCTGCTCTAACAATGACATACTGTTTCATTTCACTTATTGCGGAATGTAGTGCTTTATGAAAATCCTTGTTCCTTAGGGTATAAATGATGGGGTTTATGAGTGGCGTCACTGATAAGTAGATGAAGGACATCCCTTTATAGACCTGGAAGTAGTTATGATTCCTCGGCACGACGTATAACGTAAACATCATGGCAAAATATATACCCAAGACCAGCAGGTGGGAGCTGCAGGTGGAGAAGGCTTTTCTTCTTCCCGTGGAGGACTTTATCCTGAGGACGGCGATTATGATAAAGGTGTACGATAGAACAGCAGCTACAAAGGGTGCAGCAGACAGGACACTGCTAATGACTACGATGAGAAACATAAGAGGTGCTATGTCTGAGCATGCAAAGACCATCAGGGTGGTGAAGTCACAATGGAAGTGGTTGACTCTAACAGGGCCACAAAATTCAACATGAATTAGGAAATACCAAACCACCGCCACAGCCGCAGAGGAGATCAACCAAAACGCAATCACTATATATAGGCACAGTCTATTATGCATGAGAGCGGAATATCTCAGGGGATGGCAAATGGCCAAATACCTGTCATAGGACATCATCACATACAAAAAAGACTCCACATCCGACACACCGCCCAATACGCTCAATTGGACAATACAGCCAAGATAGGAGATGACCCCAATTCCCGAGAGCAAGTCATGGAGCATCCGCGGAACCAGATTTGTAGTGTAAAAAAACTGACAGAAGGTAAAATTACTGATCAGGAAGTACATAGGAGAATGGAGATGAGGGCTTCTATTCACCAAAAAGATTATCAGGAGGTTCTCGAAGCAGGTAAATATGTAGATAGCCAATAAGAAGAGGAAAAGTGGAATTTTGTAGGCAGAGAGGTTTTCGAATCCAACGATCCAAATCTCAATCATAAGTGTTTGATTCTTTAGATGGGTCATCTGTGAACAAGAGCATCGGAAAGAGTGTTATTACCGGCATCACATCCATACATCCCTCATACACCGGAACTATTTTCACATTTCTGTTATGGCCCAATTTATAATAATGGAAAAAACTTGGACCATAGAGAGATTCTTCTATATGAAACCAGTCAATCCAGGCGCAGCGTTTTTTTTTTTTTTTTTAATGGTGTGTATACCATCAATTTCTAATACAGTGCCTTGAAAAAGTATTTATACCCCTTGAAATGTTGTCATGTTACAACCAAAAACGTAAATCTATTTTATTGGGATTTTATGTGATGGACCAACACAAAGTGGCACCATAATTGTGACGTGGAAGGAAAATGATAAATGTTTTTTTAAATTTTTACAAATAAATACAGGGGGTCCCCGAGTTACGAACTCGTTAGGGACTGCCTGCCTGTTCTTAAGTCAGAATTGTTCGTAAGTCGGCCGGCGCATACGCAGACCGACAATTACGGACAATTACGGACATTTCCGATGTTCCGTCTATTGCCGTTCTGCGCATGCGCGGCAAATTACGGACATTTACGAAGTCTGCCGGCATTTTCCGAGGCTCAGTATGGCCGCGCATGCGCAGAACGGCCGGCGGACGGCGGAAAATGGCGGAGGGTCCCCGCAGTGCCCAGTTCGTAAGTAAGGGGATGTTCGTAGGTCCGGCGTTCGTAAGTTGGGGACCCCCTGTATCTGAAAAGTGTGGGGGGGGGGCATTTGTATTCAGCCCCCTTTACTCTGATACCCCTAACTAAAATCTAGTGGAGCCAATTGCCTTCAGAAGTCACCTAATTGGTAAATAGAGTCCACCTGTGTGTAATGTAATCTCAGTATAAATACAGCTGTTCTGTGAAACCCTTATGGTCGGAATTCTTGTCGGAAAAAGCTCTGATGGTTTTCCCGTCGAAATTCCGATGGAATTTCGCTCAAACTGTCTTGCCTACACACGGTCACACCCGACGGTCAATAACACCGCGACATACAACACGTTCGATGGCACTATTAAAGGGAAGTTTAATGCTTCCGAGCATGCGTCAAATTGTTTACGAGCATGCGTCGGAATTTTGCGTATTGGAATTGCGTAGACACGATAGGAAAATCTGATTGAAAGGTTAGCCGTCGGAAAAATTAAGAACAGGTTCTCAATCCAAAGTCCGTCGGAAATTCCGACAGAAAAAGACTGATGGGCGTACACACAGTCGGAAGATCCGATTAAAAGCTCCCATCGGAAATTCCGACCGTGTGTACGCGGCATTAGAGATTTGTTAGAGAACCTTAGTGAACACACAGCATCATGAAGGCCAGGGATAACGTTGTGGAGAAGTATAATGCAGGGTTAGGTTATAAAAAAATCTCCCAAGCTTTGAACTTCTCACGGAGCTCTGTTCAATCCATCATCCGAAAATGGAAAGAGTATGGCACAACTGCAAACATCTACCAAGACATGGCCGTCCACCTAAACTGACCGGCCGGGCAAGGAGAACATTCATCAGAGAAGAGCCAAGAGGCCCATGGTAACTCTGGAGGAGCTGCAGAGATCCACAGCTCAGGGGGGAGAGTCTGTCCACAGGACAACTATTAGTCGTGTTCTCCACAAATCTGCCCTTTATGGAAGAGTGACAAGAAGAAAGACATTGGAGAAAGAAAGTCATAAGAAGTTATGTTTGTAGTTTGTGAGAAGCCATGTGGGGGACACAGCAAACATGTGGAAGAAGGTGATCTGGTCAGAGGAGACCAAAAAATTACTTTTTGGCCTAAAAGCAAAATGCTATGTGTGGGGAAAACTAACACTGCACATCACCCTGAACACACCATCCCCACCGTGAAACATGGTGGCGGCAGCATCATGGTGTGGGCATGCTTTTCTACAGCAGGGACAGGGAAGCTGGTCAGATTTGAGGGGAAGATGGATGGAGTCAAATACAGGACAATCTTAGAAGAAAACCTGTTATGCCGCGTACACACGATCGGAATTCAGAGTTTTTTCCGACGGAATTCCGACGGAATTCCACTCAAGCTGTGTTGCCTACACACGATCACACCAAATTCCGACGGTCAATAACACAGCGGCACAAAACACGTTCGACGGCACTATAAAAGGGAAGTTTAATGCTTCCGAGCATGCGGCGAATTGTTTCCGAACATGCGTCGGAATTTTGCGTGTCGGAATTGCATACACACAATCGGAAAATCCGATAGAAAATCCGGAAAAATTGAGAACAGGTTCTCAATTCAAAGTCCGTCGGAAATTCCGACAGAAAAAGACCGTTGGGCATACACACGGTCGGAAAATCCGATGAAAAGCTCCCATCGGAAATTCCGACCGTGTGTACGCCGCATTAGAGTCTGCAAAAGACTTGAGACTGGGGGGGGGGGGGGTCACCTTCCAGCAAGACAACGACCCGAAACATACAGCCAGAGCTACAATGGAATGGTTTAGAATCAAAGCATATTCATGTGTTAGAATGGCCCAGTCACAGCCCAGACCTAAATCCCATTGAGAATCTGTGAAAATTGCTGATCACAGACGCTCTCCATCCAATCTGACAGAGCTTGAGATATTTTGCAAAGAAGAAGAATGGGCAAAAAAGTCCCTCTCTAGATGTGCAAAGCTGGTTGTAACATGACAAAATGTGGAAAATTGCAAGGGGTATGAATATTGTAAATATGTGCAAACAGCACTATCACCAATTCATAACAAATAATCCAAAAAGTGCTCATATAATAATAAAAATTATGGAAAAAGTATTTTGCTCCTTAAATTACATGACAAAAAAACAAATACGAATAAATGCATAATAAATTTGAAAAAGAGTCTTGTGCTTCCTAAATAATATAAAAGCAATATCAGTTCATAATAAATTGAATCATATAAAGTGCCCGGTGCAATAAGTAATCGTCACAGATCAACATCCAAAAGTGAAGAAACATGAATAAATCCAATCCCCAAAGAAAATAAATAGCATTGACCGATTTCAGAAGCGTCAGGAAGGGACCCCTCCCCTCCCTCCACTCTCCGGTATTTCTTGGGCTTACCGTTTCCACCGTCTCCCCCGAGAAACAATCCCACCCTGCGGCCGACTGGTCCCAGTGGCGATCAAAGACTAGACCATCTTTTTGATCACCTCTATGGCTTTGGAAGACCGACGCGACGTCATGTACTCATTTCCGGTCCAAGGTGGAAGTCAACTTTTTTTTTTTATAAAAAAAAAAAATATATATTTTTAATCTTTTGCTTTTAAAGGTAAAGGAGAGATATGTGGTCTTTTTGACCTCAGATCTCTCCATAAAGAGGGCCTGCAACCTTTACCTCTATTACAAGTGTAGCGGTGGCATCTTTGTATATGGATGTGGTTATGCATACTTCAGTGTAGGTTAATGGACATTGCCATGGTTCCGAATCTAGAGCCATCTAGTGGTCAAGTACGGGTAATGCACTTGTATATATTTACTTCTGAGCAACCTAAAAGACTTGTACTGTTGTTTTGATAAGAAGGTTGACCTTGTTACCCAGGAGTCTGTGTGACCTACCCATGAATGCTCTCTTGTGCAGTGCATGCTGGGTAGGGTATAAAAAGGGCCGCAGCGGCCATATTAGGTCTCTTGGGACCACGTTGCCTGCCTGTGCGGATCTGTGAGGAGGTTTCCCAGAGACAGCGACAGATAGTCACCGCGGATTGCAAACCGGCTTGTTTGCGAGGTGACTTGATGGAGCCTGAGAGTCGGTGACCAGATTGACGAGGCCCAGAGACGCTCGTCAGAGTATCGGAGGACCGGATCCATTCAGCGAAGTGACACAGAGCATCTGCCCAGCTGATACAGAAGCAAGCTGCAGTTACCGGATCAAAGTCATTACCCAGAGCTCCGATCCAGTTGGTGAGCGGGTTACGGCCCACCGTTTGTTTATTTGCTGCACACAGTTAGACTCATTTGCAGGCTCCGCTGGGATCAGTAGTTCCACGGAGGAGCACCAGAGCAACTGACACTGAGCAGGCTTGAGGCATACTTTTTTTTTTTTTTTTTTCCAATAAAAGATTTTTATTAAGCAAAACAAAAGATTCGTCTTAACAACATTTGTTCAACATTACATTTGTGCGAGGTATCGTACAGTTTAACTCAATATAAATCACATTTGAGGAAATTACTCTTTGTGTAATGTACTTGTGTTATGCTAACCATGTTACCAAAACTGTGCTTATTGGTGAGTTCGTCCTAGTTAGTCATGGGCCCTCCATGCCCTGCCCTAAATTTAGGCCCAGGGACGGGTGGTCGCCACGACCAGTGTCTTAATGGGCAGAGGCCCAGAAAAAGAATAGAAAGAGATAGGGGGTAGGAAGAGGAATATGGAGAGAGGAGAGGTAGGGGGGGGGGAGGTGGGGGGGGGAGGGATAGCCCCTTGGATTTATTTCCAATGCAGTTTCGTCTTCAGGTGTCATCATTTCTAGCTTAATTCAACCCTGTCGGATGCCAGCATTCAGGTCTATCCTTCTGATCCCAACAGTTATTACTAATCTCGGCTCCAGTAAAGAGTTCACCAGGTATTAGTATAAGTATAACACAGATTTCTATCACATATTTCAGCCAGTTTGAAGCTTGGTGAAGGCATCTGAGTATTTAAAGGCAACCCACGGTCTCCAAGTTTTGTGGAATCTGTCAGTGTTCTCTGATACTATTGTCACTGTTTCTTCCAGTTTGTATAGTAAGTCCACTTCAGACACCCACTCCTTAATCGTGGGTGCGTGTGTGGACCTCCAATGTCTGGGGATAACTGTCTTTGCGGCGTTCAACATGTGTCGGGCCATTGTCTTTTTGTATCTTGACAGTGAGTAGTCAGAAATATGTAGCAAGCAACACTCTGCATTGAGAGAAAGCTTGGTCTCTGTGATGGCACGTATCTGAGCACAGACCCCGTCCCAATATCCGCGTAGCGAAGGGCAATCCCACCAGATGTGCAGCATGGTACCCTTTTCGATGCCACACCTCCAGCATAGTTCTGAAGTCTCTGGATACCATGCATGCAGTCTGACCGGGGTAAAATACCAGTTCGTCAGTACCTTGTATGAGGTTTCCTGTGTGCTAGTGCTGATGGAACATTTGTGAGCAAGAATGCATGCATTGTTCCACTGTTCATCAGTAAATGTTTTCTTGAGTGCCGCTTCCCACTTGGCCCTGTGTGTACTCGGTGGTGTATTCTTGTTAGTCTGTAACCAGCTGTACATCAATGAAGTGGCTTTGCTCACCGGCTCTCCCTTGATACACAGCTGTTCAAACCACGACTGATCCCTAAGGAATTGTTGTTTGTTGGCCGTGCAGAGGATGTAGTTATGTAGTTGTCTGTACTGCCAGAACGTAAAATGTCTTGTAGTTCCATGTTTAGTGCTTCGAAAGTTTTAAGCTTACCTCCCGTAATACAGTGTGCGACAGTCATTGGTGTGTTGTCGTCTCTGTGTGGGAATGACGTAGTTGACTGCCCTAATGCGAAGTCCCTGTTGTGGGCTAATGGAGTCAGGGGGCCCGGAGATGATGCCAGGTTATGTGTTTGGGTCAGTGTATGGAAGGTTGCTAAGGTCGGTCCTATGGTGGGGTGCGAGAGCAATCCAGTGTCAAGGGCCCCTTTAGTTACCCAAGGTGTGAATCTCAGTGGGGTAGACGTTTGTAGACCTTCAATTCCCACCCAGTCTTTAGAGGAGGCGTGACAGTTCCAATCTAAGATACGGGTCAGTTGTGTGGCATAGTAGTAGTGTCTAAAGTTGGGTAAGTTGATTCCCCCTTCTGTTTTTGGTGACATCAAGGTCGACATTTTAAGTCTTGACTTTTTCCTAGCCCAGATAAAGGTTCTCACTGTTGTCTGTAGCTGTGTGAAGAAGTTTTTAGGTAATTTAATGGGCAATGTGTGGAACAGGTATAGGACCCTTGGTAGTATTGTCATTTTTATGGCAGCAGCTCTGCCAAACCAAGACAGTGGTTTAAGACTCCAACCCTTGAGGTCTTTGCTCAAATTCTGTATGAAGGGTTGAAAGTTTTGTAGGTATAGGTTGCTTAGGTCTGGGGTGAGCCATATCCCTAGGTACTTTAGTTTAGTATCTACCCACTTAAAGGGGCAGTTGGCCTTGGTCTGTTGCAGCTTACCTGGGTCTAAAGATATGTTGAGTGCCTCGGATTTCTCGTAATTAATTTTAAAGTTAGTTAGGTAGCCAAACATCTCAAACTCCTTGACTAGGTTGGGAATCGAGATATGTGGCTGTGTGAGCGCAAACAGGAGATCGTCTGCGTATGCGGCTATTTTGTAGTGTTTGGTCCCTAGTCTCATACCCGCTATTGAGTTGTTGTTATTTATCATACGGATACATGGTTCCAGAGAGAGAATAAACAGGATAGGGGATAGGGGGCATCCCTGTCTGGTTCCGTTACGAATGTTTACTGGTTCCGAGAGGGTACCGTTAATTTTCAGTCTGGCTGTTGGAGCTTGGTATAGAGCCAAGATCCACGTCAGCAAATTCGTTCTAAGGCCTATGTGTTTGCATACTGCGAACATAAAGTCCCATGCTACTCTGTCGAAGGCCTTCTCCGCATCCGTAGACAGGAGAAGACCCTCGACAGACCCTTCCTTCATTGTGTGAATCAGGTTTGTGGCCTTGATGACATTATCCCGGGCTTCCCTCCCCGGCATGAACCCAGCTTGCTCTGGGCCAATAATATCTGGTAGGAGTTTACTTAGTCTGACGGGTATAAGCTTGGAAAGAAGTTTCATGTCAAGATTTAGGAGCGAGATCGGCCTATAGCTAGAGCAGCAGTTGGGGTCTTTGCCTGGTTTGGGAAGCACCGTGATGTGAGCTGCATTAAAGGTGGATGTGAGGCCTTGGGGAGTGGCAAGTGAGTTCAGGGCTTTCAGCAGGGGTTGTGTCAGAAGTTGCGAAAATGTCTTATAGTAGATGGCGGGGAAGCCATCTGGGCCTGGGCTTTTTCCTGATTTCATTGTTTTGATCGCATGCAGAAGTTCCATCACCTCTATGGGTTTGTCAATTTCCTCCGCATCAGACATAGACAGGCTCGGTAAGCCACTGTTTGTCAGGTACTGTGCGATTATTTGTGCTCTGGTTCCCTCTACCGCCTTAGGTTTGTGCGGGGGGGGAATATTATACAGCCGAGAGTAGAAGTCATGAAACTCTGCCGCAATCCGTTCTGTGTTATGAATCAATGTCTGATTTTTATCTTTGATCTGGGTGATGGTGGTGGAAGCCCGAATGTCTCGCAAAGCCCTAGCTAGGTATTTGTTGTTCTTGTTTCCGTGTTCATAAAAGAAGCCTCTGCGATAAAAAAGTATTCTTTTGGCCTGTAGATCTAATTTCTCTTGTAGGGCTTTTCTAGCTATTAGGAGGTCTTCGGCAACTGTCAGTGCCAGAGACCTCTTGTGTTGGGTCTCTAATGTTTGGACTCTGTGGAATAGGTCTTTTAGTTCTTTTTCTGCTGCCTTCTTTTTCTGTGAGGCTAACCCCATGAGTTGACCTCTGACTACACATTTGTGTGCTTCCCAGATGTTCAAGTGTGATACCTCTTCTGTCGTGTTTTCTTGAAAGTAAGTTTGTATATTTTTCTTTATCGTTTCTAGAGTCACTGGGTCTGTCAGTAATGTCGGGTTCAGCCTCCACCCACTATTTTTCTTGTGTGTCTCTTGTAGCTGTAAGGACATTGATATAGGTGCGTGATCAGATACCGATCTCGACCCTATATGTGCCCCTGTCATCCTGGAGAGGTCTCTTTGTGTGATAAATAAGAAGTCTATACGCGTGTACTTTTGGTGCAGAGGGGAAAAGTACGTGTAGTCCCTCCCCTGGGGGTGGGTCACTCGCCATGAATCAGTCAAAGTCAATGAGTGTAACATCATTTTTATCTTTTTCAGTTTACGGTAGGTGATCGTGGATTTGCCGTTGGATGTATCCTGTGTGGGTTCCAGGGGGACATTAAAGTCACCCCCCAAGATGATGCATCCAGAGGCAAATTCCGTCAGTTCGTCTATCAGTGATTGGCAAAAGGTTATATGTGCAGAGTTCGGGAAGTATGCGCATGCAAGTGTTATAGGTAGCTTGCCTATATGTCCTTTGAGGAAGAGGAACCGGCCTCCCGGATCTGCCTTTTGGTGTGTAGGGGAGAATCCCGAATTTTGTCCTATAAGGATGGATACCCCCTTCGTTTTCGAGTCTGGATTGGGTGCATGGTATGCTTTAGTGAAGTACCCATCTGTCATCTTTGGTATAGAGTCCGCTCTAAAGTGCGTCTCTTGTAGAAATACGAAGGCCGGCCTCCTCTTCCCCAAGTCACGTAATAATTGTGTTCTCTTTTGTGGTTTGTTAAGTCCCCTTACGTTGTGCGATATCACCGTGGGGTTTTTCCCTAATGTTGAGTAAATCATTTTGTTGGATGCTGCGGGTGAGAAGAGGGGGAGAGGATTGTACGGGTAAAAAAAAGGGGGGTACACACTAGTCTAGTGTGGGGGATGTTAAGAAGAGGACAGGATATAGGAGAGAGAGGTAGAATTGCGCGTGGCAATGGAATAGATTAGTGAGCCCACTATCCGACACTTTAGAAGGTGGGTCAGGAGATGCGGTAACTAACCTCTGGGTTTTGATTCCCAGAGGTAACTGAGTTTGTTAGGAGCCGCTTGTTGGCGCCCCAGTGAGGTCCTCTAAACTTCGAGGCGTCACTGTGGCGTTCACACTGCCGCGTCCACTGTGGGGGTGATGGGAGGAAGCCCAGATCAGTGGCAACAATCAGTTTTTCCGGCACAGCCAGAAAACCCAAAAAAGAGGAATCAAGTGTGTTATCCACCTCAAACTCCCTCCCCCCCAGCCCTTCATAGATATTGCTAACAGAAAAGTCATGCTGTAAGTAAACATTAACCGTAACCGTAACTTTAGCTATCACCCGTTAAGGGTGCTGTAAAACATCATTAGTTAGTGATGCAGGTTCCCCCCACTGTTCACACCACTGCACACTCAATGGCGAAAGCGCCCGTTTAAACTTCTAGAGTCTGCATATTCCAGCTCCCTCCGGCCAATCCCTATAGGTCCGCTCTGGGTTTCTTACCATGCCTATAGTTGTCCGTGTACGTCTCAGGCCATGGTTACCCATGACCCTTTGTAGGGCTTCTCGGTTAGGCGAGGTGAGGTTGTGCACTGACTCAGTTCCATATGGAGTGTCCCTTCTTAGACTAGGTAAAGGAAAGTTCATACCTTAGAAGTGTGGAGTTCAGTGTATGCCCCTTCCTTCCGGCTCCTTTCAGGTCCGTTTGTGGGTGTTGTAGCCCCAGGTCCGGTGCTCTGGTGGAGTCCAAGCGGGAGGTCACCTGCTACAAGTGGACCTAAGAGAATAGCCGTGCCGGGTAAAATAAAGTTGAAGAAAAATAAAGCGCAAAAAGTAACTGTTAAGATGAACAACCTATGTGTGAGTGTGCAGTGGTGCTATTATTGTGGTGAAATCAACCACCCTGTCTTCATCTAAGAACTCATTCCTGGCCTGAATCCGGCTGTAGCTCTCTGGGTGCGTTGGCGTGTTTCGGGGTAGCGCTTGTGCCCGGGCCTTGTTTGGTCTGGAACTTCCCTCTTTTGTTCGGTGGTTTGGTAGGTGTGGTGGGTTGTGAAGCTTGGATTCCCTGTGTTTTTGGAGGGTTGAGGAATTCCCTGTACCACTCAGGTAGGTCAATCAGCGGGATCTGGATGTCCTGACAGAAGTTCTGGAGGTCATCTGGTGTACGCAGGTAAAGCTGCCTGCCTTGGAAAGTCACATTCAATGCAAAGGGGAATTTCCACTTGTATGGTATGTTTTGCTCGCGTAAGATCTCCAGCAGGGGGCGCAGAGCTCTCCTGTTGCTTAAAGTAATAGGGGAAAGGTCTTGGAAGATGGCGATGGCCGTGTCATTAAATGTTATGTGTGCATTATGCCTGGCCTTTTGCATAATTTCCTCCTTTCGTTTAAAGTCCGGGAGACAGCATATAATGTCCCTGGGGGGTGCCGTGTCGGCTGGCCTGGCTCTTAGTGCCCTGTGTGCCCGGTCAAAAACTATCATGGTGTCCGTCGGGCGTTCCAGAACCTCATTGAAAACGTACTGTAGGGCAGAGGGTATATTGCTGGGGTCCACAGATTCTGGTACCCCCCGCACCCTAACATTGTGTCTCCTCCCCCTATTGTCCAAATCCTCTAATTGGCGATTCATTTCAATGAGGTGGGCTGCATGGTTGTCTGTGACTTTTTCCAGGCGCGCTATGGCCTTGTCCCTCCTTGTGCCTGCCTTCTCTGCCCCCTCTAGCTTCTCTGAGATAGACAAGATGTCTGCTTTCAATTCCGTGATGGCGGAGGAGAAGGTCCCTTTGATGTCTGCCGCTATTTTCATCATAGCGGGGAGGGTAAGGGGGTGATCTGCTGAAGAGGTGTCTCTTACCTCCTCTTCGTATGCGGACTGTGAGTCTTCGCTGAACTCTTCCTCTCCACGCGGCTGCGCCATCTTGGGAAGAACCTTGCGGCGGCGGGTCTGGGACTGGGATTTGAAGATGTCCGGAATGCTTCTGGAACTCGAGGCAGGAGCGGAGCGTCGGGGGTGAGTTCCGGAGTTGTGGCGGGTGAGTCTGCTCATCTTAGCTGGTGGTTACGGTGTTGTTTGAGCTGTAAGGGCTGAGGGTTTGACGGAGCTCGTCTAGTCTGCTGCCATCCGCTCTGCGTGCCAAGCCACGCCCCGAGGCGTACTTCACTTTAGTGCCCAAGCGTTGTGTATAAGTTCTTTTAGTGAGGCCTCACATACAGCTTTTAAAGTAGGGGGAGCTCCCAGGTTTAGATACATAGAATTGTAATTGTCTGTTGATATATATTGTACTGACATCCTACGTTGGGATGACAGTGCTATCTCTGTAACCACCTGCTTTGATATACCTTCAGTAAAAGTATTTCTGGTTAAGTTTACAGTTGTGTGGTGTACTGTTTTTTCCCACCAGGTGGAGCCAGAGGATCCTGAGGGATTTATACAGGTACTTTACAGTATCTTATTTTGTACTGTATTACATGCACCACAGCTGTGCCAAGGGGATTAAGTCAGTGGGGTTTCTCAGAAGAGTGCGGGCCCAATTCAAACTAGCAGCTCCTTCGGGGGTCAGTGCTACACAAGGAATGTTTACTTATAGGAATAAAAGTGATCAAAAAAAAAAAGTCACGGCCCCTAGGGTCTTCCAACTCACACTCACGGCTGGCTCTGGAGGATAGAGAGGAAGCAGCAGCACAGGGCAACAAGGAATGGTTGGTAGGCAGGCCAAGGTCGGGGCGACAAGCAGGCAGGGATGGTCAAGACAAGCCAAAGGTCGGGGTAACAGGCAGGCAGGGATGGTCAGGAGAAAGCCAAGTCGGTACACAGAACAAACAAAGAGCACAAGGCATGAATGACACAGGAATGCCTAACACAAATGTTGATCGGCAAGGCTTGGCTTGCAGTGCACAGGTTAATATAGTGTTTCCGGTTAAAGGCTGGGGTGGAGCCATGCTTGAGGGAAGATTACTTAACCACTTCAATACCCGCCCATAGTCATATGACGCCCACAAGGTGGATCTCCCATCCTGGGTGGGCGTCATATGACGTCCTCCCACTCCCGGCCATCTAGGGGGCGCGCACCCGCGGCATCGCTCAGGACCCGGTGCACGTGCCCGGCGGCCGCGATGTATACAATCACACAGTATACACACACAGTATACAATCACACAGTATACACACACACAGTATACAATCACACAGTATACAATCACACAGTATACACACACATAGTATACACACACATAGTATACACACACACAGTATACAATCACACAGTATACAATCACACAGTATACACACACACAGTATACACACACACAGTATACAATCACACAGTATACACGCACACAGTATACACGCACACAGTATACACACACACAGTATACAATCACACAGTATACACACACACACACAGTATACAATCACACAGTATACAATCACACAGTATACACACACACACAGTATACAATCACACAGTATACACACACACACACAGTATACAATCACACAGTATACACACACATAGTATACACACACACACACAGTATACACACACACAGTATACAATCACACAGTATACACACACACACAGTATACAATCACACAGTATACAATCACACAGTATACACATACATGTACACACATTATACACAGACATGTTTCTATTGGCTGAGAAGGTACTGGAGAGGTGGGGCAGCCATAATCTCTGCATTTTTAGACCAAAAGGATGTCGGTAAGGGACATTTCAGAAACAGATGTAAAATAAAACAGATTTTTTTACATACTGTCCCTGGTTTTACTGAGGCTGGCAACCCTGATGGGGCCCCCTAGTGGCCCGGGGCCCTTGGTAAGTGCCCGAGTGGCCGAATGGTTAGTCCGCCCCTGGACATGAACATTACTGCAGATTCATGACACAGGGCCTCGCACTGTCACACTAGTTCTAAGAAG
Organism: Lithobates sylvaticus; assembly: GCA_028564925.1. NCBI lineage: Eukaryota > Metazoa > Chordata > Amphibia > Anura > Ranidae > Lithobates > Lithobates sylvaticus. Next base: position 774,476,254 of record CM053026.1, on the reverse strand, counting down.
GAAAACATTTTGAAGGTGTACAATGCCTGTAAGAATTTGTCTGGTGAATTCAATATGATGCAGAAGGGATGATAAACAACTTGAGATACAACATTTTTTTTATATTTGATGTACTGCTAACCGCCATTCAACTTAATATGACTCACCTCTGCCGCTCTCTTTGTGATGGAGTCACTTCATTATTAAACTCCTTTATTATGTGATCGTTCGTCCATCTCATCCATCTTATTTGGTTCTACAGAACCGAACCTACTCAAGAGACGTTCACTGCTCAGAGGTGTCTTGTAGTTCCCCTATAGAGGTTCTGTAAGATAATTCTGCACACCATGTTTTTGGAGAAAAAAAAAAAAAAAAACTGTCCATGAACATTGGAGACAATCCTCACATTTGTATTTTATCTCCCACTCTCTTTAGGACCAATTTATAGCAAACAGCAAAAAACACTTGGGGGGACTTTTTAGATACTATTAAAGTTTAAAGTGCAGCTCCACTTTTATTGAAAAAGAAAAACACTCCCCTCTGGGTGATCAATGTACATTAAAGTCAGTTTAACCACTTTCAGCCCCGGACCAATTGGCAGCCAAAGGACCAGGCCCCTTTTTGCGATTCGGCACTGCGTCGCTTTAACTGACAATTGCGCGGTCGTGCGACGTGGCTCCCAAATAAAATTGACGTCCTTTTTTTCCCACAAATAGAGCTTTCTTTTGGTGGTATTTGATCGCCCCTGCGGTTTTTATTTTTTGCGCTATAAACAAAAAAGGGCGTCAATTTTGAAAAAAAAACGCATTATTTTTTATTTTTTGCTATAATAAATATCTCCCAAAAATCTCAGTTTAGGCCGATACGTATTCTTCTACATATTTTAGGTAAAAAAAATCGCAATAAGCGATTATTGATTGGTTTGCGCAGAAGTTATAATGTTTACAAGATAGGGGATCGTTTTATAGCATTTTTATTAATATTTTTTTTTTATTAGTAATGGCGGCGATCAGCGATTTTTTTTTTGTGACTGCGACATTATGGCGGACACATCGGACATTTTTGACACATTTTTGGGACCATTGTCATTTATACAGCAATCAATGCTATTTAAATGCATTGATTCCTGTGTAAATGACACTGGCAGTAAAGGGGTTAACCAATAGGTGGCAGTAAGGGGTTAAGTATGCCTGGGGTGTGTTTCTTGCTGTGGGAGGGTGTGGCTGTCAGCTAGTGAATGCTGATCTCTGCTCCAATCACAGGAAGCAGAGATCGGCGTCACTAGTTGCTAGGCAGAACGGGGAGATGCTGTTTATTTCCGCATCTCCCCGTTCAGCGTTCCCGTGAGACGATCGCGGGTGTCCCCGCGGCGATCGAGTCCGCAGGACCCGCGACCGGCCTCACAGGTGTCCCGACCGGCGCGGGAGCGCGCCGCTCCCGGGGCGCGCTCCCCTTGGCACGGCGGCATTTAAAAAGGGACTTATATATACGCCCTTATGCCTGTCCGTGCCATTCTGCCGACATACATCGGCGTGCGCCGGTCGGGAATCGGTTAAGACTGGGCCTCTTTTTTTAGATGTGGTGTTTACAAGTTAAAAACTGTTTTATTTTGCTAGAAAATTACATAGAACCCCCAAACATTATGCATTTTTTTTCTAACACCATAGAGAATAAAATAGCGGTCGTTGCAATACTTTCTGTCACACCGTATTTGCACAGCGGTCTTACAAGTGTACTTTTTCTTTTTTTAAAGACAACAGTAAAGTTAGTTCAATTATGTTTTATATTGTGAAGGATAAAGTTACGCCGAGTAAATTTATACCCAACATGTCACGCTTCAAAATTGCGCCCGCTCGTGGAATGGCGTCAAACTTTTACCCTTAAAAATCTCCATAGGCCACATTTAAAAAAATTCTACAGGTTGCATGTTTTGCGTTACAGAGGACATCTAGGGCTAGAATTATTGCTCTCGCTCTACCGATCGCGGCGATACATCACATGTGTGGTTTGAACACCATTTTCATATGCGGGCGCTACTCACATATGCGCTCGCTTCTGCACGCGAGCTCAGCGGGACGGGGCGCGTTTACATTTTTTTTTTTTTTTCTGATTTATTCAATACTTTTTATTTTTACACTGTTTTAAAAACAAAAAATTTCACTTTTATTCCTATTACAAGGAATGTAAACATCCCTTGTAATAGAAAAAAGCATGACAGGACCTCTTAAATATAAGATCCAGGGTCAAAAAGACCTCACATCTCATATTTACACAAAAAAAAGGCTTTTAAAAAAATGTAAAAAATAAAATGGCCCTTTAAGAACTATGGGCGGAAGTGACGTTTTGACGTCACTTCCGCCCTGCAGTGTCATGGAGACGGGTGGGGGCCATCTTTCCCCTCACTCGTCTCCATGTCAGCCCAGGGGACAGACGCGATCGCCTCCGCCACTGCCGACGGCTCTGGTAAGCGGCGGAGGGCACCAGAGGGGGGAGGGGCCCTCCTGCTGCCGAAAAAAAGTGATTTTGCGGTGAATCCGCCGCAGAGACAGCTTTTATCTTGTACCAGACCGCCAGCCGAACACGGGGATACCGGGGTTATGGCAGCTAGCTGCTGCCATAACAATATCCATCCCCAAAGTAGGGACGTACATCGGCAGTGCGGCGGTCTGGAAGTGGTTAACAAAATTTGTAGCAGATCCCTGTACTGTTCGTTTCACCATGTCCTTTGCAGACTGATTTTTAAATGGGGGGGATGGGGGGGGGGGTCTGGTTCATTATAATGACCTGGTGCATTTTTAGTGTTCTGATGAGAAAAGCTGCAGGGTCTGCATTCCTTTAGATGTATTTAAAGAATATGTAAACTGCCAGGTTCTATAAAGAGTCTATAACCCAGGATTCTCATCAGGGGCTCCAGGGAGCTTGTGTCATAGAGGGGAAACTGGCTTTTCAGTTTCCTCAGTGTTTGGTAAAGTCCGTTATTGGGACCCGGACCCTGGAGATTTCAAAGTGATCTGGGTGGAATGAAATCTCCAATCCTGAGTTTCAGAACCACCAGCACAATAATTGGTCAGGTGTGTGCTGGGCTATATTAGTAGTGACCTGACCATGGTGTTGGGCTCCACCCCGGCAGACAGGAGGTCTGGCCCAGGAGTCAGGAGGGCCTCACCTAGGAGAGATGTGGGAGCCAGAGCAGCAAAGGGGGTGCTAGGTGTGTGCACAGAGTTGTGTAGGACGATGGTCTGTGGGAGACAAAGGCCTAAAGGGTAAGGCCAGAGCAGGAGTCTGGAGGCTGAGCAATCATTTGTCATTGATGGAAGATAATTGCTGAAAACCCCTGTGAGGGAAAACTCATGTTTTATGTTTTCTGGAACTTTCTTTTCATAAAAGTGAGCAATAAAAGCCCTTAAAAAGAAGAAGAAAGCTGGTGGTTGACTCCTTAAAGCTCTACATTTGATGTGAGTTCTCACAAAACCCAACATTTCATATCCCTGATATGTGGCTGCTGTATCATGTTCTTGTATGATAACGTCTCCTGTTCTTTTAGTATTGCTTCCTTTCTGTGAAATTCCTGGTGTACCTGCCGGCCCCTCTGCTTTCCTATTTAAAAAAAACTGACCACACTTAGCAGGAGAGCACAGAGTGGTCAGTTCTCTAATGGCGCGTACACACGGTCAGAATTCTCGTCGGAAAAAGCTCTGATGGTTTTCCCGTTGGAATTCCGACGGAATTTCGCTCAAACTGTCTTGCCTACACGCGGTCACACCAAATTCCGACGGTCAATAACACCACGGCATAAAACACATTCGACTGCACTATAAAAGGGAAGTTTAATGCTTCCGAGCATGCGTCGAATTGTTTCCGAGCATGCGTCGGAATTTTGCGTGTCGGAATTGCATACACACGATCGGAAAATCCGATAGAAAGGTTTTCCGTCGGAAAAATTAAGAACAGGTTCTCAATCCAAAGTCTGCCGGAAATTCCGGCAGAAAAAGACCGATGGGCATACACACGGTCGGAAAATCCATTGAAAAGCTCCCATCGGACTGTTTCCATCGGAAATTCCGACCGCGTGTACACGGCATAAGCCTGCTCTCCTCCAATGATCAGACTTGTCCCGACACCCCCTGAAAAGCTATTCACTGGGACGACCAGTGTTCTGCTGTTTCTCCTTCCCTAGCTCTTTTGCAGCTGAGAACAGAGGGAATGCGATCACTTATAAAAAAAAAAAAAAAAAAAAAAAAAAAGGGTATTTAAAATGTTTTTTTTTTTCATATCTATACACAAATGTGTTGCCTTTCATTTCTATTTTAAACTGAATGGGTTGTTTTACAAGTTGATCATTTACAATCATTTTAACTGTTGGGGAGTGTCTCACCAAAACTGACATTTCTATTGCAGGGGATGCCTAAAATCTGTAACTTAGTGCAGACTTCTGGGAAAGTCAGTGAACCAACCACACAAGCAACAAATTACATTTGGGGGGGGGGGGTGTTGCGTACACCAGCGGTCTACAGAACACCTCCAGGAATGGAATGTTGACTGTGAGCCAGACCTTTTTATCCAACATCAGTAGTTGACCTTTAGAAACGGGGTCAAATTCCCACAGACACCCTCCACAATCTTGTGGAAAGCCTTCCCAGAACAGTGGAGGATGTTACAACTGAAAAAAGGGGGTTCTATGTTAATGGTCATGGTACTGAAATGGGATGTCAAACAGAGCTCATATAGGTGTGTTGGGTGGAGGAACTCAAGTGTCCTGCATGAAGCCCTGACCTCAACCCTACTGAGCACCTTTGGGATGAATTGGAACGCCAACTGTGAGCCGGATCTTCTCATCCAATATCAGTACCTGACCTCACAAAATGGTACAGATTCCTATAGAAACACTAGTTGCGGAAAGCCTTGCTAGAATAGTGATGGATGTTATACCTGTAGCTGCAAAGAGGGTGGACTCCATGTTATTATTCATGGTATTAGAAGGGTATGTCCAAAAAGATGAATGTGAGTGTCCTTTGCGCTGGTTTAAAAACTAGATGTTGAATATATAGATGGAGTAATAAATAAACGTGATCTAAAATGGTGGAGGTTGCAAATACAAAATATGGAACAAGTCCTAAAAAAAGCTGCAAAAACTAAGAGTCAACACTAACTCGTGAATCAAAAATAAATAGGCAGTGTTTTTGCGCTAAAGTGCATCTAGTGTTAAAGTGCTCTGTAACTGCAACAAAATAAATAAATAATCACGAAATAATCAAAAACCAACAGTGGTCACTGAATCGTGACCCGGCTGTTAGTCAAGTGCAGTGAATAAATCCTTTTAAGTGCATACAGTGATAAATAGATAAATCAATAATATGTAAACACTAAAAATATATATACAATCACTCTAGAAACATATCAGTGAATAAAAGTGACATATAAAAGTGACATATAAAAGCCATATATCTCTGATCATAAAAAAGCCATATATCTCTGATCATAAAAAACCATAAACAAGTGGGAGCATAGACAATGAATCAATCAATCAGTGAAAAATCAGTCCATAAAGTGGTTCAGAGTGGAAGTGGTGTGATGAAAGTGACACCTATAAGGAACTTAAAATAGTCTCTATGATGCAGTCAAAATATGCTTTTTCATTCTGTTTTCCACACGTGGGGGTGCTGGGTGGTGAGGGTCTATCCAACAATAGTGCTCTCTAGCCTCTCACCTCTCTTACGATTAAAATCAGCCTTTATAGATACTCCTGTGGCAATCTCCAGCTCTCCAATCCCCAGTATGGCTCTCAGTGCATTCAGCTTTACGGATCAAACGCTACCAGATCGGAGTCTCCACTTCCCCACAGCAATGTTATGGCTCCCCCTCCGTGGGGAGTGAATCAATCAAAAAATGAGAAAAAATGGAGAGAGGGGACCCGATCGTGAAGTATGTCAAAATACGTTTTAATAGAACAAAAGTAAATGCTTACATTAAAAACAGCAGCTGGATGAATGTGTGCGGTCTCTGCGTCAAACACTTCCGGTATCCTGACCAATCCCTATGCATTACGTCACGTGACCTCGTGACTTCTTCAGGGGATGCTGATTGGTTGTTTGGTTGTCTTTTATATATGACAACCGGAAGTTGTCTAGCGGCCATTTTGCCGTGGTCCGCGTGTATAAACAAAGCGCGGCCATTTTCCTGTGGACTTCCTGCACTTATTCCGCTCTATAGGGCGGATCTAATGGCTGGGCTTATCCGTGATGTTTGTTGTATTGTGTAGTTCGGGATTATCTCCTGTGTCTATGCAGACACACAAGGTTAAATGAGCACTCTGCCCAATTGATTAAATGGGATCTAATTCGATGCAGCACCTACAACCATTACCAGGACCATTTCTCGGTGGCGCTGAATAGCAGTAGCAAGGGCAGCCCAAAAACTAAAATATCCTAAGGGATCATGTGTTTTTAATATTATTCTGGTCCATGGGGAACAGTCACTGGCAATTAAGAGATTGTCATGACATAGCCCTCATGTGACCTATTGAGACAGAAAATAACTAAATCCCTATACATATATATGTGTTAGAGATGTCAAGTCTAACACAATATGTATCAACGGAAGCTGGGTTTGGCCTATAGGTCTGTCTGTACATTCAATAATCATCTGCAGATATGGGTATGTACATATCTTCACCATCCTCTAAATTCCTGTATGTGTTGATGTGCAATAATTTGACCCCGTCATTAATTGCCCCATCCATTATTGCTGTAATATCAACAATCCACTACACCCAATGGCTCTGGGATTGTGGAAATATTCAGACACAAAATTATTTAAAAAATAAATAAACAAGAGAATATCTATAAAAAATATTAATTAAAATATAGATTCCGTCCCCTAAAAACAAGGGCATATCCTACTATGTCAATTCTATGTCATGTGATGTGGGTGATTAAAACATTTTTTATTAAAATATATTAAAAATATTTTAAAATTATGAATGTGTCCACTCCTTGGTGGTCTGAAATATACTTCAATTTAATATTACATCCAACTGTATGTGGGATGTCCGTATAGCTCATATCAATACAATTGTTTTATCCACCTCTGCTTATTAAATACGGTACTGGATACCGAAAATGTCCTACAGGCCTCATCAATGAATATACAGTCTGTACAACCATACAGATGTAGTGGATACAAACATAATATAAAAACACATAAAAATATTGTATTAAAATGTCTAAGAACGTATCAAAAACATATATAAATACTCTGCACCATCTAAATAAAACTATATTTATGTCTACATTACACTAAAATCTTGGAGCAGTAAAATTCCTATATGTGAGTCTCTATGTATCTAAAAATTGCTTAGAAAGCAATTTAAATCGAACTCTACATTTAACCCTTCTGGAACCAGTGTGCGCATAGAATAAATCCACATGGATTCCTTCTGGCTAATCGTCCTTATTTTGTGACTTCCTCGCCAAGAGGGGTTAAAACGTTCTATCCCCCAGAAACGCAACTGGTTTGGGTCTTTGTTGTGGACTAGGGCGAAATGTCGTGAAACGTTATGTTTAGGGCAGCCTTTGGTAATCTTCTGAATATGTTCCTTAATGCGGACTCTTAGCTCCCTTTTTGTTCGCCCTATATATTGTAGGTTACAGCTACATTGTAAACAGTACACCACTCCTTCTGTCCGACAACTAATAAAATCTTTAATAGAGTACCTTTCTCCCGTAGTGGTGGCCGTAAAGTCAGTTCTTTTCCCTTGAAATTTCTGAGCCTTACGGCAAGCATAACAGCTTCTACAGGGAAAGAAGCCTTTTCCAGAAAAAAAGGAAAAACCTTTTTTGGGGGGTGGGTCAACAATGGTCTTAACCACTAGGTCTCTAATTGTCGGTGCCCGTTTGTATATGATCTTCGGTTTTGTCGGAAGGATTGTTTTGAGGTCTTTGTCTCCCGTGAGGATGTGCCAATGTTTTTGGATAATTTTTGCTACATCCTTGTATTGGGCGTTGTAGTCCAGAATCAAACATGGAGCTTCACTCCAGATATTCGTTTTGTTCTTGGGTTTGTCCTGCAGCATATTTAGTCTATTCATTTTCTCCACCTCTGTAGTCTGTTGTTGGATCCAGGATTCTTCATATCCCTTTTCTTTGAACCTGGCACCAATCAACTTAGCTTGTATATTAAAATCTTCATCCCTGGTACAGTTCCGTCGGATACGTACCAGTTGGCCCTTTGGGATGTTATATAACCAGGGTTTGAAATGACAGCTCTGTAATGATATATAGCTGTTGGTATCAACATTTTTGAAATGCGTTTTAGTAATAATTCTGTCTGATTTGATGGATATGTTAAGATCAAGGAAGTCAACATTAGTGGTGTTAATGTTCCACACAAGCTTGATGTTTTTATCATTTTTGTTCAGATTGTTTAAAAACTCTTCTAGAGTTTCCTGACTTCCATTCCAAATGATAATCAAATCATCGATATACCTTTTGTATAATACCAGTTGAGCAGGCAAGTTGGCATAGACAGAGTCTTCCTCCCAATGTGCCATAAAAGCATTAGCTACGCTAGGGGCAAATTTTGCTCCCATAGCGATCCCTATAGCCTGCTTATAAAAAGACTGGTTATACCAAAAATAACTGCATTTCAAGCTAAAATCCAAACATTTGATTAAAAACTTCCGGTGCTTGCATAGTAAAGTGCTATGTGCTCTAAGTAGCCACTTCGTGGCTGTACAGGCTTCGTGGTGCGGAACTATGGTGTATAATGACGACACATCAGCTGTTGCCAAGATTGTGCGTCCTTCCAACACTGGCACAGTATCTAGAAGCTGTAGCACATGCTTCGTATCTTTTAAGTATGCCTTTGTTTGTTGCACGGCTGGTTGGATGAAAAAATCTATATATTCGCCCATTCGGGCCGTCAGTGAGTCTATTCCGTTCACTATAGGTCTTCCTGGTGGGTTTTCTTTATTCTTGTGAATTTTCGGAATGGTGTATATCACCGGTATTCTGCAGGTTTCTGGAATCAGATATTTCGATTCTTTCTTGTTCAATATATCTTTTTTTTATACCCAAATTAACTACAAGTTCCAATTCCTTTTTATATTTTTGTGTTGGATTCCCAGACAGCTTAATATATGTCCTTGTCGGCAGGTCTAATTACTATGTCTTGCCGTTGTTGTAAGGATTTGATGCCTTTACGAATATGTATGGGATCTAATACTTTCTTGATCTCCATTGTTTGTAAGTCTTCCACTACCAGTCTTCTAAACACCTCTACGTGCTGGTTGTTAGAGACTTGTGGATTGTAGACTGAATTGTTACGTAAAGTGCTATGTGTTAAAAGTGATTCGTGCAGAGTATTAGTAGGTTTAAAAGGATTACCCAAAATGTATTTTTTAATATTTAATTTTCTCACGTATTTCTGTATGCCTATATATGTATCAAATTTGCTCAGATTTTTGATCGGAGCATGTTTGAGGCCTTTGTCTAGTACAGAAAGTTCTTCACTAGATAATGGTTTGCCGCTCAGGTTGACCACCCCTTCTCCACTTAGTGTCTTTTTCTTTTGTAATCTCTTTCCCGCTCTGCAGCCTCTCTGTCCTCTGGGCTTTCCTCTATTCTCGGTGGTCCTATTCTTGTATTGGGTGAGCGGTGGGGTTCTCTCGGTGATCTCCTTGGGGAGAATTCTCTCCGATCCCTGTCTAAAAAAGAGCTCTGAGCGGGTCTTTCATAGTGAGTTTTCTCATATGGGTATTGTTGTCTCGGTTGATCATAGTAGTGATATTGTGAATCTTGATGTTGTCTGAGAGGCTCAAATCTATTGTATACCGGAGCTGGACTTCTCTCTTGTTGTGGTTGTTGATAATACGGTGGTTGGTTGGGTGGGGGTCCTCTGTATTCCCTCTGTTGTTGTGGGTTCTGATGCCAGTTATTCTGTGCTTTCTTGTTGAACCACGGTTTTTTGAAAGGTTTCTTCCAGACTTTTTTCGGAGTCTGGTGTGGGTACATTCCCACATTTCTAGGATCTTGATACATCCTTGGTGTTTCATATTGCTGGATGTAAGGTGGGTCTTGACCAGATCTGGTGGTGGTTTGGTCCCTATTGGGATCTTCCCATCTTGGTCCATTACTGGCATAGGTTGCCGTGGGGTCTTGTATCCTGACTTCTCTTTGGGGTGTGCTATAGGATGTAGTGGTCGGTGCTGGTTCATTTTTATTTTGCCATTTAAATACCCGATCTGTCTTGTAATCGGTTACATCACGTTGATACTTCTTCATCTTGCGCTGTTGTACTTCTAAATCTTTTGCTATTAGATCCTTATTAAGCTGTAAGGCTAGCTTTTTAAAGTCTGCTGAGTCCTTATAAGGTTCTAGTTTGGCTTTGGTTTCTTCTATCAGTTTCTCCAATGTTTGTGTTTTCCTTTGTTTTCTCTTCAGTAGCAGTCTAAGACAGTCTATGCTTCTGCTATTGAAAAACTCGTACCACTCTTCCATTGAGTCTTTGTCTGTAAGTCCATCATTAGGGGGGATATCCCAACGAAGTCTTCTTGGGACAATCCCTTCCCTGATGTACCTCTCAAAGGTATTAGTGTCCCACCATAGGCTCACCTTTTTGTCCATTTGGTGACCTAATTTTCTCACTATGGTTTCAAGATCAGTGTTTCTAGTTTTAACTTGTGCATTAAATACTTCATCTAGATTAACAGATCTGTTCTCCATAAATGTAAACACATCCATGGTAGCAGCAAAGGGAAAAAAGTGCGTGGTGTACAAAGATGAATGTGAGTGTCCTTTGCGCTGGTTTAAGAACTAGATGTTGAATTTATGGTGAAGTAATAAATAAACGTGATCTAAAAATAGTAAAGGTTGCAAATACAAAATATGGAACAAGTCCTAAAAAAAGCTGCAAAAACTAAGAGTCAACACTAACTCGTGAATCAAAAATAAATAGGCAGTGTTTTTGCGCTAAAGTGCATCTAGTGTTAAAGTGCTCTGTAACTGCAACAAAATAAATAAATAATCACGAAATAATCAAAAACCAACAGTGGTCACTGAATCGTGACCCGGCTGTTAGTCAAGTGCAGTGAATAAATCCTTTTAAGTGCATACAGTGATAAATAGATAAATCAATAATATGTAAACACTAAAAATATATATACAATCACTCTAGAAACATATCAGTGAATAAAAGTGACATATAAAAGTGACATATAAAAGCCATATATCTCTGATCATAAAAAAGCCATATATCTCTGATCATAAAAAACCATAAACAAGTGGGAGCATAGACAATGAATCAATCAATCAGTGAAAAATCAGTCCATAAAGTGGTTCAGAGTGGAAGTGGTGTGATGAAAGTGACACCTATAAGGAACTTAAAATAGTCTCTATGATGCAGACAAAATATGCTTTTTCATTCTGTTTTCCACACGTGGGGGGTGCTGGGTGGTGAGGGTCTATCCAACAATAGTGCTCTCTAGCCTCTCACCTCTCTTACGATTAAAATCAGCCTTTATAGATACTCCTGTGGCAATCTCCAGCTCTCCAATCCCCAGTATGGCTCTCAGTGCATTCAGCTTTACGGATCAAACGCTACCAGATCGGAGTCTCCACTTCCCCACAGCAATGTTATGGCTCCCCCTCCGTGGGGAGTGAATCAATCAAAAAATGAGAAAAAATGGAGAGAGGGGACCCGATCGTGAAGTATGTCAAAATACGTTTTAATAGAACAAAAGTAAATGCTTACATTAAAAACAGCAGCTGGATGAATGTGTGCGGTCTCTGCGTCAAACACTTCCGGTATCCTGACCAATCCCTATGCATTACGTCACGTGACCTCGTGACTTCTTCAGGGGATGCTGATTGGTTGTTTGGTTGTCTTTTATATATGACAACCGGAAGTTGTCTAGCGGCCATTTTGCCGTGGTCCGCGTGTATAAACAAAGCGCGGCCATTTTCCTGTGGACTTCCTGCACTTATTCCGCTCTATAGGGCGGATCTAATGGCTGGGCTTATCCGTGATGTTTGTTGTATTGTGTAGTTCGGGATTATCTCCTGTGTCTATGCAGACACACAAGGTTAAATGAGCACTCTGCCCAATTGATTAAATGGGATCTAATTCGATGCAGCACCTACAACCATTACCAGGACCATTTCTCGGTGGCGCTGAATAGCAGTAGCAAGGGCAGCCCAAAAACTAAAATATCCTAAGGGATCATGTGTTTTTAATATTATTCTGGTCCATGGGGAACAGTCACTGGCAATTAAGAGATTGTCATGACATAGCCCTAGACAACTTCCGGTTGTCATATATAAAAGACAACCAAACAACCAATCAGCATCCCCTGAAGAAGTCACGAGGTCACGTGACGTAATGCATAGGGATTGGTCAGGATACCGGAAGTGTTTGACGCAGAGACCGCACACATTCATCCAGCTGCTGTTTTTAATGTAAGCATTTACTTTTGTTCTATTAAAACGTATTTTGACATACTTCACGATCGGGTCCCCTCTCTCCATTTTTTCTCATTTTTTGATTGATTCACTCCCCACGGAGGGGGAGCCATAACATTGCTGTGGGGAAGTGGAGACTCCGATCTGGTAGCGTTTGATCCGTAAAGCTGAATGCACTGAGAGCCATACTGGGGATTGGAGAGCTGGAGATTGCCACAGGAGTATCTATAAAGGCTGATTTTAATCGTAAGAGAGGTGAGAGGCTAGAGAGCACTATTGTTGGATAGACCCTCACCACCCAGCACCCCCCACGTGTGGAAAACAGAATGAAAAAGCATATTTTGACTGCATCATAGAGACTATTTTAAGTTCCTTATAGGTGTCACTTTCATCACACCACTTCCACTCTGAACCACTTTATGGACTGATTTTTCACTGATTGATTGATTCATTGTCTATGCTCCCACTTGTTTATGGTTTTTTATGATCAGAGATATATGGCTTTTTTATGATCAGAGATATATGGCTTTTATATGTCACTTTTATATGTCACTTTTATTCACTGATATGTTTCTAGAGTGATTGTATATATATTTTTAGTGTTTACATATTATTGATTTATCTATTTATCACTGTATGCACTTAAAAGGATTTATTCACTGCACTTGACTAACAGCCGGGTCACGATTCAGTGACCACTGTTGGTTTTTGATTATTTCGTGATTATTTATTTATTTTGTTGCAGTTACAGAGCACTTTAACACTAGATGCACTTTAGCGCAAAAACACTGCCTATTTATTTTTGATTCACGAGTTAGTGTTGACTCTTAGTTTTTGCAGCTTTTTTTAGGACTTGTTCCATATTTTGTATTTGCAACCTCCACCATTTTAGATCACGTTTATTTATTACTCCATCTATATATTCAACATCTAGTTTTTAAACCAGCGCAAAGGACACTCACATTCATCTTTGTACACCACGCACTTTTTTCCCTTTGCTGCTACCATGGATGTGTTTACATTTATGGAGAACAGATCTGTTAATCTAGATGAAGTATTTAATGCACAAGTTAAAACTAGAAACACTGATCTTGAAACCATAGTGAGAAAATTAGGTCACCAAATGGACAAAAAGGTGAGCCTATGGTGGGACACCAATACCTTTGAGAGGTACATCAGGGAAGGGATTGTCCCAAGAAGACTCCGTTGGGATATCCCCCCTAATGATGGACTTACAGACAAAGACTCAATGGAAGAGTGGTACGAGTTTTTCAACAGCAGAAGCATAGACTGTCTCAGACTGCTGCTGAAGAGAAAACAAAGGAAAACACAAATATTAGAGAAACTGATAGAAGAAACCAAAGCCAAACTAGAACCGTATAAGGACTCGGCAGACTTCAAAAAGCTAGCCTTACAGCTTAATAAGGATCTAATAGCAAAAGATTTAGAAGTACAACAGCGTAAGATGAAGAAGTATCAACGTGATGTAACCGATTACAAGACAGATCGGGTATTTAAATGGCAAAATAAAAATGAACCAGCACCGACCACTACATCTTATAGCACACCCCAAAGAGAAGTCAGGATACAAGACCCCACGGCAACCTATGCCAGTAATGGACCAAGATGGGAAGATCCCAATAGGGACCAAACCACCACCAGATCTGGTCAAGACCCACCTTACATCCAGCAATATGAAACACCAAGGATGTATCAAGATCCTAGAAATGTGGGAATGTACCCACACCAGACTCCGAAAAAAGTCTGGAAGAAACCTTTCAAAAAACCGTGGTTCAACAAGAAAGCACAGAATAACTGGCATCAGAACCCACAACAACAGAGGGAATACAGAGGACCCCCACCCAACCAACCACCGTATTATCAACAACCACAACAAGAGAGAAGTCCAGCTCCGGTATACAATAGATTTGAGCCTCTCAGACAACATCAAGATTCACAATATCACTACTATGATCAACCGAGACAACAATACCCATATGAGAAAACTCACTATGAAAGACCCGCTCAGAGCTCTTTTTTAGACAGGGATCGGAGAGAATTCTCCCCAAGGAGATCACCGAGAGAACCCCACCGCTCACCCAATACAAGAATAGGACCACCGAGAATAGAGGAAAGCCCCGAGGACAGAGAGGCTGCAGAGCGGGAAAGAGATTACAAAAGAAAAAGACACTAAGTGGAGAAGGGGTGGTCAACCTGAGCGGCAAACCATTATCTAGTGAAGAACTTTCTGTACTAGACAAAGGCCTCAAACATGCTCCGATCAAAAATCTGAGCAAATTTGATACATATATAGGCATACAGAAATACGTGAGAAAATTAAATATTAAAAAATACATTTTGGGTAATCCTTTTAAACCTACTAATACTCTGCACGAATCACTTTTAACACATAGCACTTTACGTAACAATTCAGTCTACAATCCACAAGTCTCTAACAACCAGCACGTAGAGGTGTTTAGAAGACTGGTAGTGGAAGACTTACAAACAATGGAGATCAAGAAAGTATTAGATCCCATACATATTCGTAAAGGCATCAAATCCTTACAACAACGGCAAGACATAGTAATTAGACCTGCCGACAAGGGTGGAGCAGTAGTAGTACAGTCAAAGGAACAGTACACACAGGAATTGACGAGGCAACTGCAAGACCATGAGACATATATTAAGCTGTCTGGGAATCCAACACAAAAATATAAAAAGGAATTGGAACTTGTAGTTAATTTGGGTATAAAAAAAAGATATATTGAACAAGAAAGAATCGAAATATCTGATTCCAGAAACCTGCAGAATACCGGTGATATACACCATTCCGAAAATTCACAAGAATAAAGAAAACCCACCAGGAAGACCTATAGTGAACGGAATAGACTCACTGACGGCCCAAATGGGCGAATATATAGATTTTTTCATCCAACCAGCCGTGCAACAAACAAAGGCATACTTAAAAGATACGAAGCATGTGCTACAGCTTCTAGATACTGTGCCAGTGTTGGAAGGACGCACAATCTTGGCAACAGCTGATGTGTCGTCATTATACACCATAGTTCCGCACCACGAAGCCTGTACAGCCACGAAGTGGCTACTTAGAGCACATAGCACTTTACTATGCAAGCACCGGAAGTTTTTAATCAAATGTTTGGATTTTAGCTTGAAATGCAGTTATTTTTGGTATAACCAGTCTTTTTATAAGCAGGCTATAGGGATCGCTATGGGAGCAAAATTTGCCCCTAGCGTAGCTAATGCTTTTATGGCACATTGGGAGGAAGACTCTGTCTATGCCAACTTGCCTGCTCAACTGGTATTATACAAAAGGTATATCGATGATTTGATTATCATTTGGAATGGAAGTCAGGAAACTCTAGAAGAGTTTTTAAACAATCTGAACAAAAATGATAAAAACATCAAGCTTGTGTGGAACATTAACACCACTAATGTTGACTTCCTTGATCTTAACATATCCATCAAATCAGACAGAATTATTACTAAAACGCATTTCAAAAATGTTGATACCAACAGCTATATATCATTACAGAGCTGTCATTTCAAACCCTGGTTATATAACATCCCAAAGGGCCAACTGGTACGTATCCGACGGAACTGTACCAGGGATGAAGATTTTAATATACAAGCTAAGTTGATTGGTGCCAGGTTCAAAGAAAAAGGATATGAAGAATCCTGGATCCAACAACAGACTACAGAGGTGGAGAAAATGAATATACTAAATATGCTGCAGGACAAACCCAAGAACAAAACGAATATCTGGAGTGAAGCTCCATGTTTGATTCTGGACTACAACGCCCAATACAAGGATGTAGCAAAAATTATCCAAAAACATTGGCACATCCTCACGGGAGACAAAGACCTCAAAACAATCCTTCCGACAAAACCGAAGATCATATACAAACGGGCACCGACAATTAGAGACCTAGTGGTTAAGACCATTGTTGACCCACCCCCCAAAAAAGGTTTTTCCTTTTTTTCTGGAAAAGGCTTCTTTCCCTGTAGAAGCTGTTATGCTTGCCGTAAGGCTCAGAAATTTCAAGGGAAAAGAACTGACTTTACGGCCACCACTACGGGAGAAAGGTACTCTATTAAAGATTTTATTAGTTGTCGGACAGAAGGAGTGGTGTACTGTTTACAATGTAGCTGTAACCTACAATATATAGGGCGAACAAAAAGGGAGCTAAGAGTCCGCATTAAGGAACATATTCAGAAGATTACCAAAGGCTGCCCTAAACATAACGTTTCACGACATTTCGCCCTAGTCCACAACAAAGACCCAAACCAGTTGCGTTTCTGGGGGATAGAACGTTTTAACCCCTCTTGGCGAGGAAGTCACAAAATAAGGACGATTAGCCAGAAGGAATCCATGTGGATTTATTCTATGCGCACACTGGTTCCAGAAGGGTTAAATGTAGAGTTCGATTTAAATTGCTTTCTAAGCAATTTTTAGATACATAGAGACTCACATATAGGAATTTTACTGCTCCAAGATTTTAGTGTAATGTAGACATAAATATAGTTTTATTTAGATGGTGCAGAGTATTTATATATGTTTTTGATACGTTCTTAGACATTTTAATACAATATTTTTATGTGTTTTTATATTATGTTTGTATCCACTACATCTGTATGGTTGTACAGACTGTATATTCATTGATGAGGCCTGTAGGACATTTTCGGTATCCAGTACCGTATTTAATAAGCAGAGGTGGATAAAACAATTGTATTGATATGAGCTATACGGACATCCCACATACAGTTGGATGTAATATTAAATTGAAGTATATTTCAGACCACCAAGGAGTGGACACATTCATAATTTTAAAATATTTTTAATATATTTTAATAAAAAATGTTTTAATCACCCACATCACATGACATAGAATTGACATAGTAGGATATGCCCTTGTTTTTAGGGGACGGAATCTATATTTTAATTAATATTTTTTATAGATATTCTCTTGTTTATTTATTTTTTAAATAATTTTGTGTCTGAATATTTCCACAATCCCAGAGCCATTGGGTGTAGTGGATTGTTGATATTACAGCAATAATGGATGGGGCAATTAATGACGGGGTCAAATTATTGCACATCAACACATACAGGAATTTAGAGGATGGTGAAGATATGTACATACCCATATCTGCAGATGATTATTGAATGTACAGACAGACCTATAGGCCAAACCCAGCTTCCGTTGATACATATTGTGTTAGACTTGACATCTCTAACACATATATATGTATAGGGATTTAGTTATTTTCTGTCTCAATAGGTCACATGAGGGCTATGTCATGACAATCTCTTAATTGCCAGTGACTGTTCCCCATGGACCAGAATAATATTAAAAACACATGATCCCTTAGGATATTTTAGTTTTTGGGCTGCCCTTGCTACTGCTATTCAGCGCCACCGAGAAATGGTCCTGGTAATGGTTGTAGGTGCTGCATCGAATTAGATCCCATTTAATCAATTGGGCAGAGTGCTCATTTAACCTTGTGTGTCTGCATAGACACAGGAGATAATCCCGAACTACACAATACAACAAACATCACGGATAAGCCCAGCCATTAGATCCGCCCTATAGAGCGGAATAAGTGCAGGAAGTCCACAGGAAAATGGCCGCGCTTTGTTTATACACGCGGACCACGGCAAAATGGCCGCTAGACAACTTCCGGTTGTCATATATAAAAGACAACCAAACAACCAATCAGCATCCCCTGAAGAAGTCACGAGGTCACGTGACGTAATGCATAGGGATTGGTCAGGATACCGGAAGTGTTTGACGCAGAGACCGCACACATTCATCCAGCTGCTGTTTTTAATGTAAGCATTTACTTTTGTTCTATTAAAACGTATTTTGACATACTTCACGATCGGGTCCCCTCTCTCCATTTTTTCTCATTTTTTGATTGATTCACTCCCCACGGAGGGGGAGCCATAACATTGCTGTGGGGAAGTGGAGACTCCGATCTGGTAGCGTTTGATCCGTAAAGCTGAATGCACTGAGAGCCATACTGGGGATTGGAGAGCTGGAGATTGCCACAGGAGTATCTATAAAGGCTGATTTTAATCGTAAGAGAGGTGAGAGGCTAGAGAGCACTATTGTTGGATAGACCCTCACCACCCAGCACCCCCCACGTGTGGAAAACAGAATGAAAAAGCATATTTTGTCTGCATCATAGAGACTATTTTAAGTTCCTTATAGGTGTCACTTTCATCACACCACTTCCACTCTGAACCACTTTATGGACTGATTTTTCACTGATTGATTGATTCATTGTCTATGCTCTCACTTGTTTATGTTTTTTTATGATCAGAGATATATGGCTTTTTTATGATCAGAGATATATGGCTTTTATATGTCACTTTTATATGTCACTTTTATTCACTGATATGTTTCTAGAGTGATTGTATATATATTTTTAGTGTTTACATATTATTGATTTATCTATTTATCACTGTATGCACTTAAAAGGATTTATTCACTGCACTTGACTAACAGCCGGGTCACGATTCAGTGACCACTGTTGGTTTTTGATTATTTCGTGATTATTTATTTATTTTGTTGCAGTTACAGAGCACTTTAACACTAGATGCACTTTAGCGCAAAAACACTGCCTATTTATTTATGTCCAAAAAGCTCATATAGGTGTGTTGGGTGGAGGAACTCGAATGTTCTGCCCAAAGCCTTCCCAGAATAGTGGAGGAAGTTATAACTGCAAAAAGGGGCCCCTCCCTGTTAATGATCACGGTATTTGAGTGGGATGTCAAACAAGCTCATATAGTTGTGTTGGGTGGAGGAACGTAAGTGTCCTGCATGAAGCCCTGACCTCAACATTGGATAACCGTAAAGAATCGGATTACATTCAAGACCCTCTGCCTCACCCACAAATGCACACAAGGAAACGCTCCCCAATACCTACGCGAGAAGATAACACACTACACAGCCAACCGCAGTCTTCGATCATCTAACCAAAACCTCCTCCTCATTCCCAAATCCCACTACAAATCAAAGGGAGAACGAAGATTCGCAGTCCAAGGACCACGGCTATGGAACGCTCTACCAACTTACATCCGCATGGAAGAAAACCATCGGGCGTTCAGGAAAAAACTCAAGACCCACCTCTTCTAAGAAGCTAGACAACACTGGCTGATCGAGCGCCTTGAGGCGATTCAGTTCGCAATTGCAGCGCTATACAAATCATTCATTCATTCATTCAACCCTATCGGACACCTTTGTAATGAATTGGAATGCCGATTGTGAGCCAGATCATTTCATCTAGCATCAGTACCTGACCTCACAAATTGGCACAGATTCCTAAAGGCACAGTCTTTGTGGAAAGCCTTCCCAGAATAGTGGAGGATGTTATAGCTGCAAAGAGGGTGTTAATGGTCATGGTACTGGAACAGGACGCCAAACAATCTCATATAGGCGTGTTGGGTGGAGGAACTCAAGTGTCCTGCATAACGCCCTGACCTCAACCCTACTGAGTACCTTTGGGATGAATTGGAACGCCAACTGTGACCCAGATCTTCTCATCCAACATCAGTACCTGACCTCACAAAATGGTACAGATTCCTATAGACACACTCGTTGCGGAAAGCCTTTCTAGAATAGCGGAGGATGTTATACTTGTAGCTGCAAAGAGGGTGGACTCCATGTTATTATTCATGGTATTAGAAGGGTATGTCCAAAAAGCTCATATAGGCGTGTTGGGTGGAGGAACTCGAATGTTCTGCACAATGCCCTGACCTCAACCCTACCGAACACCTTTGTAATGAATTGGAATGCTGATTGTGAGCCAGGTCATTTCATCCAGCATCAGTACCTGACCTCACAAATTGGCACAGATTCCTAAAGACACACTCCTTGTGGTATGCCTTCCCAGAATAGTGGAGGATGTTATAGCTGCAAAGAGGGTGTTAATGGTCATGGTACTGGAATGGGACGCCAACCAATCTCATATAGGTGTGTTGGGTGGAGGAACTCAAATGTCCTGCACAAAGCCCCGATCTCAACCCTACTGAACACGTTTGGAACGCCAATTGGTGAGCCAAGTCTTTTCATCCAACATCAGTACCTGACCTCAGAAATGGGCTTAAGTTCCCCCAGACACCGTCTAACATCTTGTAGAATAGTGGTAGGATGATATAACCACAAAGAGTGGGGGCTTCATAATAATGGCCATGGTTTTGGAATGGGATGTCCATTAATGGCCATGGTTTTGGAATGGGATGTCCATCAATGGCCATGGTTTTGGAATAGGATGTCCATTAATGGCCATGGTTTTGGAATGGGATGTTTGTCAGGTAGAACAGTACACTTAGAATTCACACCAGTGGCCACTCTGCATAGCTAGGTAGGGTCCACAAATGTTTGGTCATATCATGTATATAGCTGCAAGATTGTAATAGGAAAAGGCTGTGTGCCCTACCTAGCTATGCAAAGTGGTCACTGATGTGAATTCTAAGTGTACTGTTCTACCTGACAAACCATTTACAATTTTCAGCTACAAACAGTAAAAAAAAAAAATATTTGTTAAAATGCTGTAACTCAACATTTTCTGCTTTTTTTTTTGTTTTGCCAATGACTATCTCTACATTTTCCTGCTTCAGCTAATGACTAACATGTTTTAAGACTAAACTATTTACAGCTAATATGGTCATAAAGTCTGGAGTTGACGTACCTGTAACTGTGTATATCTGAGACAGATGGTGTCTGTGTAATGAAGCGCCGAATGGGTCTTATATATATTCCTCACTGTACGTTTTCTAATTAGTCCCACAGGACTACTTAACCTGAAAGATTCTGTTTATGCCAATTAAATGTTTTATTAGCTAATTGCAGTTATTAATTTACAAATCCAAACTTGATACAAGGTAAAGAACATACACACATATATAATGCGGTCATTGAAAACAATTTAAAGAAGAACTCAAAAACAACTAAATATACAGACAAAATGCATATACGGTATATATATATATATGTATATAATGCTGAATCCTTATTTACATCTGCAAAGCCAAAACTTTATGGACACCTGACCATCGCACCTACCTATACGGTTAATAGATTGTGGACACTTGACCACTAATCCAACCTATGTGGCCAAATCTACATGGACTCCCCTCTAACTGAGTTCAGGTTGTCATGGAAAGAAAAGGGGGGAATGAAAATGCTGAGAATGACAATTTTTTTAAACCAATGATACTAACCACTCTAATTCTAGCCAAGTTTGTGACAGGTGACAGGTGACAGGTGACTGGGACGTTGCAGAGAAGATTGATGAACAAGACAACAACAAGGAGAAGTATCTTTATTTATATTTTTAAAGTGTATTTTCCAACTAGCTAAGAAAGTGAACAGGACACATGGTTGGGTCTACTCTGAGTCTCCACGGAGCTCTAGTGCCCCAGTGATGACAGCGGTGTATGATATATAGGTATATTGGTGTGAGGAGTTGTGACAAACTAGTAAAGACTCCATACAGACATTTCTAAATGGAATTTATCGATACATTTCTAGAGGGTAAAATGAATTATAATTTTGACAATAGCTCTGGTTCTCACCAGCTTCGGTATCGGGATAACTAGGTAGCCCACAAGTGTGCCTTTTTTTTAACGGTCTGGGAATCTGTGGTGATTCAATTTTTATTTTTGCAGCGGATCATAGTTGAAGGAAGTAGGGGTATATTTACTCATGTTGTTTTTGTTTCTATTCCTTATATATATCGTGATGAGGTGCTCCTGTTGCCTGATTTGGACGCGTGACCAGAGCCCGAGCAGATGACCACATCTTCTTCAACGAGACGCCCAAGACGCCCGACCTGCAAACAAGACACAGAGGATCCCAGACCGACCGACGATTATACAGCTCACCATGTCATCTCTACTGAAGAACAGAGTCTCCATGTCAAACCGCGTTTTCCTTTTTATGGACAGTAAGGCCAGGTGTAAGAAGATCGAAATTCATCAAGAGACACATGGGAGGATATGACAAAAACGAGGGACTGTCATGGAAAATTTTATTAATATATGTTGTCAGATTCCCCCCAGTGTCGGTTTTGCTGTAATGCGCTCATCTGAGCGTATTCGCACATAAAGACGTTGGCGGAAGACCATTGGCTGCGTAAATCTTACTGTGGACACTACAGACGTGTTTTCTGGTTTAAGGAAGTTCATTTGTGCCTCACCGGGAGACTGGCCATTTCCCGGTGACTACATTGATAACTTCAAGCGAACCTCTCTGTGTACATGTTGGAAATTTAGCATAACGATATAAATATTATGGCCCACGGAGCCATAGTTTTATATCGTTCGTTGTCATTGAAAGCAGTTTAGACAGTTTGGACATCACTGCTTAGTCTGTTTGAATGTATACATCTGTGATTGGTTCTTTTGAAGGAAAACAATTGTCCCTGTATTGTAACACCATTGTATTGAATTTGTGTGTCCTTATATGGTCATTCACATCCTGTGTGAATGAGATGAGGTCACAACCTTCTGTGGGAGGGGTTTAGCTTTTGAAGGCAAACCCCTGAGGGTGTGGCTTGGAATGTTTTCAAAATAAAAGAGAGTCCCCTCTCTAGCGTTATTACACATAGGCTTGGAACCCTTTCCACAGGGGGATAGGGCGATAGTGACCCACATATTGTTGGCAACCAGAAATCTTATACTTCGCAATTGGAAGAGCACAACTGCCATAAATTTATCGGAAGTTATCGCACTAGTTAATAGGAATCACTCTTTTGAAAGGTTGATAGCAATCAACTCACTTCACTGCAAGAAATTTGATAGCACTTGGAAAATATGGACTGACAGATTTAAGATTTAAAATTTAAAATTTGAGAAATTATACTATTATATACTTATGTTTAGGCTATGCTAGTTTGAACCTAGTTGATATTCACTGTATACACAGGTGTATCTACTGTACTTCCTTCTTTTTTTCTTTTTTTATTTTTTTATCTTTCTCCTCTTTCTCTTATGTTTTGGATGCATTTTTCCTTTGCATTGTTATACTCTGTAAACTGAAAAAATTCAATAAAAAAAGATTGTTTTAAAAAAAATAAAAATAAAAGAGAGTCTGCTCACACAGAAAAGGAACACAGAGATGCTGCCCCTGTGCTGAGAGGAACATGAAAAAGGTAATACTGGTGATGGCTGTTTTAATGCAACCTGGCTGGGAGGACGTTAGGCTGGGGCGGTGATGTATGCAATGCTTGGCTGGTGAGGTTTGAATGAGGGGGCTGAGATAAGGATGAATGCATGGATGAGTGCTTGATAGGTAGAGGGGAGACATAAGATCTAAGGTAAGGCATTATATCATTAAGACAGAAATGGGTATTTATATTAGAAACAGGAAAAATTGGCTGTTTGCTATACAGACAGTCAGATTTTTGCCATGTCAAGGTGCACAGTGTAGGGTACTGTCAATGTTACAACATATGTTGGACTTGATGGACTTGTGTCTTTTTTCAACCTCACCTACTGTGTAACTATGTGGACAATTGTGCTCTTCCAACCATGTGGTATCAGTTTGGTGAAGACCATTTTCTGTTCCACCATGACTGTGCCCTCTGTGTACAAAACCAACTCCATAAAGACATGGTTTGATGAGTTTGGCTTGGAGGAACTTGAGTGTCCTGACAGTACAAAAGGGACCCTTAGCATTCAATCTGTTGGATTATTCAGGTTAAATCAGAAGTTTTGTAATATTTGTCGACCTGTTAACATTAGAAAAATTGGAAACCACAGGCAAGGTTTCTAGCTTAGATGGTGCATGGTATGGCTATTAATCCTGGGAATGACTTCTGAACTTTTTTAAATCTGCAAAGCCAAAACGTAGCACAGCAGAGCAGGGTGGACTCTAACACGGAAGAGCCATTGCCAAACGACTCGACGAGAGTGTGCTATACATGGATAAGAAGCCTATTTTTGAGGCTTCGGACAGCTTCACTCTTCAATCTACAGACATTGTAGTCTGCAATTTTTTTGCTACATACGACTCCCTGTGATCATCAGGAAAATTAAATTAACAAGCTTTCTTTTTCGGGCAAACATCTTACGACATTGGTGTTCTCGGTGGTGGTGGTGTTCCGCTGTTGGTAGTGCTTCATTCTTCCAAGTTGCATAGCAGAACATTTTGAATGTAAGACAAACTTATGACTACATGTGCTCTTACCAATACCCCTGACGAAGGAGAAATGCGTTGGGTACCGGAGACACTACTTTGTACCGGAGAGTAATTCTTTATAATATGTCATGCAAACTATGTAACCTATCATGTTTTTTGTCTTTTCTTTTTGTGTCTTTTGATATGTACCCCCAGTTAAGAGAGCCGCTGGTTTGTTTTGGGCCCCTGAGTACAGCTCCACCAACCCCCGGCAATTCGCTCTACCCGCTCTGGCACAGTTAGTAAAGGGGTATGTATCTATGCACATAAAAATATCACTTATACTCTAAGTGTAATGGGTATGAACTCACAAGCAGACTGCTGAGATAAGAATAACTGGCTTTACTTTGTCAGTAAGGAAAAGAAATAGTAACATGCATCAAACATTTGACTTACAATACATTAGCAGGTCCCTGCAATATGCACTTTAACATGTACACACATATGTAACAAACTAGCGATGGGGAACGGAGCGCCAAGTGTGGCGACCGTCGGCTATACACCCCTGAGGTGCAATAAATCTATCTGCGCCTACCTAACGGACCAGGCCTGATCCCTAGCAATAGAGCTCAGTCCTTGAATAAGTACAGTGTTCTTCACCGGCAATGAATCTGTAGAGGTGGTGCACATGTAGCTTTAAATGGTGTATTTGTAATCCACAGAAAGTAACATTTGCTGCTCTGAGGTGAATTGTGCCTAGGCAGTTCAATAGGCATAAACGTGTGTATAGCAATGCAGGATGAGCCTTTCGGCTCTCTCACCAATCCTGGGGTACCGTCCTCAGCTCCGGTCCCTCTAATGGCGGCGTCCGGTCTCCTCGTCACAGCCCCTGCGCTCCGGTCCTCAGCTCCGACCGACCGACTGTAGGGAAGAGTCTCCGCTCCGCTGCTGCTGACTCTGAGGGATGAGAGTCTCTCTCCAGCTACTGCAAGGCCCAGGCTTCAGGCCTTCAGCAGTCCCGGTCCGCACAGGTGTCCCTTCAGGAACCAGTCTCCGCGTCACAAGCTCAGTCATGAGAGGGAGACCAGTCAGGTGAGCCCTCAGAAGAGGAAAAGGCGGTCTCTCCTCTTCCTTTTTATCATCTCCCCCAGCAGCCTCTCGGGCGGAAGCAAGCAGCCCGGGAGCCTGGGGGATTATGGGGAATGTAGTCTTTCCCCCTAAAAGGGGTACGACCCCGCTACATCTTTTTAATGAAAATTTCATGTTTGAATGATTGAACAATTTTATGTACAAACAATACATATATTCATCAATCTATTTATGTGTGGTTGTTGCCTATAAAGGTCCAACAAAGGGGATCCTCTTTTGTGCTATATAACAGGTATGTGGCGACAACACACTTTTATGACATGGTGAAATTACCCTTTTTTTGAAAAAGTAGCATTAAACTTCATTGAAGTCTAGGGGGATGGGGGAATCTTGATACTTAATTCTGCACATTTTTCAATGCTAATAGGGAAGCTATGCTCAAAAGATGGCATGAGTAGCAGGGTACTGCCCTTGGGGACTTTTTTTACTCACTTGAAGACCGGCACTTGTTAAACCCCCTTCCTGTCCAGGCTATTTTATCGTTTTCAACATTGTGATACTTTGACCAGCCAGGCCAAGTCATACACAGGAACACAGCAGGAACACACTGGAGATGTTGACCATGTGAGGGCATGCAGGGAATGAGCAAAACTGTTTAAATAGCCAAAATGGGGCTGGCTGTAGGCTGGACTAATGAGGCAGGTAATGGTAACACGGTGAGTCACTGTGGAAACAATGAGTGGCTGGTAATTAACAGACAGCTGAGCAGCCTCTGTGCACTGGCTAGCTGGAGGGCATACCAGGAGGCAGGCATAGATTTGTTTTGGGTTTTTGTGCGGGGTTCCCCTTAAAATCAATGCACACAGAATGACGGCAGTCTGGAAATGTCATTGAGTGACAATTACCTTTTTTTTTTATAAATTTTTGCTACTACTTTTGCTGTAGTACAGATGCACCAATTCACATGCAGGTCCAAACATATTATTTAAAGGAATTGTGTATTTTAAATGTTTCCATTTAAGCTGAATTCCTGCTCCCCTGTTCTTCGAAAAAAGACAAGAAAAAAATTTGAAGAATCGGCTTCTATAGATTTACCAACTTTTTCAGTGTTCAGCGCTGTCACACTTTAAATGACAATCACTTGGTCATGCAACACTGTACCCAAATATATTTTATATCATTTTTTTAGATAAGCAAAATTTCAAGTCCTGAGCTACTAGCCAGGCCTCAAGGGTTGTCGCCACCAGTTGCCCCGTCCAACCCCTACCTTGCCCTGCCCCTAATTCTGCCCCTAATCACACTCTCATAAATTATCTCATGAAACGACACTTAATATTTTTATTTTTGTAACTTCATTCTGCATAAAACATTTAACAACAACTTTATCAGTTCCCCTCAGCACAGCCTTAACCAGTGCCCATCAATGCAGTGTGACCTGTGGCCATCATTGCAGCCTCACCGTGCCCATCATTGCAGCCTCACCATGCCCATCATTGCAGTCTCACCGTGCCCACCATTGCAGCCTCAGCGTGCCCCCATTGCAGCCTCACCATGCCCCCATTGCAGCCTCACCGTGCCCCCATTGCAGCCTCACCGTGCACCCATTGCAGTCTCACTGTGCCCAACATTGCAGCCTCACTGTGCCCCCATTGTAGCCTCACTGTGCCCCCATTGCAGCCTCACTGTGCCCCCATTGCAGCCTCACTGTGCCCCCATTGCAGCCTTAAGCCCCATACACACAGTCGGATTTTCCGATGGATTCTGTCCTATTGGACAATGTTGTCGGAAATTCCGACCGTGTGTAGGCACCATCGGACATTTTCCATCGGATTGTCCGACGGACAAAGTTGTATCTCCTGCTCTAAAAAATTTCCGACAACAAAGTCCGATCACACCAATTCCGATCGTGTGTAGCGAATTCCGACGGACAAAGTGCCACGCATGCTCAGATCACATTACAAGACCAAAGCTATTGGCTACTAGCCTCTACGTAGTCCCGTCGTAGGCAACAAACGTCACCACGTTCCGAATGATCGGATTTTCCGACAACTTTGTCCGACCGTGTGTATGCAACACCAGTGTCGGACTAAATCCGTCGGACCAAATCCGATGGATTTGGTGGTCGGATCTTCCGACCGTGTGTATGGGGCTTTACTGTGCCAACATTGCAGCCTCTCCGTGCCCAACATTGCAGCCTCTCCGTGCCCAACATTGCAGCCTCACCGTGCCCAACATTGTAGCCTCACTGTGCCCCCATTGCAGCCTCACTGTGCCCAACATTGCAGCCTCACTGTGCCCAACATTGCAGCCTCACCGTACCCAACATTGCAGCCTCACCATGCCCAACATTGCAGCCTCACTGTGCCCCCATTGCAGCCTCACTGTGCCCAACATTGCAGCCTCACTGTGCCCCCATTGCAGCCTCACTGTGCCCCCATTGCAGCCTCACTGTGCCAACATTGCAGCCTCTCCGTGCCCAACATTTCAGCCTCACCGTGCCCAACATTGCAGCCTCACCGTGCCTAACATTGCAGCCTCACTGTGCCCAACATTGCAGCCTCACTGTGCCCAACATTGCAGCCTCACTGTGCCCCCATTGCAGCCTCACTGTGCCCCCATTGCAGCCTCACTGTGCCAACATTGCAGCCTCTCCGTGCCCAACATTTCAGCCTCACCGTGCCCAACATTGCAGCCTCACTGTGCCTAACATTGCAGCCTCACTGTGCCCAACATTGCAGCCTCACTGTGCCCAACATTGCAGTCTCACCGTGCCCAACATTGCAGTCTCACCGTGCCCAACATTGCAGCATCACCGTGCCCAACATTGCAGCCTCACTTTGCCCAACATTGCAGCCTCACTGTGCCCCCGTTGCAACCTCACTGTGCCCCCATTGCAGCCTCACTGTCCCCCCATTGCAGCCTCACAGTGCCCATTGCAGCCTCACTTTGTCCAACATTGAAGCCCCACTGTGCCCCCATTGCAGACTCATTGTTCCCCCATTGCAGCCTCACCGTGCCCAACATTGCAGCCTCACCGTGCCCAACATTGCAGCATCACCGTGCCCAACATTGTAGCCTCATTTTGCCCAACATTGCAGCCTCACTGTGCCCCCATTGCAGCCTCACAGTGCCCATTGCAGCCTCACTTTTTCCAACATTGAAGCCCCATTGTGCCCCCATTGCAGACTCATTGGGCCCCCATTGCAGCCTCACCGTGCCCCCATTGCTGCCTCACCGTGCCCCAATAACCCCACGCCTGTGATAGACAGAACACATCCCGGCATTGGAACCGCATTCTGTCTATCACATCATGTGTTCTGTCTATCACAGGTCAGGAGGAGGGGGGGGGCTGTGTGTGACGACGAGCAGATCAGAGGCAATTTCAATGTAAGCTGTAACAGCGTGCTATACCCCGTGGCTCTCCTCTTTCTCCATGCTCTCTTCGATCAGGGCGATCACTGGGAGAATGGCTCCCAATCAACCCCACTTACTGGCAGTGCTTGCCCCCCCACTCCCAGGCAGCCCAGCTCGCAAGCCCTCATTTTCCACTTGCAAAATGTGAGTAGGCGAGTAGGAATATTTGAGGGCTGTAATAGAGCATTTTTAGGTAGAATTTAATATCAACGGTGTTTGTTTTTTGTTTTTTGCTATATAAAGGAAAAAAAGGTTCACAAATTTAGAAAAAAAAATGTTTTCCTTAGTTTGTATTATAAAAGTTTGCAAATAAATAATCTTTCTTCATAAATTTAGGCTGAGATGTATTCTGCTACATTTCTTTGGTGGAAAAGGAAAGCTAATACTCTACTCTAATATTAGTGTATATTATTTAGTCTGTGTTAAAGTTATATGGTTAACCATGGTACAGTATATACTGTATTTAAAAACTGATCAGTCCTGATGTTCTGACTGCCTCATTTCTGGAGGCCCTAAAATGGCAGGACAGTACAAATACCCAACAAATGACCCATTTGTGGAAAGTAGACAGTCCAATGTATTTAGTAAGAAGCATTATGACTTAGGTTGTAATTTTTTGCCACAGTTCTTTTGAAAATGATGAAAATAAATAAAACAATTTTTTATTTTTTTACAAAGTTGTAATTTTACCAAGTTATTTCTTATACACAGCATGAGCATACTTAAAACGACACTCCAAACATATTTTGCTATTCCTTCTGAACATGGGGATACCACATGTGTGAGACTTTTTCACAGCCTAACATTATAGAGAGACCCAAAATCCAAGGAGCACCTTCAGGCTTTCTAGGGGCATTACACATCAAATTTCCAGCCTACCTATTACAGGTGTCGAGGCTCTGGGGCACCAAGACAATGGAAACACCCATCAAATTTTAAAAAGCAAACACACCAATATATTTTCTAAGAGGCATGGAGAATCCTTTGAAGATTTAATTTTTGGCAGAGGTTTTGGGAAAATGCAGAAAGAAAATGTATATATATATATATATATATATATTTTGCCAATTAATAAGCTATTTCTAACACACATCTTAGGAGGAGTAGTATGATTTGTTTTAGGGTGCAATTTTAAGTGTCACAGTCCAGCCTGCAGTTTTCTGCTTGTGAAATTCTTTCCTCCATTCACATGTGCTGCTGGCTTTTCGCTTGCCTGTCTCCTGCCTTGACTTTGGCTCTGTCACGTACCTGGTTGAGGCCGAGCTGACGGGAGGGCTTTCCCTTACATTCGCACCTGGGGGGCTGTGACCTATTTCCAGTTCACTGCAAGTCCATCCCCACCATCACCCTAGTGAAAAAGCAGGGTTGGGCTTATGGGATTAGACTCATAAGCCCTGGGGAACCCTGAGTTGGCTTTCTACAAGGGCTTATTACCATAAAATCCTGACATTAAAAGAGAAGTATGGGTTTAAAAAAAAAAAAAAAACTACATACTCACCTAGATGGATGCAGCATCGGTTCGGTGCTGCATTTGTCTTCCGCAGCTTCTAAGTCTCAGAACTGAGCGATCAAAGACCACTGATTACTCAGTTCTCAGTCTTCATTGAGCAAAGAGTCAATGATTGTCAGTCACCAGCTCTCTTTGCACACTGGAGTACTGAGCTGTGAAGGGGTTGGGAGCATCTGGCTCAGTCTCCCAGCGGTTTGTTGAGAGGCTGAGCCAGCTGCCGGTCCAGGCATATGGGTGGATTCCACCTGTCGGCTGAAAGTGGGTCACAGTGGTGCAGAACAAACTGAAATCCTGTGATCCCAGGAAAAGTAAAGCCAAAAAAGCATTGCCTGAGTATGGGGATACCACGTATCGGACTTTTTCACAGCCTAGCAACATAGGCACAAAATCCAAGGAGCGCTTTCAGGCGTTCTAGGGGCATAAATGATACATCCAATTTCCTGACTACCTATCATATTTTTTGAATTCCCTAAAGCACCAAAATAGTAGAGACATTCACAAAATCACAACATTTTGAAGAGTAAACACCCCAAAGTTATTTTGAAAGGCTGTTTTGCTCTCGGTTTTGGAAAATGCTGAAAGAAAATCAAAAATATTTTTTTTTTACACCCACCTACAAGCTTAGTCATAGAGGTTTCTATGGCAGTTTGACGTAGGCAGGTGGAATATTTGGGGGGCGTGGCTTCTGGAAGAGACAAGCTGAAGCCGTTTTGTCAGGGAAATTCTAAGCTTCTCCTTATAAGCATATCATTTATTTGCGCTTAAAAGCACAAATACAGACCTCTTTTATATAATGCCGGGAAAGCGCGCTCGTTTATCTCTCCAAGTAACACAAACTGATGCTGGTACAGGGGGTCCCCGACTTACGAACGCCCGACCTACGAACATCCCCTACTTACGAATCGGGCGCTGTGGGGACCCTCTGCCATTTTCCGCGGACTCTCGGCTGTTCTGCGCATGCGTGGCCAGACGGAGCCTCGAAAAATTACGGCAAACATCGGAAATGTCAGTAATTTGCCGTGCATGCGCAGAACGGCATTCGACGGAACATCGGAAATGTCCGTAATTGTCGGTCTGCGCATGCGCGGCCGACTTACGAACATTTCCGATTTAAGAACAGGCGGACAGTCCCTAACGAGTTCGTAACTCGGGGACCCCCTGTATCACCTTGAGCTCAGTATAATCCTGAACAGAATAGCCAGGCTGCTTTTATTTATACTAAACACATGGATAACAAAAGAGGGTGGTGGCTTCAGAATCAGCCAATCAGAAATTTGTATTCATTCAAAAGAACCAATCACACACATGTATATATTCAAATAGAAATGCAGTAGTGACGTGTGCAAAACCATGCGACAAGCACAAGGTTCTGAACACGATTGTGTGCACACTCCCACTGCTACCAATGATGCGAGCCGTACTCTATTATGGCCCAGTGGGGCATAATTTTGTATGGTTATGCTATGGTTCCCAAGTACGCAGATCTGCTTACTTAGGAGTTTAAATGCGATCGCCATGGAGTGGCCAGTCCCTTGGTGAGGCATAAACGAACATCCTTAAAAGAGCAAACAGATTCGCCGTGTCCACGGGAAGGTTTCTGCATCCAATGGTCTTCCACCAGCGTCTGTATGTGCGAATACCCTTGAATACCCTCGTATGAGCGTATTACAGCAAAACAGACACTGGGGGGGCATCTGACAACATACATTAATAAAAATTTACACAATTTTCATAGATTTTGACTGAGCTGATTATCGGTGTGTAGCTCTCCACATCTTCTGCCAGTCAAGGATGGTAAGTCCAGAATGGGGTAAAAATCCTCGGTAGAAAATCTGGCAACTCCACAGGCAACTCTGGTGACTATACTTGCCCTTTAACATTAATAAATTGTAGCAATCCAACTTGTACAGTATATGCAAAATGTTTTTTTACTGTTTTCAAAACAATAATATAATAATTGATCATGTTGACTAACTTTTAGTATGTAAAATTTTCTATTTTTTATGTAATAAATGTTTATTTTTGTATTGTACTTTAACAATGACATACTGTTTCATTTCACTTATTGCGGACTGTAGTGCTTTATGAAAATCCTGGTTCCTTAGGGTATAAATGATGGGGTTTATGAGTGGAGTCACCGATAAGTAGATGAAGGACATCCCTTTATAGACCTGGAGGTATTTATTATTCCTCGGCACGACGTATAAAGTAAACATCATGGCAAAATATATCCCCAAGACCAGCAGGTGGGAGCTGCAGGTGGAGAAGGCTTTCTTTCTTCCCGTGGAGGACTTTATCCTGAGGACGGCGATTATGATAAAGGTGTACGATAGAACAGCAGCTACCAAAGGTGCAGCAGACAGGACACTGCTAATGACTACGATAAGAAACATAAGAGGTGCTATGTCTGAGCATGCAAAGACCATCAGGGTGGTGAAGTCACAATGGAAGTGGTTGACTCTAACAGGGCCACAAAATTCAACATGAATTAAGAAATAATACACTACCACCTCAATCACAGAAGAAATCAACCAAAAGCCAATCACTAAATACAGACACAGTCTATTATGTATGAGAGCGGAATATCTCAGAGGCTGACAGACAGCAAAATACCTGTCATAGGACATCATCACATACAAAAAGGACTCCACAATCGACACACCTCCCAACATGCTCAATTGGACAATACAGCCAAGATAGGAGATGACCCCAATTCCCGAGAGCAAGTCATGCAGCATCCGCGGAACCAGATTTGTAGTGTAAAAAAACTGACAGAAGGTAAAATTACTGATCAGGAAGTACATAGGGGAATGGAGATGAGGGCTTCTATTCACCAAAAAGATTATCAGGAGGTTCTCGAAGCAGGTAAATATGTAGATAGCCAATAAGAAGAGGAAAAGTGGAATTTTGTAGGCAGAGAGGTTTTCAAATCCAACGATCCAAATCTCAATCATAAGTGTTTGATTCTTTAGATGGGTCATCTGTGAACAAGAGCATCGGAAAGAGTGTTATTACCGGCATCACACCCGTACATCCCTCATACACCGGAACAATTTTCACATTTCTGTTATGGCCCAATTTATAATAATATTGCAATCACTTAAGATAACAAAGTAATACATACAATAAATATATATGTAGCGGGGTCGTTCCCCTTTTAGGGGATAAGACTACAGTTCCCATAATTCCCCAGGCTCCCGGAGGCTGTTTGTTTCCGCCCGAGAGGCTGATGGGGGAGGTGATAAAAGGGAAGAGGAAGGACCGCCTCTTCCTCTTCTGACGCAGGCATCACAGGGAGAGGAGACACCTGTGCGGACCGGGACTGCTGAAGGCCTGAAGCCTGGGCCTTACAGCAGACAGAGAGAGACTCTCATACCTCATTGTCAGCAGCAGCAGAGCGGAGACTTTTGCCTGAGAACAGTCGGTCGGAGAGAGGACCGGAACGCAGGGGCTGTGACGAACGAGGCCAGACACCGCCAGTGGAGGTCCCGGAGCTGAGGACGGTACCCGGAGTGGTGAGCGAGCTGAAAGGCTCATCCTACATTGTCATTTTCACTTTATGCCTATTGAACTGCCAAGGCACAATTACCTCAGAGCAGCAGATTGTTTCTTTCTTGTGGATTACAAACACACCATTTAAAGCTACATGTGCACCACCTCTACAGTTCTCTTGCCGGTGAAGAATACTGTATTTTCTCAAGGACTGAGCTCTATTGCTAGGGATCAGGCCTGGTCCGTTAGGTAGGCATAGTTAGATTTATTGCACCTCAGGGGTGCATAGCAGACGGTCGCTACACGTGGCGTTCCGTTCCCCATTGCTGACCAAACACATATATGTGTACATGTTTATAGTACATACTGCAGGGACCTGCTCATGTGTTATAAGTCAAATGTTTAAATGCATGTTACCCTTTTCTTTCACTTTGCCAAAGTAAAGACAGTTATTTCAGCTAGCAGTCTACTTGTGAGTTTGAATCCATTACACCTAGAGTATAAGTGATATTTATATGTGCAGATACATACACCTGTTGATTAACTGTGCCAGAGCGGGTAGAGCAGATTGCCCGGGGGGTTGGTGGAGCTGTACTCAGGGACCCAAAACAAACTTGCGGCCCTCTTAATTGGGGGTATCGCTACATATATTATATATATATATATACACACACACTATATTTCCTAAAGTATTGGGGTGACCCTCCAAATCATTGGATTTGGGTGTTCCAATGACCTCCATGGCTACAGGTGTATAAAATCGCACGCCTAGGCAAGCAGACGGATTCTACAAACATGTGTGAAAGAATGGGTTGCTACATGGCCATGTAGAATGACAGAGTTGGGTCAGTGCATGTTGAAGCTCACACTGCGCAGAGGTGTGCCAACTGTCTTCAGAGTCAATAGCTACAGACCTCCAAACTTTGTGCGGCTTTGGGCTTGGCCCCTTAGGTCCAGTGTAGGGCATCAGCATACCAAGACATTTTAGGCAATTTCATGCTCCCAACATTGTGGGAACAGTTTGGGGTTGGCCCCTTCCTGTTCCAACATGACTGTGCACCAATAAAAAGAAGAACAAATCAGCGCAATATATAAAGAACCCTATAACAAATAGCTGCTGAACACTAGGGTCAATAATCAAAAATCCCTCAAAAGAATATAAAATAGATGGTGCAGCACTAAGATCCAGTCCACATATCAAATAATCAAACAATGTCCATGTGATCTTAAGTGATGATATATAGATGCAGCATGCAGGTAGATCCGTGGGTATATGTAAATCCTCCACCAATAATAAAGATGGCCTCTCACCCCAATGAGGGGACCCTTTAATTATAGAGGGTCAAATACGCCTTCCCTTATGGGCACAAATGGATGGTACACAGCAAATCCGGATACAGCAGAAAGCAGCAACTATTAGGCGTTGGGATCTTTTCTCATCAGCAGTATATAGCAGTCTTGTGACTTCTATCAGTGTCCATCCAAGCACTGGTTAAAGCTTGCAGGTTGAGTTTTCATTCTCATCTGACTGTCCTATGAGACTGCAGGACCCCTGACCCTCTGTCTGGACATTGGCCCTGTGTAGATCACATGCTGTACAGAGCGCTCTCACATTAGCCGGGGGTGCCCGGTGCTTCCTCCACTCCCTCACTCACACCCACTCCTCAGTCGCTTGTCAGCTCTGCACGTCACTTCACCCCTCCGCTCTCTCTCTCCTAAAAGAGAGCGAAGGGGTGAAGTGACGTGTGGAGCTGACGAGTGACTGAGGAATGGGTGTGAGTTCGATTAACACTATTAAAGACCACAGTTTGCCATTCTTGACTATTGAGTTACCAGGTCACTGTTTGATTGTGGAAATTCTCCAAGTAAACAAACTTCCTGTTCACTACATTTGTCTCTTTTACTGTGTTTTTACTGTGTTTGCAATTTGTGCCAGATGGGCTGACACAGTTCTTTGGGTTTGAGAGTTCCTTCGGGGGTATCGTTACATGCGGGGGCTCGTCCAGGATTTTCCGCTACTCTGCAATCAACTCCCCTAGACAGCATCCCTACAAACACCAGGATGGACCCTGCTATCCAGTGGTGTGAGGAAAAAGGTGCCCGCTCAGAGTCGAGCGTGGTGATCAAACTCCCTGGGGAGACCTGGACTGAAGAACAAATCAGCCAGGCATTGAAGACGCTGTCCCCAGACAAGAAGGTGTGGGTGATTGCTGTCAAAACAGAACGTGGGATCTCCCACACATATGCGCTGTTAGAGTGGAGACAAAGAGTCCCTGAAAGCTTCAAAGCCAGTGCCAGTGTGCAATTGGCCAACAAGACGGAGACTTGTATAATCCATCTGAAGGCTCCAGATGAGGGTCCTACCAGCTCCAGTCAAGCTGCTTCAACTATGGAAAAACAGTTGCAAAAAAAAGTATGTGAACCCTTTTGGAATGATATGGATTTCTGCACAAATTGGTCATAAAATGTGATCTGATCTTCATCTAAGTCACAACAATACACAATCACAGTCTGCTTAAATTA
This sequence comes from Lithobates sylvaticus, assembly GCA_028564925.1. Classification (NCBI taxonomy): domain Eukaryota; kingdom Metazoa; phylum Chordata; class Amphibia; order Anura; family Ranidae; genus Lithobates; species Lithobates sylvaticus. The sequence goes on along the minus strand of CM053026.1, from coordinate 774,439,646 downwards.
ATAACACACAAAGAATTAAATGTTACCATGTTTTTATTGAACACACCATGTAAACATTCACAGTGCATGTGGAAAAAGTATGGGATTTAATAACTGGTTGAACGTCCTTTGGCAGCAATAACTTCAACCAAACGTTTCCTGTAGTTGCAGATCAGATGTGCCAGGGTCAGGAGTAACGGTCAGGAGTAATTCTTGACCATTCCTCTTTACAGAACTGTTTCAGTTCAGCAATATTCTTGGGATGTCTGGTGTGAATCGCTTTCTTGAGGTCATGCCACAGCATCTCAATCGGGTTGAGGTCAGGACTCTGACTGGGCCACTCCAGAAGGCGCATTTTCTTCTGTTTAAGACATTCTGTTGTTGATTTACTTTTATGCTTTGGGTCGTTGTCCTGTTGCAACACCCATCTTCTGTTGAGCTTCAGCTGGTGGACAGATGGCCTTAAGTTCTCCTGCAAAATGTCTTGATAAACTTGGGAATTCATTTTTCCTTCGATGATAGCAATCCGTCCATGCCCTGACACAGCAAAGCAGCCCCAAACCATGATGCCCACACCACCATACTTCACAGTTGGGATGAGGTTTTGATGTTGGTGTGCTGTGCCTCTTTTTCTCCACACATAGTGTTGTGTGTTTCTTCCAAACAACTCAACTTTGGTTTCATCTGTCCACAGAATATTTTGCCAGTACTGCTGTGGAACATCCAGGTGCTCTTGTGCAAACTGTAAACGTGCAGCAATGTTTTTTTGGACAGCAGTGCCTTTCTCTGTGGTACCCTCCCATGAAATCTATTCTTGTTTAGTGTTTTACGTATCGTAGATTCGCTAACAGGGATGTTAGCATATGCCAGAGACTTTTGTAAGTCTTTGGCTGACACTCTAGGATTCTTCTTCACCTCATTGAGCAGTCTGCATTGTGCTCTTGCAGTCACCTTTACAGGACGCCAACTCCTAGGGAGAGTAGCAGCAGTGCTGAACTTTCTCCATTTATAGACAATTTGTCTTACCGTGGACTGATGAACAGCAAGGCTTTTGGAGATTCCAGCTTTATGCAAGTCAACAATTCTTAATCGTAGGTCTTCTGAGAGCTCTTTTGTGCGAGGCATCATTCACATCAGCAATGCTTCTTGTGAAAAGCAAACCCAGAACTGGTGTGTGTTTTTTATAGGGCAGGGCAGCTGTAACCAACACCTCCAATCTCATCTCATTGATTGGACTCCAGTTGGCTGAAACCTCACTCCAATTAGCTCTTGGAGATCTCATTAGTCTAGGGGTTCACATACCTTTTCCACCTGCACTGTGAATGTTTATATGGTGTGTTCAATAAAAACATGGTAACATTTAATTCTTTGTGTGTTATTAGTTTAAGCAGACTGTGATTGTGTATTGTTGTGACTTAGATGAAGATCAGATTACATTTTATGACCAATTTGTGCAGAAATCCATATCATTCCAAAAGGTTCACATACTTTTTTTTGCAACTGAAGTTCCCCCCTTGTCACCTCTGGCCACGATTGGACCAGAATTCTTTGCTGCCCTGGGAGACTTTGTGTCAAAATGTCAGAAAGACCCTCCAACATACTCTGGAACTGGGTATCAGAAGCTCATAGCCTTCTCTGGAAGACAACCAGTGCCTACAGGGAAGGACAACTTTGAAGAGTGGCTGGACCAGGCCACACAAGTCTTGGCTGAATGGTACATTCCTGAGGCCCACAAGAAACAGAGAATCACAGAGAGTTTAAGAGGGCCTGCCTCAAAAAGCCATCCGCAGTTTGAAACTCAGCAAGCAAGATTGTGTTGCCCAGGACTACCTGAATATCCTGCTAGATGTGTTTGGGTGCACAGAGAAGGTTTATGATCTCATGTACCAGTTGGAGCACACTTACCAAAATGAGGAAGAGAAGCTGTCGGAGTACATGAGACGTTTGGACAAAATTAGGCACCAGATCTTGCTGAAGAAGGGTCTAGACCCCTGTAAGGTGAATGAGCTCAGTGCCCAGCCCTTGGACCCCATAACCCTCCTGTTGAGAACATGGCAAGATGGAGGCATCTTGAAGTATTCAGATCTGATCTGGATTGTGTGGGAAGAGGAGGCTATGCTGGAAAACAAGAAAAACAGTCAGAGGTCAAAATCTGTTGTTGGGGTCAGGTGTCGCAGCTGATAGAGATTATGGTCCTGTTGAGCGCCATGCCCACTGTTCTACCCTGCAAAGAAGTTTTAGTGTCCAAGAAGTCCTTAAGGCTCTACGGTTGCCCAGGTGGAAAAGCAAGCAAACAAAGGAATCTGCTTCAACTGCAGAGGATTTGGACATTATCGATGAGTATGCCCAAGCTCAGTGAGGCCTGAAGCACACCGCCAAAAGGAAACTTCAGAGGGCCCCGGTGAAGGAGTCAACCAGGTGCCCATTTACATTAGCTAGTTCCAGAAAAACCAACAACGCAAAGAAACTGCAGTGGAAGTCCAAACCCTTGCAGAGGGCTCCCGTTGTTGCCTCCGAGTGACCCAGTGTCCCGCTCCCTTTGACACATGCTACCCGGCATTGGACTCAGAGAGTCAATGCACACCAGGCTCCCATAGCTCAACGGAGACTCAAGCCAGATCAGAACTTCCACAAGATAGGAGCGCGGATACAAGCCACCAAACAAACCAAGGTTACCACGTCACACAAATTCCCTGCCAAGCTAGTGGGACCTTCTCCCGCTGTCTCCATCCAAGTAGAGGGAATCTACACCAAAGCTCTCATGGATACCGGAGCTTGAGTGACCCTCCTCTACAGAGACTTCTATGACAGGCACCTCAAACACCTGCCATTGCAGAAGTTGGAAGAGCTAGAGATATGGGGTATTGGGACTCAGAACTTCCCCTATGATGGCTATCTACCAGTCAAGCTGATCTTCGATCCCTCCGTAGCTGAGAAAGCTGAGACCTTTGACACTTTGGCCATGGTCTGGCCTTGCCCACCAGGGGCCAGTAAGAGTTCTCTCATCATCGGGACTAAGACTGAACTTGTCAGAAGACTGTTGACACCTCCATGAGCCGAGCACTTCAACTACAAGTGTGCACCCCATGTTGAGACAAGCCTATCAGCGCCTGGTACAAGAACAAAAGGCCCCAGCTGAAGGAGTGGGAAAGATCTGGCACTTGGACCGGAGTGAGAAGGTATTACAGCCGGGTGAAGTGGCCTGTTTACGGGCATCTGTCAAACTTAATTGGAAACAACCAGCCCCTTTCATTGTTCTTGAAGTGTACAGAGAGAAGACATGGGAGTGGAGAATATTCCCGAAGTGGTTTCAACCAAAGCATTGCAAAGAAGTCACGGAAGGATCTTGGTCAGTGTCCACAACATAACAGCCTCGCCAGTGAAGATGCCAGCTCGGATGTTGCTCGGACAAGTGAATCCGGATACCCTAGTCTCACCGTCTGATTTGGTGGGGGGAGAAAAGGATGGGATCCCTGTCAAGGAGTTCTATCCGAAGAACACTCCTCTCTCACCCAAATGAAAAGAAAGGGCCAAGATTCAGCTCCTGAGATGGCAGGCTGCATTCTCGAAGAGTGAATTCAATGTGGGATGTGCAGAGTGCCAACCACCGGATCCGTCTTCAGGAGCATAAGCCGCTCAGAGAAAGAGTCCGATGGATTCCTTTAGGAGACTTGGAAGACGTGCGTGATCAATTGGCAGAATTGGATTGCAGAATGATAGAATTGAAGAGAGCAGGTGTGTTGATCCTGCCCCAGCTCCAGAGGTCGATGTTCTGATCCTGCCACGGTGGAGTTGGACGGTGACGGACATCCCACCTGAAAGGAATCCCATCCATATCTACAGGTGTTCCTCCGATCTGGGTACAAGGCGGACAGTCGAGCCTTTCGGGGAACTTGTCGCATGATCCTTTGGTCGCAGGACAGGTGAGCAGGCGTTTGCCCATCTTTAAAGACACGGTAGTCAGGTGACATTGCCTTACCAGTGCCCACATTTGTAGGAACACTTTCACCCTGCTGAACATTCACTACATTACACTTTGCCAATCAGGATACTGCTAGCATCCTACATCTCATTTTTGCCTACCAGGATACTTTCAAGTACCCCTTTGTTTTGCTCAACAGGACACCAAGTGCACCAACGCCAGGCACCAGATAGCCAGGCTAGCCAAAGATCCTAGATAGCTCCATTGTGAGGACCCTTTCTGTTACTCCTTCAGTATCAGTAATTTAGTGATTCCAGTGACTACCTTTAAAGGGGAACTCTCGTGTTAATTACTAAAGTGATAAACTGTATTTGTGTTGCCTGGGTCTGTGATTTCAGAATTTGGGGGGAAACAGACTGCATAGGCCACTCTAGACCTATTTAAGTTGTTTGTGTTATTTTGAAGTCTGCATTTTGGGTTTGACTAACACTATAAGGTCCCATGCACACGAGACGCTGTTAAACGCGCGTTCAGAGGCAGTTGGACACTTTTTTTCAACTGCCCCTGAACTCATGCAATGTTATCCTATGTGCCCATGTACACAGTCTCGTTTTTCACGTTTTTATGCGTTTAACCTTGTTTTTCCAGAAGCAAAAAAATGGGTTCAGACACTTTGCTTTTCCACGCTTCAGACGCAAAAAGCGGCTAAACGCGGCACCCGCATTTGCGTTTATACGTGTTTTTAAAGGAACCCAATTTTTTGGACCAGAAAACTCAGAAATATGATGGTAAACCATAAAAAATACTAAAAAAATTGGTTTAAAATGTCGTAATTACTTTAGATCTTCATAGAGCATATATACTCACTGATGCAGTGCCATAAAAAAAACTATTTTTTAGGTAGCTTAGACAATGAGGAATGCCTCCACTTCTTTGCCCCAACCCTTCATCCAATCTCTAATCTAATCAGTGACTCCACCTAGTCTGACCAAAGCATAGCAATGTATTTTTTTTCACAAAGAAAAACCTGCATACCGATGTCTAGTCAGCCCCAACCCCCCCACCATGTTTGTGAAAAATCCAACGGACATTCGCTGTGCCCAGGGCCGGGACAAGGGGTGGGCAGGAGGGGCGGTTGCCCTGGGCACTGTGGTATCATGTGAGGTGGGGGGGGGGGGCACACCACAAGGAGATTAGGGGGGAGGGAATTTGTGTTAAAAAGGGGTATTTGAGGGGCTTCAGGGGGTAAGAATTGTTTTAGGAGAGCAAATTTAGGGAGGGTGTGCTAGGAGTTGTGATTTGGGGGGATTTGTGTTGGGAGTGGGGATGGGACACATAATGCCCATACATCTTGGGGGGGGGGGGGGGGGGGCAATTTGGCATGTTCGCCCTGGGCTCTAAATGAACTTGTCCCGCCACTGGCTGTGCCATCAACGGATGGGTCCAATATCGACGAGCTCTGACTCTGGACCTCTCACGCAATTTGCGACGACGTTGCTGCCTCATCAAGAGTGACATCAGGAGCATTTCCTGACATATATTCAATATGGGATCCATTTCCAAAAAAAAGCACAGAAAGAGAGGCAAATGCAAGTGTACAACTGCTCTCTCTGCTGCTCACTCTGATCAAAATGGCAGAAATAGTTACTAATACATGCTTTCTGAGCTTGGGGAGGGTCTATATGATGTTATCTTTACAAACGCTTATAGACGCAAACGCGGTAAAACGCGGCATGAAAACGCGGCAAAACATGCGTTTTTAAGCGCAGGTTTCTGCTTTTTAAAACATGCGTTCAGCAGAGTTTGCACCCGCGTCTCGTGTGCATGGGGCCTTAGAGACCACACTTTGCCATTCTTGACTATTGAGTTACCAGATCACTGTTTGTTTGATTGTGGAAAGTCTCCAAATAAACAAACTTCCTGTTTATGTTACATATAGTTATAGTTATAGTAGGTGAGGTCGAAAAAAGACACAAGTCCATCAAGTCCAACCTATGTGTGTGATTATATGTCAGTATTACATTGTATATGTATGTTGTGGTCGTTCAGGTGCTTCTCTAATAGTTTATTGAAACTATTTGTATATTTAAATCATATCCCCTCTCAGTGTCTCTTCTCCAGAGAGAATAAGTTCAGTGCTCGCAACCTTTCCTCATAACTAATATCCTCAAGACCCTTTATTAGCTTTGTTGCCCTTCTTTGTACTCGCTCCATTTCCAGTACATCCTTCCTGAGTACTGGTGCCCAGAACTGGACAGCATACTCCAGGTGCGGCCAGACCAGAGTCTTGTAGAGCGGGAGACATGTGTCTCTGTTTTACTGGGTTTGCTAGGTGTGCCAGAGGGGCTGAGACAGTTCTTTGGGGTTGAGAGACAGAATAATGGACTGAAAAAATTTAAGCAGCTCCTTCGGGGTATTGCTACATAACTATAACTGTACTATACAGAACACTTGCTCAAATTGTATTCTCTGCCCTTGTTCTGCCTATTAACCCAGATACTGCTCAACTGTGCCTCATTATGTTTGCCAGTGAGTGTACTTGAAGTGATATCCTAAAAAAGAAATAAAAAACAGAGTTTTTAATTGCATTTGCAAATACGTGTGGAAGCCACACAGCCGAATCAAGGTGGAAGGTGTGATCCCTAACTCTAAACTGAATTTCCCAACTAGTGAAAACACATAGCAATGCTCAGAGAATGGGCTCACCTGAAACTCGAGTGTCCTGCACCTCAACCAAACATAATAACTTTGGAGAATTAAAGAGATAAGCTATGGGTGGTACCTCATCCTAGTGAATATACAAAGAAAAAAAGAACAAGAGGGGGTTTAGCCAACCTGACGGACTATCGCGGCACCTGAACAGAAACGGATATTCCGTAATAGATATTTCATTGATTTATTAGAAAAAATACATAATAGTATACACAAGTACATATAGAAAAAAGAAAGAATATTATTTACAGAGGTTTAGCCATCAAATATAGGATATACATAAAGACATTTGAGATTTCATTATTAAAATTTTACATGCTGGTCAGAAGATGGTTGACGCGTTTCGCTTTTAGCTTCATCAGAACCAAAGATCAGCAGTTTTTATGTCTGTGATACAATTGTAAAACAGGAAAAATGAGAGTTAGTCATCAGTGAGTCAAAGGATGTACCCCACTAAATGATATTATATATAATAATAACTTTGGAATTAATTGGAATGCTGATTGTGAGTCAGGTCTTCTCATTCAGTATCAGTACCTGACCTCACAAACTGGTGAGGATTCCTGAAGACACACTCCTTGTAAAAAGCCTATTCAGAATACTGGACGATGTTACAGCTACAAAGTGGGGAGGATTCCATGTCGTTGGTCATGGTATTGGAATGGGATGCCAGACAAGCTCATATAGATGTGTTAATTGAAGGAACTCAAGTGTCCTGCACAAAGCCCTGTCCTCAACCCCACTGAACACCTTTGGGATAGATTGGAACGTTGATTGTGAGCCAGGTCTTTCCATCCAGCATCAGTACCAGACCTCACAAATTGGCACAGATTCCTTAAAGCGGAAGTAAACCCATCGATTTAGTAGTTAAAAAAAAAAAGGCATGCCGGGAATGCTAACTGCACATTGGCTGTGCTCTCAACCAAACAGTCAAACCATCCAATGGCTGGTGTCATAACGGATCACATGTGCAGCACTGTGGCAGTTGAAGATTAAACAGAGGCAAAGATGGCAGCTTCCTTGGCTGAAGAGGGTAGGGGGGTTTACTTCCACTTTAAGACACACTCTTTGTGGAAAGCCTTCCCTGGATAGTGGAGGATGTTTTAGCTTCAAATGGGAGGGAGGACTCTATGCTAATGGTCGCGGTATTGGAATGCGATGTCAAACAAGCTCATATACAGTAGGTGTGTTGGGTGGAGGAACTCAAGTGACCTGCATGAAGCTCTGACCTGAACACCTACTGAACACCTTTGGAATAAATTTGTAATGCTGAATGTGAGCCAGGTTTTTTCAGCCAACACCAGTACCTGACCTCAAAAATTGACTCAAATTCCCACAGACACCCTTTAAAATCTTGTAGAAAGTCTTCACAGAAGAGTGTAGGATGTTATTGCTGCAAAAATGGAGCTCCATGTTAATAGTCATGGTATTAGAAGAGGATGTCAGACAAGCTCATATAGGTATATTGGGTGGAGGAACTGAAGTGTCCTGCACAAAGCCCTGACCTCTACCCTACTGAACACCTTTAGGATGAATTGGAATGCCGATTGAGAGCCAAGTCTTCTCAACCAGCATTAGTACCTGACCTCACAAAATGCCACAGATTCCTAAACACACTCCTTATGGAAAGCAATCCCAGAATAGTGGAGGATATTATAACTGCAAAAAAGGGGGGGCTCCATGTTAATGGTCATGGCATTGGAATTGGATGTCAAATCAGTTCCTCCACCCAACCAACCTATATGAGCTTATTTGACATCCAATTCCAATGCCATGACCATTAACATGGAGCCCCCCCTCTTTGCAGTTATAATATCCTCCACTATTCTGGGATTGCTTTCCATAAGGAGTGTGTTTAGGAGTCTGTGCCATTTTGTGAGGTAAGGTACTAATGCTGGATGAGAAGACTTGGCTCTCAATCGGCATTACAATTAATCCTTAAGGTGTTCAGTAGGGTTGAGGTCTGGGCTTTGTGCAGGACACTTCAGTTCCTCCACCCAATACACCTATATGAGCTTAAGTGTCCTGCAAAGAGCCCTGACCTCAACCCTGCTGAACACCTTTGGGAAGAATTTGAATGCTGATTGTGAGCCAGAGCTGCTCAACCAACATCAGTACCTGACCTTACAAATTGGCACACATTCCTAAAGACACACTCCTTGTGGAAAGCCTTCCTAGAATAGTAGAGGATGTTATAGCTGCAAAGAGGGGGGTACTCCATGTTAGTGGTCATGGCCATTAACATGGAGCCCCCCTCTTTGCAGTTATAATATCCTCCACTATTCTGGGATTGCTTTCTATAAGGAGTGTGTTTAGGGATCTGTGCCATTTTGTGAGGTAAGGTACTAATGCTGGATGAGAAGACTTGGCTCTCAATCGGCATTCCAATTAATCCTTAAGGTGTTCAGTAGGGTTGAGGTCTGGGCTTTGTGCAGGACACTTCAGCAATACACCTATATGAGCTTAAGTGTCCGGCAAAGAGCCCTGACCTCAACCCTGCTGAACACCTTTGGGAAGAATTTGAATGCTGATTGTGAGCCAGAGCTGCTCAACCAACATCAGTACCTGACCTTACAAATTGGCACACATTCCTAAAGACACACTCCTTGTGGAAAGCCTTCCTAGAATAGTAGAGGATGTTATAGCTGCAAAGAGGGGGGTACTCCATGTTAGTGGTCATGGTATTGGAATAGGATGGGATGTCAAAAAAGCTCATATAGGTGTATTGTGTGGAGGACCTCAAGTGTCCTGCACAAAGAACTGACCTCAACCCTACTCAACACCTTTGGGATGAATTGGAATGCCAACTGTGAGGCAGGTCTTCTCATTCAGTACCTGACCTCGTAAATGGGCTAAAATTCCAACAAACACCCTCCAAAACGATTTAAAAAGCTTTCCCAAAGGAGTGGAGGGTGTTATAACTGCAAAGAGTGGGGGCTCCATATTACCGGCGATGGTCTTTGAATGGGATGTCCAACAATCTTGTGTAAGCGTGATGGTCAGGTGTCCACAATTATTTGGCCATATCGCAAGATTGCAAAAGGAAAAAACTGTGTACCCTACATAGCTATGCATAGTGGCCGCTGGTGTAAATTCTAATGCCCCGTACACACGGTCGGAAATTCCGACCACAAAATCCGTCTGATTTTGTTCCGACGGATTTTGTCCGACACTGGTGTTGCATACACACGGTCGGACAAAGTTGTCGGAAAATCCGATCATTCTGAACGTGGTGACGTTCGTTGCGTACGACGGAACTACGTAGAGGCTATTAGCCAATAGGTTTGGTCTCCTAATTTGATCTGAGCATGCGTGGCACTTTGTCCGTCGGAATTCTCGACACACAATCGGAAAAAGTCTGATGGGATTTTGTTGTCGGAAAATTTGAGAGCAGGATCTCAATTTTTTTCCGTTGGAAATTCCGACAGAAAAAGTCAGATGGAGCCCACACACGGTCGGATTTTCCGACAACATGGTCCGATCGGACATTTTCCGCCGGAAATTCCGACCGTGTGTACGGGGCATAATTGTATTATTCTACCTCACAAATCATATACAATTTTTCAGCTACAAACACTACAAAAAATATTTATTTAAACGGCTTTAACTCAACATTTTCTGCTTCTGACAATGACTCCTACATTTCCCGCTTCAGTCAATAACTAGCATGTTGTAAGACAAATATTATCTGTAATTAATTAAGTCTGACAAACCTGTAACTGTGTATATCTGAGACAGATGGAGTCTGTGTAATGAAGCGCTGAGTGGGTCTTTATATATATATTTCTCATTGTGCCTTTTCTAATTAGTCCCACAAGACTAATTAACCTGAAAGATTCTGTTTATGTCAATTAAACATTTTCTTAACTAATCACAGTTTTACATTTACAAATCCAAACTTGATAGGAGGTAAAGCACATACATACATATAATGCAGTCATCGAAAAAAATTTAAAGCATAACTTTAGGAAAACAACAAATAATGTTCAGTGGCTGGACAGTCTATAAGAATATAAGAAGCTTATTAAGGTTGCAATGTAAGATGGAAAGATGAGGCAGGTTTTATCTTGAAATATAAGCTAGGGGGTTTTATTTGAGAAACAATAGCCAAAAACATTGTACAGTGGCTGGACAGTACAGCTCCAGGCAGCAGGCATCAGCTTTCATCTGGAGCTGCAAAAAAGGCTACATTCTAACCATCCCCAGGTCCAGCAGTCTGAGCCTTACATTGTCCAGAGTAGGGAATTACCATCCACAATTTTTCTCTTTTTTACTTATGTTATTTTGTTTTTACTTGTTACAGTGGAACCTCGGATTGCGAGTAACGCAGTTAACGAGCGTTTCGCATTACGAGCACTGTATTTTTAAAAATCGTAACTCGGTTTGCGAGTGTTGTCTCGCAAAATGAGCATGATGCAGGCCAAATCGGTGTGCAGTACCGCATTTGGCTTGAGGTGGGGGGGGGGCGTCAGAGCCGAGCCGAACATCGCCGTTCGGAAATGCACGGAAAGGCACGGAAAGGCCCGAGGACAGCTCTGCTGACCTCGGCAAATCTCGGGAACAAAGTCTTTCCGAGGTTTGCCGAGGCCAGCCGAGGTGTCCTTGGGCCTTTTCGGCCGTTTCCGAAGCTCTCCGGTGCCCCCCCGCCTCTGGCCGCATGCGGTATTGCATGCCATTGAACTCGCTTTGATATGAGAGTACTTTATGTTGCGAGCATTCTCCTGGAACGTATTATGCTCGTAATCCAAGGTTCCACTGTATTTATTGTTTTAATTTTTTTTAGATTTTATTTTTATACACATTTTTACCTTTTTTTTGTATTTTTTGGTATTGATGCAGTGGTTGGGCCACACACAGCGGAGGCCAGGTACGTTGTGCATCTGCAATTTATCAGCTTTGCAAGCATGCTCTTTTTTTCTCCTAGGAATTTGTATTTCTTTTTTATATATATTTGTTTTATTGCAATCAGGACATTTGAGGCAACCAGGGAGAACGGCAGGCAGCAGCAAAAAAAATTAACATTCCTACTGTTATGCTCCGGGCCAGGCCACAAATGTACAGTACCTGTGGCTGGAGAGGAATAAGGAAATGTTCCTAAATCACCCCCATTTCCAATGTCTTAAAGGCTAGTACACCGTTGGGAACATATTACATGCTCCATCCGTATTTAGGGTGAAACATGCACCATGTTCCAGCATCTGTAGCCCCTCCTAGTGACAGTGAGCGGGGGAACTTCTCCCCGCTTCTGCTGTCACTATTTGAAAAAATGACATGGCCGTGCTGGGCTCTGCCCACACAACCGCTTCTTTTAGTCATAGTTTCCTGTGAATGCACAAACTACAACTACCATCAGCCATTGCGGCTGATTGCTTGTAGTTCTGAAAAGACTGCAAGGTCACTGATGAGCAGTCTCATAGTTAATTCACAAGCCCTGCAGCTTGTAAACAGTCATCCCATATGTAGATATGGGCTGAAAGCTACAAGAGTCTGGCACTGATCACGGGTGCCACGCTTTCCAGGCTAGTTAGACTCGGTTCACACTGGGGTAACTTGTCAGGGGCAACTTAGCCGCCTGACAAGTTGCGTCCCGTTCTGTACAATGGAACCGTTCTAATAAGAGCGACACAAGTCGCTCCGACTTAGAAAAAGATTCCTCTACTACTTTGGGGGCGACTTCAGGCGACTTGCATTGACTTCTATACAGAAGTCATTTTGCAAGCCGCCGCTGAAGTCATGTGCAGGTCGCCTAATGCAGTCGTGCGCCAAGTCATGCTGCCTCAGTGTGAACCGGCTCTTAAGGAAAAAAAAACATAAAAGCACATTTTGGAATCTCTCCTTTTCACGCAGTTGCCAATATTTTGCCCAGAAGGACATATCTGCTCTCCATTGGAATACAATCAGGAGACAGAGAAGGAATTTGTGGGAGGAGGGGTGCCATTTATTAGATGTAGACATGACAGAGAAGGGCACTAAAGGGCAGTCACAATAGAAAATGCCCAGTGACATATCGTAGAGGTCACCCACAACAGAGAATGCAGTTTACTAGAAAGAAAGCCATGATTGAAAATGCTCAGTGCCATTGACTAGGGCAGCAGCAACAGAGAAGGACCCATGATGTTTTCTAGCAGGCAGCTATGACAGAGTATGGCCAGAGTATGGCCAATGACATTTACTAGAAGGCTGCCACAACAGAGAATGTTCAATGCCATCAACTAGATTGCATCTATGACATAGAATGCCTGGTGCATTTACTAGATGGCAGCCATGACAGAAAAAGCTCAATGCCATTTAATAGAGGGTCGACATGATGGAGAATGCCCAGTGTCATATACTAGAGGGCAGCCATAAGAGAAAATGGCCAGTGCAATTTTCTGAAGAGCAGATATAATTTAGAATGCTCAGTGCAAATTACCAAAGGGTAGACATGACAGAGAATGCCCAGTGTCATTTACTAGAGGGCATTCAATGTAGGGAATACCCAGAATCATGTATTAGAAGGAAATCCATGACAGAGAATGCCCAGCGCAACTTACTAGAGGGCAGTCATGACAGACAGTGCCCAGTACCATTTACTAGAAGGTACACATGACAGAGAATGCCCAGGGGTTGGCATGACAGAGAATGCTCAGTGCCATTTACTAGAGGGCAGCCAAGATAGAGAATGACCACTGACATTTACATGAAGGCAGCCAAGATAGAGAATGACCACTGACATTTACATGAAGGCAAACATGACAGGCCCTGTGCCATAAACTTAAGGGCAGCCATAGAAAAGTGTCAATTACTAGAGGGCAGATATGACAGAGAATGTATTGTGCAATTTCCTATAGGAAAGCCAAGACAGAGAAAACCCAGTGCCATGTACTAGATGGCAGCCACAACAGGGAATACCCAGAGCCATTTACTAGAGAATACCCCGGACAGAGAATGCCCAGTGACAGCCACAATACAGAATGCCCAGTGAAACTTACTAGAGGGCAACAACAACAGAGAGGGCCCATTGCCATTTTCTAGAGGACAGCCACAATACAGAATGCCCAGTGACAGTGACTGCAGGGAATGCAGTTTACTAGAAGGGAAGCCATGACAGAGAATGCCCACTGCCACTGACTAGAGGGCAGCAACAACAGAGAAGACCCTGTGACATTTTCTAGCAGGCAGCCAAGACAGAGAATGGGCAGTGCCATCAACTAGATGGAAGCCACATTAGAGAATGCCAAGAGTCATTTATCAGAAAGGAAAACATTACAGAGAATGCCCAGTGCCATGTACTGGAGTTTATCCATGACGTAGAATGACTTGTCATGTTTCACATGCTTGTGATATACCTATAAATGTTATTTGTATTCTGTTTCTGGTTCCTCCCCTTCCTGTAGCTCAGTTTTATCCTGTATAGTTAGCTCCAGCCTTTGTTCATTTTCCCAGTAATGCATTTCTGCCTCATGTCTCATGGAGTGGATCACGTTATGATCTTTTGATCTATCCATTGTTCATTGTTGTAAGATCCTCACAGTTTATGGATTAAACTTGACAAGATCTGCAAGGTGTTGTCTGGATTGAGTCACTGTCTGTTAATTCAGCTAAGATTGAGTTATTGACATCTCAACACAACTGTAAGTTACAGACATCACACATGATCATGCCTTGTGCATTTACTAGATGGCAGCCATGGCAGAGAAAGCCCAATGCCATTTACTAGAGGGCAGACATGATGGAGAATGCCTAGTGAAACTTACTAGAGAGAACACATGACTTAGAATGTCCAGTGCCAATTACTAAAGGGCAGACATGATGGAGAATGTCCAGTAGCATTTACAAAAGAGCAGCTGCAACAGAGAATGTCCAGTGCTATTTACTAGAGGGTAGACATGACTTAGAATGCTCAGTGCCAATTACTAAAGGGTAGACATGACAGAGAATGCCCAGTGGCATTTACAAGAGGGCAGCCATCACAGAAAATGCCATACTACAAGAAACGCTATGGCAGAGAATGCCCAGCACCATTTACTAAAAGGCACCCTTTAAAGAGAATGCCCAGTACAATTTACTAAAGGGCAGCCATGACAGAGAATGCCCAGTGGCATTTACGTAAGGGTTGGCATGACAACAAATGCCCTGTGCCATATACTAGAGGGCAGCCATAACAGAAAATGGGCAATGCCAATTATTAGAGGGCAGCCATAACAGAGAATACCCAGTGCCATGTACTAGAGGGCAGATATAACAGAGAATGCTTTGTGCCATTTCCTAGTAGAAGGTCATGACAGAGAATGCCCAGTGCAAATTACTGGAAGGCAACCATGACAGAAAATGCCCAGTGCAAATTACTGAAAGGTAACTATGACAGAGAATGCCCAGTGACATTTACCAGAGGGCAAACAACAAAAGAGAAGGCTGTCAGGGCTAGGCTTAGCCCTTCCTTCTCTGAGCTGGCTGCTCTGCTGTCAGCTATTTGCCAGCTCCTGTATCTCCACAGTTACTCAGCTTTTGATGATATCCTGCTCCTCAGTCCTGCCAACTTAAGCTGTCCAGTCCAAAGGAGCTCTGCCTTTGTTAACATCACAGAAACTGAGATGCTCTCCTGCGATCCTGTTCAAGACTTGCTTTGCTGACATCCCTTCCGGCTCCAGATCCTGCTTGCTGTTCCACTACATTGATCCCTGACTTCTGGCTTGGCTGACTATTCGTTCCGGTTACTGAACTTTGGCTATGTTTTGACTACGTTTGTTCTTTTTACTTTTATTATTAAACAAGTGCGATTTAACTGTACTTCTGTCTTGGCCTGATTTCATGGTTTCTGACAGTAGGCGAAGGCCATGAATTCAGAAGATGCAGTCAATCTACTCACTGGTAATATTTTTTCCAGATTGGATAAACTGGATTACTGCATGGATCAGTTCGTCATGACATTACAAACGCTCCTGAGTCACATGGCTCACCTGGAATCTTCCACTGTGGCCACATTTCTATTTTGCAGACCTACCCTGTTGCTGCTCCAGTCTCTGTGCAGGCACCCGCTTCGAGTATTAACTCTATAAGTAATATGTCTGGTTCCGCTCCGCTCCGCTTCCCCAGTGATTTGGGGGCGATCCAGTCCAATGCAGAGGGTTTCTCAACCAGGTAAGTTGGTTATACCGGTTATTGGTTATCCTTGGTTACAGAGGCACAACCACTCTTTTGATTGGCTCCATGCTGAGGTTCTCTCCTGGTCACCACAATGCAGTGAGACATGCTTCCAGAAGGTAGCCAAGGTCCTGTGCACCTCTTCAATCTCCTCCCTGCCGGAGGAGTACCGCAATTTTAGCAATATCTTCGACAAAGGTCAAGCCGGTAGTTTGCCTCCACACTGGCCGTTTGATTGCGCAATTGACATTCAACCCAGTGCCATACCCCCTCATGGCTGGGTTTACGCTTTGTCGGGAGCATAAGGCCATGGAGGAGTATGTTGCCGACACACTTTCTCGAGGTTTCATCCACAAATCCTCATCTCCTGCTTTTGCTGGTTTCTTCTTTGTGAAGAAGAAGAGTGGTGAACTGAGACCTTGTATTGATTATAGGGGTCTCAATCGTTTCACGATTAAGAATGCCTATCCGATTACGTTGATAACGGAATTATTTGACCGCCTCAAGGGAGCAACGGTATTCACATAGCTTGATTTGAGAGGGGCATACAATCTCATGAGGATTAAGGAGGGCGATGAGTGGAATACTGCGTTTAATACCAGAACAGGCCATTATGAGTACCTCGTAATGCCTTTTGGCCTTTGTAACGCCCCAGCGGTATTCCAGGAATTTATTAACGATGTCCTCCGAGATTTGTTGCAGTCATGTGTGGTGGTTTATCTGGATGATATCCTCATATTTTCCAAGTCCCTGGAGAGCCACCACACAGATGTCTGTTGTGTGCTTCAGAAACTAAGAGAGAACAATCTTTATTGTAAACGGGAGAAGTGCGAGTTCCTTTGTAAACCGGTTAAATTCCTGAGTTATGTCATTTCCACTGCTGGTTTTTCGATGGACCCAACTATTATCTGAAGTTTATTCGTAACTTCTCGTCTCTGGTCAAGCCTCTGACTGATATGACCAGAAAGTACGGTTAACCCACAGAATTGGTCTCTGGAGTCCATTAAGGCCTTTGAGAGTCTCAAGGCTGCCTTTGTTTCTGCTCCTGTGTTGACAAATCCTGATCCTACTTTACCTTTTATCCTTGAGATTGATGCTTCTGAGACTGGTGTTGGTGCCCTTCTGTCTCAACGTCCTACCTCTGAGAGCACTATGCATCCTTCTGGCTACTTTTCCAAGAAATTGTCACCTGCGTAATGCAATTACGAGATTGGTGACAGAAAGCTGTTGGCGATCATTTTAGCCCTGAAAGAATGGAGACATCTACTCAAAGTTACCACTGTGCCGGTTCTCATTCTTACTGACCATAAGAATCTCACATTCTTGTCTGAGGCTAAACGCCTCTCTCCCAGAAGGGTGTGATGGGCTCTTTTCTTGTCACGTTTCAATTACTTTGTCTCATTCTTACCCGGTACTAAGAATGTAAGGGCTGATGCCTTGTCACAACAATTTTCCTCCACTTCCAGTCATTCATTCATTCATAAGGGCTGATGCCTTGTCACAACAAGTTTCCTCCACTTCCAAGTTGGAGTCGGTTCCGGTCCTGGTGATTCCACCTGATCCTATTCTGGCCACAGTTTGCACCAGTCTCACTTCTCCTTTGGGTGACAAAATTCTGCTCAGGTCCATGCTCCTCCTGAGAAACATTGTGACTGCTGCTTTGTCCCAGAGAGTCTCCGTACTGCTGTGCTCCAGACTTACCATTCTCCCAAGGCTGCTGGCCACACTGGGAGAAATTAACTCTTTTGGGCCATTTCCCAACAATTCTGGTGGCCTAGTCTACGTGCTGATGTAACTGCCTTCATAGCTGCCTGTTCCATGTGTGCTCAGATTAAGACTCCACAACACCTTCCAGTGGGCCTCCTACAACCCATACCCAATGGAGAGAGGCCCTGGACCCAACTGTCTATGGATTTTATTGTGGAGTTACCCAACTCCCAGGGCAACACAGTTATCCTTATGGTGGTTGACCGGTTCTCAAAGATGTGTCATTGTATTCCACTTAAGAAGTTGCCCACTGGCTTCCATTTTTGCTCGGGAGATCTTTCGCTTACTTGTGCTACCCAAGGTGATTGTCTCGGACAGGGGTTGTCAGTTTGTCAATCGATATTGCCTTACATTTTACCAATGCTACCTGCTTTTTGATATTGATTGATTGAGCTGCACTTGGCTTCTGCCAAAAATGAAAACACCTGTTTGTTACTAGCTGGTATTGCACTAATGTTGATGGAAGCTGACTGCCATTTTGACTGATTGACTAAGTTGATCCCTACTAAAATGGACTATATCTATGCTCAATGAATAAATAGGGGGCTCTATAGCAATAAGCTATCTTGGGAAGATTGCCCCATCTGATAACTTGAACTTTCTGACAAACATGGCGGGATCATTATTCCGCAAATAAGACTGAATTTGCCGTGCTTCCTCAATATTCAAAGAGCTACCCAAAGGATACATAATCAATTTCATATCAGTACTGATGAACATTTTTAGAACTGCTATTGTTAAGTTTAGTTAATATTATTTACAATTATTGGTGATGCGATTCTATATCCTTGTCAACAGTCATATTCCCATCAGGGCTATGGTCAGTTGGGGAACCAGTTGGTATTTGACTAAGAGATGATTATTCTCAAACCTATTATAATTTAATTTACTTAACCAACCGGTTCCAACTGACTATTTCTGCTGCTTGGTCACTGTGGTGCACTATATGTTGTTATATGGTTGTTTCATGTTGTCTTGTCTAGTTTGTCCCTGCTAATAGGAATATGTTATTCCTTTTTTAAGAAAGATACCCAAACTTTACCATTAAACTTAAATTTATACTAACCTGAAGGATTCAATCTATAACTTTGTTACCAGAAGTAGCTTCTAAGTACAAGATAACATTTTTGTGTTCAAACTACTCACATAAAGATGATAAAAACACAGCATGTAAAGCCGACAATCGTGTTAGGTCCGTAAGGCAGCAGCGGGTGACGTCATGCATAGCTCCTCCCCGTACGCGCTACGTTCCATCAGAACTTTGACGTCACATGACTCCCCCCCCCCCCTCCCTTCGGCACTTGGGGAAGGGGGGAGGAGTACGGTGACGTTGATGTCCGTGATGTCACCGGATCTCCGACGGAACTCCCTGAAGACCCGGAAGCCGGCGGAGAGGTGAGTACCGATCAAAAAAATTAAAGATTAATCGAGCAATTAATCTTTATTTTCCACAGCCCTAATATATATATATATATATATATATATATATATATATATATATATACCGTATATACTCGTGTATAAGCCGAGTTTTTCAGCACATTTTTTTGTACTGAAAATGCCCCCCTCGGCTTATACTCGAGTCAAGCACTTTTCTGCAGCAGAGAATGACATTTTCCGAACCAACTTTGGGGCTCCGTATCTCGGGGCCACTTGGTGCTAGGAACCCCAACTTTGGTGTGCAAACCAAAGCTGGGGGTCCTAGCCCCAAGTTGCCCCGAGATACGGAGCCCCAAAGTTGGTTCGGAAAATGTCATTCTCTGCTGCAGAAAAATGCTTGACATTTTCCGAACCGACTTTGGGGCCCCGTATCTCGGGGCCACTTGGGGCTAGGAACCCCAGCGTTGGATATGTTGTAGTGCTAGTTCCACTAGGTTTCCGCACCAAATTTGGCTGGATATGTTGTGGTGCTAGGTCTTCCCGTCTGCCGGGGGAGGCTGAGCACAGCACGTCTCTAAACATTGGCTGGATATGTTGTGGTGCTAGTTCAACTGGGTTTGCACACCAAATTTGGGGTTCCTAGCACCAAGTGGCCCGAGGTAGGGGCCCCAAAGTCGGTCAACTGTGTCCATCTGCAGCAATGTCATTTCGGGACCCTTTGGGTGCTGATAATGCCCCCCTCGCTTATACTCGAGTCAAGCACTTTTCTGCAGCAGAGAATGACATTTTCCGAACCAACTTTGGGGCCCCATATCTCGGGGCCACTTGGGGCTAGGAACCCCAGCTTTGGATAGGTTGTAGTGCTAGTTCCACTAGGTTTGCGCCCCAAATTTGGCTGGATATGTTGTAGTGCTAGTTCAACTGGGTTTGCACACCAAATTTGGGGTTCCTAGCACCAAGTGGCCCCCGAGATAGGGGCCCCAAAGTCGGTCAACTGTGTCCATCTGCAGCAATGTCATTTCGGGACCCTTTGGGTGCTGATAATGCCCCCCTCGCTTATACTCGAGTCAAGCACTTTTCTGCAGCAGAGAATGACATTTTCCGAACCAACTTTGGGGCCCCATATCTCTGGGCCACTTGGTGCTAGGAACCCCAACTTTGGTGCGCAAACCAAAGCTGGGGTTCCTAGCCCCAAGTGGCCCCGAGATACGGGGCCCCAAAGTTGGTTCGGAAAACGTCATTCTCTGCTGCAAAAAAATGCTTGACATTTTCCGAACCGACTTTGGGGCCCCGTATCTCGGGGGGCCACTTGGGGCTAGGAACCCCAGCTTTGGATATATTGTGGTGCTAGTTCCACTAGGTTTGCGCCCCAAATTTGGCTGGATATGTTGTAGTGCTAGTTCAACTGGGTTTGCACACCAAATTTGGGGTTCCTAGCACCAAGTGGCCCCCGAGATAGGGGCCCCAAAGTCGGTCAACTGTGTCCATCTGCAGCAATGTCATTTCGGGACCCTTTGGGTCCAGAGACCCCAAGTTTTGGCTGCTGCTAGGGGGCATTTAGGAACCCTTAACTACCAGTTTGAAGTTTGGGGACCTGTGGCAGCAAATGGGCACAGTGAGGCTGCAAATGGGCATTGTTGACCCTCTTTTCCACTTACAGTAGCTGCGCATTTCTCACCCTAGGCTTATACTCGAGTCAATAAGTTTTCCCAGTTTTTTGTGCTAAAATTAGGTGCCTCGGCTTATTTTCGTGTCGGCTTTACTCGAGTATATACGGTATATATATTTAAATTGTCCTCGGTATGTTTGGAAAAATAAATCAATGAATAAATGTTTAGTTCAATATAAAAACAATTAATAGTATTTGGTTCAATATAATACAAGTTTAATGTGTCTTTGGAATGTTACTTTAGAAGACATTGAAAACAATGAGTAACTTTTGGTACAATATACCGTATTTATCGGCGTATAACACGCACTTTTTCCCCCTTAAAACCGGGGGAAAGTCGTGGGTGCGTGTTATACGCCGATACCCCCCCAAAAAATGACAAAAATTGCAAGCGCCGCTGAAAAATAGCGAGCGCTGCCGAAAAAACCCGAAGCGCGGCCGAAAAAGAACGAAGCGCCCCCGGAAAAAGCCGAGCAGACTCTGCTCTGCTTGTAGTCCCGCCTCCCTGCGCTCGCTCCGGAAACAGCAGGGAGGCGGGACCGCGAGCTTAGCCGTCCGAGTCGGCTCGGCTTTTCCCGGGGGCGCTCCGGTCTTTTTCGGCCGCGCTTCGGGTTTTTTCGGCGGCGCGCGCGACAGCGTCTCGGCGGCGGGAAATTTAAACCCGGAAAAGACTGAAAATGACGCTGGCAAGCTACAATGGCACTGGGCAAGGCTGCAATGACGCTGGGCAAGGCTGCGATGACGCTGGGCAAGCTACAATGACGCTGGGCAAGGCTGCAATGACGCTGGGCAAGGCTGCAATGACGCTGGTCAAGGCTGCAAATGACACTGGGCAAGGCTGCAATGACGCTGGGCAAGGCTGCAAATGACGCTGGGCAAGGCTGCAAATGACGCTGGGCAAGGCTGCAATGACGCTGGGCAAGGCTGCAAATGACGCTGGGCAAGGCTGCAATGACGCTGGGCAAGGCTGCAAGTGACGCTGGGCAAGGCTGCAAATGACGCTGGGCAAGGCTGCAATGACGCTGGGCAAGGCTGCAATGACGCTGGGCAAGGCTGCAATGACGATGGGCAAGGCTGCAAATGACGCTGGGCAAGGCTGCAAATGACACTGGGCAAGGCTGCAATGACGCTGGGCAAGGCTGCAAATGACGCTGGGCAAGGCTGCAAATGACGCTTAAATGTAAGTTGTTTTTTTTTCCCTAAACTTCCCTCCTAAAACTTTTTTCCTTAAAATGCCCTCCTAAACTTGGGGTGCGTGTTATACGCCGGTGCGTGTTATACGCCGATAAATACGGTAATACAAATTTATTTGTTGTATCCTAACAATAAACAGTTTTTAATTTACTTATTGCCACTTGCAACGCTTTGTGAATCTCCTGATTCCTTAAAGTATAAATGATGGGGTTGATCATCGGTGTCACCGAAAAGTAGGCGAAGGACAATCCTTTGTAGACGTTGAGATAATGGTCACTCCTCGGCATCCCGTATAAGCAAAAGAGCGCGGTGTAATATATGGTCACCACTAGGAGGTGTGAGCTGCAGGTAGAGAAGGCTTTCTGCCTTCCCGCCGACGTCTGTATCCTGAGGATTGTGACTATAATGAAGATGTAGGACAGAGCAATCAAAAAGAAAGGTAAAATGGTTAAAGTGACGCTGACCGATAAGCCAAGTAAAACAGCAGGCATTATGTCTGAGCATGCAAGGGACACATATGGGGTGAAGTCACAGTAAAAATGATCGATGGTCAGAGGGCCACAAAATTGAAGGTTTACGACATTGTAAAATTGACCCGTAATTATTATGAGTGAAAGGAGCCAAATCATGGTCACCAAATAGAAGCAGAGTCTGTTGTGTATGAGAACGGAGTATCTGAGAGGTCTACAAATGGCCAAATATCTGTCGTATGACATCAGAGTGAGCAGCAAAGTCTCAACAATCGTAACGGCTCCGGATACACTTAACTGGATACAACAGCCGAGATGGGAGATGACGGGTCTTCCGGAGAGCATGTGGTGCAGCATCAGAGGGACCAGATCCGTCGTGTAGAGAAACTCACAGAAGAGCAAATTGCCGATCAGGATGTACATGGGACAATGGAGACCGGCGCTTATACATACTAAAATTATAATCAGGAGGTTCTCGATGCAAGTCAATGTGTATATGATCAGTAAGAGAACGAAGAGAGGGATTCTGTATTCAGTGAGGTTCTCAAACCCAACAATCAGGACTTCAGGATTGAGTGTTTGATTTATTTGTGCCATCTGTGAAAGGAATGGACTGACAGTTATTAAAGTGGTGTTTCCACCAAAAAAAATTAAAAATTAGCTTAAAATTCATAAAAAAAAAAAAGATATATATATAATTGGAAAAAAACTACTCACCTCTAAATGCCTGTTGCTAGGGGGTCCCTCGTAGTCTGCCTCCTTCAGTGCCCGGGCACTGACATCACTTCCCCTCGGCGCAGTCAGTCATCTGGGACACGTGACAGGTCCCAGATGACTGCGCGGCGTATCACGGCAAGCGGAGCGGGGAACAGGGGGGGGGGGGCTTCATTCCCCCGCATCGCTGGACCCTGGGACAGGTAAGTGTCCGATTATTAAAAGTCGGCAGCTGCAGTATTTGTAGCTGCTGACTTTTACATTTTTTTTTTTTTTTTTTTTTTTAGGGGGCACTCCACTTTAAGCTGTAAACTACTAGTCATAGCAAAAAATGGCCTGTTCACGAAGGGGGGGGGGGGGGGGGGGGGGCCGGGTAAAACCTTCCGGAGTTCAACATGCTAAATATTCTGTTACAATCATACTACTTACATTGGCTACGTCCATGTCTTATCTGCCTAATCACATTCCTCACCTTACAATGTTTGTTCGTTACATACTTGTCCTATAATGGTACTGTCTTTGTTCTCTTTCTCTCTTTTTTTTTTTGTTTGCTGTCATGAAACTTTACATTTTTAGCACTTCTTTTTACTTTGAATAAAAGGAAAATTTCAATCTAATTTGCTAATGATTTTGAAATTACACTAACACTATGGGGCTGATTTACGAACGGTTTGCGCCATGAGTTGCGGCGCACGTCCATGCGCAACGGCCGTTTTCGTATTTGGAAAACATTTGCGCCTGTAACACAGCGCAATTCCCCATTTACTATTGTATTCTCGGCGCACGGGAGGCGGCGATCGGTGCTCCAATATAGACATGTCGCACGACATCATCAACTCAAAATTTTAAGAAGGTGGAAGTGCCAATATTATGGGGGTGATGTGAGGAAGTATAGATATAACTGTCCAAGTAACAAATATGCCCAAAATAGAATGAGAAAGTAACTTTTTCTGAACAAGCCTGCTGCGCCTGCAAGTACATTTAGAACTGCGTGAGGTCAATTTATGCACTGCCCATGCGCAAACGGCATTTGCGCGCGTTCAAATGCTTTGGTTCACTGCGCCGGCAAAATCTTAGTAAATATCAAGCAACGTAAATGCATTTGCACAAGTTGAACGGGCGCACCTCTCAACTTGACACTGGAACACGCTGGTTCACTTTTATGGTTTTTTTTTAAGGATATTTGCACACAGGTCATGTTAGCATTAAGGATGAGCCAAAACAGCATTAATAAAAAAAACTAAATTAAGAAATTCCAGGCCCTTCAGGTCTGGTATGAATTTTAAGGGGAACCCCGCACCAAAATTTTAAAAAAAAATGGCGTGGGGGTCCCCCTCAAAATCCATACCAGACCCTTATCCGAGCACGCAACCTTGCAGGCCGCAGGAAAAGAGGGACGAGAGAGAGCCACCCCTTCTGAACCGTACCAGGCCACATGCCCTCAACATTGGGAGGGAGCTTTGAGGTAGCCCCCAAAGCACCTTGTCCTCATGTTTATGGGGAGAAGGGCCTCATCCCCACAACCCTTGCCCGGTGGTTGTGGGGGTCTGGGGCGGGGGGGGCTTATCGGAATCTGGAACCCAACTTTAACAAGGGGACCCCCAGATCCCGCCCCCCCTGTATGAAATGGTAATGGGGTACAAAAGTACCCCTACCATTTCACCAAAAAAAGTGTCAAAAATGTTAAAAATGACAAGAGCCAGTTTTTGACAATTCCTTTATTTAAAGTCTTCTTCTTTCCATCTTCTTTGGGTCTTCTTCCTTCTTCTTTCCTTCATCTTCTTTCGGTTTCTTCCTTCATCTTCTTCTTCCTCTGCTTCTTCCTCCGATCCTTTGCTTCTTACTCCGGTGTTCTTGTCCGGCATCTTCCTCCACGGCGTCTTCTTCCCCGTTTCGTTTTTGGGCCACTCCGCATCCATGGGGGTCTCCCACTGTGTGACGCTTCTCTTCTTCTGACACTTCTTATATAACGGAGGGCGGGGGCCACCTGGTGACCCCCCCCCCTGACGCACGGTTCCATTATATAAGTGTCAGAAGAAAAGAGGTGTCACACAGCGGGAGCCCCCCATGGATGCGGGGCAGGCCCAAGAACGAAGCGGGGAAGAAGACGCCGTGGAGGAAGATGCCGGACGAGAACACCAGAGCAAGAAGCAGAGGATAGGAGGAAGAAGCAGAGGAAGAAGATGGAGAAATAAACCGAAGGAAGAAGACCAGAAGAAGATGGAAAGAAGAAGACTTTAAATAAAGCAATTGTCAAAAACGGTCTGACCTGAAGGGCCTGGTATGGAATTTCGGGGGACCCCCACGCATTTATTTTTTTGCGCGTGGTTCCCCCTCGAGAGCTGATTATTCTGTGATTGGCCACGGCCAAAGTCGCCTGGCCTGGGGGCGACTTAAAGTTGTGTTGTAATTCGCCCCAAGTCGCGTTGAATTCGCCCCAAGTCGCGCTGTGATTCATACTCAAGTCGTGTCCAAGTTGTCTCCCAAAGTCGCGCTGTAAGTCGTGTTGCCCCTGTGTGAATGGACTCTTAATAATACGGCGTGCGCTATTATCAATGGCATATTATTATTGCTGTTGTGCATATGAGTGCGCAGGTTCACACGCTCAATTAATGATTTATCCGGCGCACCAATTAAGGTATGAACTGGCGCAGCGCATTCATCTTAATAAATGACCCCCAAAGTGTTTGTGAATTGATGAATTGCAGATGATGAATTGTAGCCGGGGCACGTGCAAAAATCCCAAATATCTAGCCAAAATCCATGCTTGGAGTGCTGCAACCTTGGATTTTTGACTATGTATACTAGTATACTATAGTATATACTTGTAGCACTGACCCCCGAAGGAGCTGCTTGTTTTATTTGGGCTTACTGTTACCTCACCTGTTGTAGCTCCGTCTTGGGGTCCCATGTAAAGTAACCCAGAGAAATGGTTGAGATCGACACTGAATCCTCTTTTAGGTTATTTATTCAGAAAAATAGAACACAGTCTCTCAATAAAGGGTAGAGGGTTTAGGGGTGAGTTCAGGTACTTAGATTGCAGGGTGAAAATATTAAACGAATCATGGATTATTGCAGTCCCCCGGATAGGTCTCTCTCATTAGGCCTAGCAGCCGGTAGGATGCTCGGTAAAGTCTCTGCCACAGACTTGTAGGTTACACTTCAGATTAGATGATCTTTAGGTAACTGTCATACGGTACCAGGTTCTCTCAGCCGATCCGGCGATACCATATGAGGGATGATCCTGGTCGCATCCTTCAACTAAGCCTACAGGCTCCTTCCGAGAAGCCAGCCTTGCGCATGGCCTTCTCCTGAAAGGGTCCTACATTGGGGTTCTTCAGTTGCTGGGCCTCTCCATTCCGATGAGACGGCACTGGACCTTCCTTGGATCAGTAGGTTTCGAAAGTCACTCGGACCTACCCCTGCAGTTACCCTGAGCCCCGAGACACAGGATGCATAGTCCCGCACCCCAGGCCAGGAGGGCCGTGAGGCTGGGTCAGGAGGACCCCCAGAACCACGCGGACAGGAAAGAAGTTTTGATCACATGGTGTCGGTACCTTAAATACCACCCCTCAGAATGCACAGCGGGGGAGCACTCCCACTGGACTGGTTTCGAGAGGCAAGTGGCATTCAATGCATCCAGCTAGACTGGTTTCTACTCTTGCCGGCGGTGACAGCGACACCTGCGGTCAAGGAGAACCCAGTGAAACCCAGCTGGACTGGTACTGAAACCAGAAATTTTGAAGAATTATCCTGAAGCCCAACTGTGGCTTCAGGCAACTTAATTTTCAAAAAAAATAGCTCCTGCTCCTCAGGAGAGAGCGCTACATACTATACTACTAGTATATATTTAGTAGAGAGTTAGCCTGGAGCAGTGTCAGGACATGGACTTGAACGTGGGACCTCTGCTGTGTCTGGAGATGACTCTTCTCGCTGAGCTACCAGAGATGCTGGACAACACCCTGTCTGATCCAATGGACAACTGTGCCTTGTGCCTTGACTTCTGCTGAACCTTAAACTTTTTGCTCCCCACCATGCACTTCCTGATTTAAGCTATGTCTCTGCACTTCCTGTTTGCCAGATTTTTGTGCTCTCTCCAGCCAGTATCTTGCTCTTGTTTTCCCTGCAGCTGTCCATATTCTGCTACCACCCCTTGGCTTGTTTCTTGATTATGCTTCTGCCTGATCCCAACCTGCAACTACTCGTTACTGACCTTTGGCTTGTTTACTGACTACACTTCTGTTCGATCCTTACCTGCTTCTCCATTACTGGACCCCCCCGGCTTGCTCTCCTCCTGGTGGGGCAATCCTGAAGACCGCGACCTGGTGCTAACATGCAGCAAAACCCATCTCCACAATCAGGAGCTCTGGTGAACACCGCTTAGTGCTTAGACTTCACACCTCAAGCCCGACCCTGACCGTGACAAGCAGATTTAGAAAATGGTTAATTGTAGAGGGTATTAAGAAGCTGGTCAGAGAAGCTGGTTGATGGCTGTTTTGCTGTCTGTGGTGAGGAGACCTGGAAGTTGCATGGAAGTCTCCATACTCTGACTTTGGCCTACTGGCTGAGCTGGTCTGTAACTGGGACTTTATATACTGTATATGCTGTGGCTGGGATGCTGAAAGATTCATGTAAGCCTATGATGCGGTGATGGAAAGATTAACCTGCCGTGTGTAAACTGAATCGGAAGACAAAGACTGTAACTTTTCTGTTTGATGCTGAATAAAGTGGATTTTAAGTTTAATAAACGGTCTCCCAGAAGCCTGTTTATCCCTCTGATCCCCACTATATATATATATATATATATATATATATATATATATATATATATATATATATATATATATATTATATACAGGAAACATTTATTAGAGCTAGGTAAGCTGCACCTCAGCCAAAGCTGTCCCATTTAGTCATATATAGTACAGAAAATATATTAACCACTTAACCACTTAAGCCCCGGACCAATTTGCAGCCAAAGGACCAGGCCCCTTTGTGCGATTCGGCACTGCGTCGCTTTAACTGACAATTGCGCGGTCGTGCGATGTGGCTCCCAAACAAAATTGGCGTCCTTTTTTTCCCACAAATAGAGCTTTCTTTTGGTGATATTTGATCCCCTCTGCGGTTTTTATTTTTTGCGCTATAAACAAAAATAGAGCGACAATTTTGAAAACAATTCAATATTTTTAACTTTTTGCTATAATAAATATCCCCAAAAATATATAAAAAAAAATTTATTTTTCCTCAGTTTAGGCCGATATGTATTCTTCTACATATTTTTGGTAAAAAAAAAATCGTAATTAGCAATTATTGATTGGTTTGCGCAAAAGTTATAGCGTTTACAAAATAGGGGATAGTTTTATAGCATTTTTTTTTTTTTTTTTTTTATTTTTATTATTTTTTTTTTTGTACTAGTAATGCCGGCGATCAGCGATTTTGTGCCCCTGCTGAGGTATATGTGCAGGAGGTGGTCCTTAACCTGTAGCTGACCGCCCACTGTCAAATGACGGCGGGACGGTGCAGCTCTTGTGGCGGGCCGCCGTCATATGACGGCGCTCGCTTTCTGGCCACTAGGGGGCGCGCGCGCGTGCCCGCTGCGTAGATGGGGACCCGATGCGCGTGCCCGGCGGCCGCGATGTCCGCCAGGCACCCGCGATTGCCCGGTAACTGAGCAGGACGTGGATCTGTGTGTGTAAACACACAGATCCACGTCCTGTCACTGGAGAGGAGACCGATGGTGTGTCCCTTGTACATAGGGACACCGATCGGTCCCCTCCCCCAGTCAGTCCCCTCCCCCACAGTTAGAATCACTCATATAGGGAACATATTAACCCCTGCAGTGCCCCCTAGTGTTAACCCCTTCCCTGCCAGTCACATTTATACAGTAACCAATGCATTTTTATAGCACGGATCGCTGTATAAATGTGAATGGTCCCAAAAATGTGTCAAAAGTGTCCGATGTGTCCGCCGCAATGTCGCAGTCATGATAAAAATCGCAAATCGCCGCCATTACTAGTAAAAAATAAATAATAATAAAAATGCTATAAATCTATCCCCTATTTTGTAGACGCTATAACTTTTGCGCAAACCAATCAATAGACGCTTATTGCGATTTTTTTTTTTACCAAAAATATGTATCGGTCTAAACTGAGGAAAAAAATTTGTTGAAAAAAAAAAAAAATTGGATATTTATTATAATAAAAAGTAAAAAATATTGTGTTTTTTCAAACTTGTCCCTCTTAATTTGTTTAAAGCGCAAGAAATAAAAAACGCAGAGGTGATCAAATACCACCAAAATAAAGCTCTATTTGTGGGGAAAAAATGATAAAAATTTTATTTAGGTACATCCTTGCATGACCGCGCAATTGTCATTCAAAATGCGACAGCGCTGAAAGCTGAAAAATGGCTTGGTCAGGAAGGGGGTGTTCGTGCCTGGTATGCAAGTGGTTAACCACTTGCTTACAGGGCACTTAAACCCCCCTCCTGCCCAGACCAATTTTCAGCTTTCGAAGCTCTCACACTTTGAATGACAATTACTCAGTCATGCAATACTGTACCCAAATGAATTTTTTGTCCTTTTTTTCCCACAAATAGAGTTTTCTTTTGGTGGTATTTGATTACCTCTGGGTTTTTTATTTTTTGCGCTATAAATGAAAAAAGACAGAAAATTTTGAAAAAAAAACGCATTTTTCTTTGTTTCTGTGATAAAATGTAGCAAATTATTAATTTTTCTTCAGAAATTTTGGCCACAATTTATACTGCCACATATCTTTGGTAAAGATAACCCAAATTAGTGGATATTATTTGGTCTTTGTGAAAGTTACAGACTCTACAAACTGTGGTGCGTATCATACAAAATTGATCACACCTGATGTACTGGTGACATATCTTATTTCTTGTGACCCGAACAAGCCAGGAAAGTACAAATACCCCCCAAATGACCCCTTTTTTGAAAGTAGACATTCCAAGGTATTTAGTAAGAGGCATGGTGAGGTTTTTGATGTTGTCATTTTTTCCCCACAATTCTTTGCAAAATTAATGATTTTTTTATTTTTTATTTTTTTCCACAAAATTGTCATTGTAATAGGTTATTTCTCTCACATGGCATGTGTATACCACAAATGACACCCCAAAATAAATTCTGCTACTCCTCCTGAGTATTACGATACCACATGTGTGGGACTTTTTCACAGCCTGGCCACTTAGAGAGGCCCAACATGCAGGGGGCGCCATCACGTGTTCTAGGAGCATAAATTACACATCTAACTTGTTGACTACCTATTACACTTTTGAAGGCCCTGGAGCACCAGGACAATGACACGTGACACTGACGTGGCACTGATGACAGGTGGCACTGATACGTGGCACTAATGACACGTGACACTGATGTGGCACTGATGACAGATGGCACTAATATGGGGTACTGATGACACCTGACACTGATGACAGATGGCACTAATACGGGGCACTGATGACACGTGACACTGACAGATGGCACTAATATGTGGCACTGGTGACAGATGGCACTTATACGTGGCACTGATATCATGTGGCACTAATACGTGGCACTGATGAGAGATGGCACCGATACGTGGCACTGATGACACGTGACACTGATGACAGATGGCACTGATACGTGGAATTGATTACACGTGACACTGATAACAGATGGCACATGACACTGACAGGTGGCACTGATGACAGATGGCACTGATGACAGATGGCACTAATATATGGCACTGATGACACGTGGCACTGACGTGGCACTGATGACAGATGGCACTTATACATGGCACTGGGGACAAGTGGCACTGGGAACAGGTGGCACTGGGGACAGGTGGCACTGGCAGATGGCACTGGGGACAGGTGGTACTGGGGACAGGTGGCAGTGGGGACAGGTGGCAGTGGGGACAGGTGGCGGCGGGGACAGGTGGCAGCGGGGACAAATGGCAGCGGGAATAGATCACACTTTATTTTTCTTTTTTTTTTTTTTACTTACGGCGCCGCTGCAGCCGTTCATCTCTCCCTCCTCACACGCTATCTGTGTGAGGAGGGAGAGCGGCGCTGAGAGATGATCTCATATGTTTACATATGAGATCATCTCTCATTGGACACGCCGATCACGCTGTAAACGGCCGCTGTGATTGGCCGTTTACAGCGATCTGTGACTGGCTGTGTCCGACGGACACGGCCAGCACAGAACTTCCCCGATGCGCTCTCTCAGGAGGGAGGGAAGTAAACAGGAGGACGTCCAGTGACGTCCACCCGGCAGGGAGCAGTGCCACGGATTCCAATAAGCCCCCGCCCACAGACCCCGACAACCAACGGCCAGGGTTGTCGGGAAGAGGCCCTTGTCCTCATCAACATGGGGACAAGGTGCTTTGGGGTGGGCGCCCCCTTCCCCAAAGCACCCACTCCCCATGTTGAGGGCATGCGGCCTGGTACGGTTCAGGGGGGGGGGGTGCTTGCTCGTCCCCACCCCCTTTCCTTACCTGCCAGGCTGCGTGCTCGGATAAGGGCCTGGTATTGATTTTGGGGGGAGTTCCCCCTTGAGAGCTGATTATTCTCTGATTGGCCACGGTCAAAGTCGCCTGGCCTGGGGCGACTTAAAGTCGTGTTGTAAGTTGCCCCAAGTCATGTTGAAGTCGCTCCAAGTCGCGTTGTTATTCATACTGAAGACGTGTCCAAGTTGCCTCCAAAAGTCGCGCTGGAAGTCGTGTTGCCCCAGTGTGAACCGGCTCTCAGGGGTTACTAATGAATTCACAGCTGATTCGCACCTAAAACGCTGACAAACCGCTGAACAACTGACGTTTTAGTGTGCATTTACGCCGAACATTCAATTCGCACCGCACTGGTGTGAACCCAGGCTTACCCTTAAAAATCTCCATTGGCGACTTTTACAAAATTCTACAGGTTGCATGTTTTGAGTTATAGAGGAGGTCTAGGGCTAGAATTATTGCTCTCGCTCTACCGATCGCAGCGATACCTCACATGTGTGGTTTGAACACCATTTTTATATGCGGGCGCTACTCACGTATGCGTTCGCTTCTGCACCCGAGCTTGGCGGGACGGGCGCGTTTAAAAAAAAAAAAAAGAAATTCTTATTTATTTTACCTTTTATTTTTTACACTGTTCTTTTTAAAAAAAAATGTGTCACTTTTATTCATATTACAAGGAATTTAAACATTCCTTGTAATAGGAAAAAAGCATGGAAAGGTCCTCTTAAATATGAGATCTGGGGGGTCAAAAAGACCTTAGATCTCATATTTAAACTAAAATGCAATAAAAAAAATATTTTCTCATTTAAAAAAAAAAAAAAAAAATGTCCCTTTAAGAGCCATGGGCGGAAGTGACGTTTTAACGTCGCTTCCGCCCTGCAATGATATGGAGATTTTTTTCTGCTAGAAATTAAGAAAGACCGAAAATTTTGTAAAAAAAAAAAAAGCATTTGTTTAGTTTTTGTTATAAAATTTTGCAAATTAATAATTTTTCTTCATAAATTTTGCCCAAAATAACCCAGATCAGTGTAAATTATTTGGTCTTTGTGCAAGTTATAGAGCCTAAAATCTATGGTGCCAATCTCTGAAAATGTATCACACCTAATGTACTGACGGCCTATCTCATTTCTTGAGACCCTAACCCGAGCCAGGAAAGTATAAATACACCCCCCCCCCCCCCCCCCAATGACCCCTTTTTGGAAAGTAGACAGTCCAAGGTATTTAGTAAGAGGCATGGTGAGGTTTTTGAAGTTGTGATTTTTTTTCCCACAATTCTTTGCAAAATGAAGGTTTTCTTTTTTATTTTTTTTCACAAAATTGTCATTAACAAGTTATTTCTCTCACACAGCATATGCGTACCACAAATTACACCCCAAAATACATTCTGATACTCCTCCTGAGTATAGCGATACCACATGTGTGACACTTTTATACAGCCCGGCCACATAGAGAGGTCCAACATGCAGGGAGCGCCATCAGGCGTTCTAGGAGCATACATTACAAATTATTTACTTTTTTCACTACCTTTTACACTGGAAATGCCCAAAAAATTACCCCATTTTGGAAAGTAAAGACCCCAATGTATATTCTATGAGGCATAATGAGTCTTTGGACTTGTCACTTTTTTCAAAAATTTTACAAAATGTGGAAAGAAAATGAAAATGCATTTTCTTTTTTTACACAAAGTTGTTGATTTATAAGATAGTTATAACACATAGCATGTACATAGCAAAAATTACACCCCAAAATACATTCTGCTACTCCTCCTGAGTATAGCAATACCACATGTGTGAGACTTTTCCACAGCCTGGTCATATACAGAGGCCCGAAATGCAGGGAGCCCCGTCAGGTATTCTAGGGGCATACATTTCAAATCTAATTTCTGATGAGCACTGGTGTGGCATGGATGAGCACTGATGTGGCATGTATGTGTCACGGATGAGAACTGATGTGGCACGGATGAGTACTGATGTGGTATGGATGAGAACTGATGTGGTATGGATGAGAACTGATGTGGTATGGATGAGAACTGATGTGGCACGGATGATCACTGATGTGGCATGGATGTGGCACCGATGATCACTGATGTGGCATGGATGTGGCACCGATGATCACTGATGTGGCATGGATGTGGCACCGATGATCACTGATGTGGCACCGATGATCACTGATGTGGCATGGATGTGGCACCCATGAGAACTGATGTGGCTTGGATGTGGCATGGATGATCACTGATGTGGCACAGATGAGCCACAAATGAGCCATGGATGGGGATGGATGAGTCATGAATGTGGATGGATGAGTCATGGATGGAGCATGGATGAGCCATGGATGGATGGATGGATGAGCCATGGATGGAGCATGAATGGAGCATGGATGGATGGATGAGTCATGTATGAGCCATGGAAGGATGGATGAGACATGTATGAGCCATGGATGGAGCATGGATGAGACATGGATGGAGCATGGATGAGACATGTATGAGCCATGTATGAGCCATGGATTGATGGATGAGACATGTATGAGACATGGATGGAACATGGATGAGACATGTATGAACCATGGATGAGACATGTATAAACCATGGATTGATGGATGAGACATGTATGAGCCATGGATGAGACATGTATGAACCATGGATTGATGGATGAGACATGTATGAGCCATGGATTGATGGATGAGACATGTATGAGCCATGGATGGAGCATGGGTGAGACATGTATGAGCCATGGATTGATGGATGAGACATGTATGAGCCATGGATGGAGCATGGATGAGACATGTATGAGCCATGGATGAGCCATGGATTGATGGATGAGACATGTATGAGACATGGATGGAACATGGATGAGACATGTATGAACCATGGATGAGACATGTATAAACCATGGATTGATGGATGAGACATGTATGAGCCATGGATGAGACATGTATGAACCATGGATTGATGGATGAGACATGTATGAGCCATGGATGGAGCATGGGTGAGACATGTATGAGCCATGGATGGAGCATGGATGAGACATGTATGAGCCATGGATGGAGCATGGATGAGACATGTATGAGCCATGGATGGAGCATGGATGAGACATGTATGAGCCATGGATGGAGCATGGATGAGACATGTATGAGCCATGGATGGAGCATGGTTGGATGGATGATCCATGGCTGGGCACAGATCATCGCACTGCTGCACTGGCTCCCTCCTCTCCTCACACACGGTACTGATCGGCGCGAGGAGAGGGGAGGAGCAGGATAAGCTCTGGTTTGTTTACGAGTGATCCCGCTGTCATTGGACGGTGTGATCATGTGGTAAAGGGCCGCTTTCATCGGCCCTTTACCCCGATCCGTGACATGCCGGGTCTGGGAGACCTACAGGTATAATAATATATTTCCAAAAAATGTGAGGGGTGTACTCACTTTTGTGAGATACTGTATGTCAAAGTTGCAAAATTGTGTTCAGGCATTAACATTTGTTTGACCCTCTATCACTAAGGGATTCATTATGAACTTTATCAGGCCTGAGAAAGAGTTTAAATTCTTTTTTGCAACTGTAACTTTTATTATTTTGTTCTATTTATTTTTTCTCCTTTTAAGTGCCTCCCTTACATTCACAGACAGTTTTATTTTCTATAATCATTCAGTGCTGTTTGTCAGGAGCTATGAACTCTATGAGGTCTTTGTATAAAGGCTTTCCCACAAGATTCCCACAGCTTTCTCCCCAAGATTCGTACATTCTTAAAATTGGACTCAATGGTCAAAAAAAATTAGAATCTTAAAGCGGTGTTCCGGACGAAATTATACTTTTTAAATAAAAATTCCCCTATAATACACAAGCTTAATGTATTCTAGTAAAGTTACTCTGTAAACTAAGGTCTGTTTTGTTAGTTTTTAGCAGTAGTTTGTTATTTTATAAACTTGCAGCAGGCCGTGGCCATCTTAAGTGTGGGCATCTGAAGCCAGACTGTATTTCTTCCTGGATCTCATCCTTGCAGATCTCGTACATGCTCCGTGCAGCATAAGCAGTGTAATAGGTTTCAGGGCAGGTTTCCATAGCAACGGCAGTTTGAGAGGAAGTTGCTGCCCCTTCCCAGGAGGCATTGCAAACAGGAAATGATGCGATGGGCCGCGGCCAGGGAGGAGGAAGTGAAAAATGAATACAGCAGATATACAGTCTGTGCTGAAAAAAAAATATCCAATTTGTTTACAGTGCACAGTTTAGTGAGGGATGCTGAAGAGTTGTAAAAGTGGGTGGAACTCCACTTTAAGAGAAAGTTGTGTGAAGACATTTTTAACCACTTAAGGACCAAGCCTGTTTTTCAGATTCTGTGTTTTCATGTTTAAAACATTTTTTTTTTTTTTTTTTGCTAGAAAATTACTTATTATATATATATTTTTTTCTAACACCCTAGAGAATAAAATGGCGGTCATTGCAATACTTTTTTTCTCACCGTATTTGGGCAGCAGTCTTACAAGCGCGCTTTTTTTGGAAAAAAAAAATCAAATTTTTGAATAAAAAAATAAGACAGTAAAATTATAACAGTAAAAATAACAGTAAAGCTAGCCCAATTTTTTTTTTTTATATTGTGAAAGATAATATTACGCCGAGTAAATTGATACCCAACATGTCACGCTTCAAAATTGCGCCCGCTCGTGGAATGGCGTCAAACTTTTACCCTCAAAAATCTCCATAAGCGACATTTAAAAAATTCTACAGGTTGCATCTTTTGAGTTACAGCGGAGGTCTAGGACTAGAATTATTGCTCTCGCTCTACCGATCGCGGCGATACCTCACATGTGTGGTTTGACTACCGTTTTCATATGCGGGCGCTGCTCACGTATGCGTTCGCTTCTGCACGCAAGCTCGTCGGGACGGGGTGTTTTTAAAAAAAAAAAAATGGATCACTTTTATTCCTATTACAAGGAATGTAAACATCCCTTGTAATAGAAAAAAAGCATGACAGGTCCTCTTAAATATGAGATCTGGGGGTCAAAAAGTCCTCACATCTCATATTTAGACTTAAAGCGGAGCTCCGTCCTGGGGAAAAAAAAAAATTTTTTTTAAAAGTCAGCAGCTACAAATACTGCAGCTGCTGACTTTTAAAAATCGGACACTTACCTGTCCCGGGGTCCAGCGATGCGGGGGAACGAGACCCCCCCCTCGTTCCACGAGCCGCTCACGCCGCCGGCATTCCTAATGTGGGAGCCCGGCTGTGGCTTCACAGCCGGGCACCCACTGCGCATGGGCGAGCGGCGACGTGCGCCGTGATTTGACGCTCAGTCATCTGGGACACGTGACAGGTCCCAGATGACTGTGCGGCGCCGAGGGGGAAGTGACGTTTAGCCCGGGCACTGAAGGTGGCAGACTACGAGGGACCCCCTAGCAACAGGCATTTGGAGGTGAGTCAAAAAAATTTTTTTTTCCAATTATTTTTTTTTTTTTTTTTTTTTTATGATTTTTAAGCCCCTTTTTTTTTTTTGACCGCAACCCCACTTTAAATGGAATAATAAAAAAAAAAATTTAATTTAAAAAAATGACATTGAAAAAAATGTTCCTTTTAAGACGTATGGGCGGAAGTGACGTTTTGACGTCGCTTCCGCCCTCCTATGGTATAGAGACGAGTGGGGGCCATCTTAGCCTCACTCGTCTCCATACCCACCCGATCTCAGGACCCGATCGCCTCCGTCACTGCCGATGGCTCCGGTAAGCGGCGGGATGGGGGGTGGCCCCTCTCCCGCCGCCAATAACGGTGATCTCGCGGCGAACCCGCCGCAGAGACCACCATTATCGTAAACACGACCGCTCACTGTAAGGATGGGTATCTCGGTCGTGGCAGCAGCTGCTGCCGTTACCGTGATATCCCTCTTCAAAAAAAATGACGTATATATACAGCGAGCGGTCGGCAAGTGAACAGACCCCTATGTGTGAGGAGTTACTAAAAGAAGCATCCCAGGGTCCATTGGCGGGCCATACTTCTTGATGCTTCCTCACATGGAATATCCTCAACTACGGTTTCCCTCTTCCAACCTTGTGGTAATAGTGAAGACCCTTTTCTGTTCCAGCCCCTGTGTACAAAGCCAGCTAAATAAAGACATGGTTCGACTAGTTTTGTGTGGTGGGACTAGAGTGCCCTGCACAGAGCCCGGACCCCAACCCTACTGGAAACCTGTAGAATGAATTAGAATGCCGATTTTGAGCCAGATCTGCTCATCCAACATCGGTACCTGACCCAACAAATGGGCTCACCCTCCTACCCCATAATTCTCGTGGAAAGCCATGCCAGGAGAGTGGAGGCTTTTCACAAAGTTGAAAAGGGAAGTCAACGTAGTATTGGCCGTAGTTTTGGAATAGGATGTCAAACATGCTCATACGTGTGTCCAGAACCCTTTGGCTCTATAATGTTAATCAATAGGATATACAGTATATACGAGGGTTCTTCAAAAAGTTTCCATACTTTTGTGAGAGTGAGAGCCCCCGGTCTCGGTGAAAAATGAGGGTAAAATGGACACGGGACTCTCAAAGAGGCAGTTTGAGAAGTTCCAGCAGAAGATTGGTGAGCAGAGAAAGCTATGCTTTAAGTCTTCTCTGGATTTTGTAAGTCTGGATTGGGGCGGGAAACTTGAAGACTTCCAAGAGCATTGGGAGGGATGGAGTCTTCAGTCTAAAGCCTCATACACACGATCGGACCGTGGACCAACTTTCCTGTGGATTTTTGTCCAAAGGGCGTTGGCCCCAAGTTGGTATTGCATACACACGGCAGGACTTTTTCAGCAAACTTTCACCAAATCAGTTGGTTTTTCTGCTCTTTACCGCCACCTTTGGTCAACTTCTGTATTGTTGTCTGATCTTTTGCATTGGTTCTGCATTGGTTTGTACAAAAGTCTGTTGGTTTTGTGTACACACGGTCGGACTTTGGTCCATCGGACTTTTGTTGGCAGAAAGTTGGTCCGTTCGCACAGCCAACAAAAGTCAGATGAAACCTGGAAAAAGTTGGTCCGATGGAGCGTACACACGGTCGGATGTTGGTCCAAAACAGCTAATTTGCATGTTGGTTGTCAAAAAGTCCGATCATGTGTATGGGCCTTCCAGAAGTTCTGCAGGTTGTGTGTGGGTGTCCAGGTGCACGCACTCATTATCAGGCAGATCTGAGCATAGCTTAGGGGAGTTGGTTTTGGAGCAGGTGCTGCAGCCAGGAGGGAGTTGTGCTACCATTTGAGAACCCAGGCAATATCCTTGAGACGGCACTCCATGAGGGAGAGGTTCCAGGTCAGTGGACTGAGAGAGTTGGGCCAGCTGGTCGGGGAGACCATAGCTGAGACAACTGGAAGAGAGAGTCGAGGGGACTGTGAGTCTTGGAGGAGTGTGAAAGCCTGGAGTGTCAGGAGAACCCCTTCCTAGAGGCCAGGAGTGGGCCTGCGTAGCTTTGTACTGTGACCAAGGCTGAGTGAGCCTTGAGAGCCAGGTGGCTTGGCATTTTCGTTTTTGTTGTCATTTTTGGGAGAAGAACCCCTGTGTGGGCAACCCGTGCATGTATGAACTTTTATTTTTGTCACTTTCAATAAAAGTGGCCTACCACGCCCTTAAACTGAAGTTTCTGAAAATGCATCTACCACTGAGCTAGACATCCCCCCAATATCACAAGTTTCGCTGTCACCTTCTCCACAGTGTGACAACTCTTATGCCCCGTAACACACGGTCGGATTTTCCGACGGAAAATGTTCGATGGGAGCTCGTTGTCGGAAATTCCGACCGTGTGTAGGCTCCGTCGGACATTTTCCATCGGAAATTTCCGTCACACAAAAATTTGAGATCTGGATCTCAAATTTTCCGAACAACAAAAACCGTTGTCGGAAATTTTTCCGATCCTGTGTAGACAATTCCGACGCACAATGTTCCATAGTTACATAGTTACATAGGCCGAAAAAAGACACAAGTCCATCCAGTTCAACATAAAAAAAAGAAAAATAAATAAAAATGTTCCACGCATGCTCGGAAATCAAGCAGAGGAGCCGCACTGGCTATTGAACTTCATTTTTCTCGGCCCGTCGGTACGCGTTGTACGTCACCGCGTTCTTGACGTTCGGAATTTCCGACAACATTTGTGTGACCTTGTGTGTGCGCAAGACACGTTTGAGCCAACATCCGTCGGGAAAAAAAAAAACCACGTTTTTTGTTGTCGGAAAATCCGATCGTCTGCTGGCTTGCTAGACAGACTAGTCACATGACACTCTCAGACTCGACCAATTACTACTCCTCCCACCCTCCTTCCAACAAAATATAAAAGTGCAGAGACATTTTTTTGAAGAACCTTTGTACATATACAATATGTATGCAACTGTGTATGAAAGGTATTATGACCATGTGTATATTTTTGCACGGGTGTGCCGGCATGTTAGTGTATGTGACAATTACCGTATTTATCGGCATATAACACGCACCTTTTCCCCCTTAAAATCGGGGGAAAGTCGCGGGTGCGTGTTATACGCAGATACCCCCCAAAAAAATGACAAAAATCGGCTGCGGCGCCGAAAAATAGCGACCGCCGCCGAAAAAGACCGAACCGCGGCCGAAAAAGGACGAAGCGCAGCCGAAAAAGACCGAGCCGACTGTTCAGCTCCGCTCGGAGTCCGGCCTCCCTGCGCTCACTCCCGAAACAGCAGGGAGGCGGGACTCCGAGCGGAGCCGAACAGTCAACTCTGTCTTTTTCGGGCCTTTTTCGGCGGCGGTTCGGTCTTTTTCGGCGGCGCATGCGCAATCTGTCGGCAAGGCTGCAAATGACGCTGGCAAACTGCAAATGACGCTGGGCAAGCTGCAAATGACGCTGGGCAAGCTGCAAATGACGCTGGGCAAGCTGCAAATGACGCTGGGCAAGCTACAAATGACGCTGGGCAAGCTACAAATGAAACTGGGCAAGCTACAAATGACGCTGGCAAACTGGAAATGACACTGGGCAAGCTGCAAATGACACTGGGCAAACTGCAAATGACGCTGGGCAAGCTACAAATGACGCTGGCAAGCTGCAAATGACGCTGGGCAAGCTACAAATGAAACTGGGCAAGCTACAAATGACGCTGGGCAAACTGCAAATGACACTGGGCAAGCTGCAAATGACACTGGGCAAGCTGCAAATGACACTGGGCAAGCTGCAAATGACACTGGGCAAGCTACAAATGACACTGGGCAAGCTACAAATGACGCTGGCAAGCTGCAAATGACGCTGGGCAAGCTGCAAATGACACTGGGCAAGCTACAAATGACGCTGGGCAAACTGCAAATGACACTGGGCAAGCTACAAATGACACTGGGCAAGATGCAAATGACGCTGGCAAGGCTGCAAATGACACTGGCAAGCTGCAAATGACACTGGGCAAGCTGCAAATGACACTGGGCAAGCTGCAAATGACGCTGGGCAAGCTGCAAATGACGCTGGGCAAGCTACAAATGACACTGGGCAAGCTACAAATGACGCTGGCAAGCTGCAAATGACGCTGGGCAAGCTGCAAATGACGCTGGGCAAGCTACAAATGACACTGGGCAAGCTACAAATGACGCTGGGCAAGCTGCAAATGACGCTGGGCAAGCTGCAAATGACGCTGGGCAAGCTACAAATGACACTGGGCAAGCTACAAATGACACTGGGCAAGCTACAAATGACGCTGGGCAAGGCTGCAAATGACGCTGGGCAAGGCTACAAATGACGCTGGGCAAGCTGCAAATGATGCTGGGCAAGGCTGCAAATGACGCTGGGCAAGCTGCAAATGACGCTTAAATGTAATATTTTTTTTTTCCTAAACTTCTCTCCTAAAACGTTTTTTCCTTAAAATTCCCTCCTAAATTTGGGGTGCGTGTTATACGCCGATAAATACGGTATATGTGTATCTGAGAAAATTGTCTACTGGGATATTCCAATTTTTCCTGCATGCAGTAAATGAAAGGTGTCAGTTTTCCTTTGGATTGCTAACACAGTACATCAATCATCTCCTGTAGAATGTAATTAGTGACATAGTCTACAAAGTAACGTACCTGTAATTCCAAGGTGTGATGGTGGCTCTGTACATGTATTACGCTGTCATGCGGGTCTTATATATATATATTTCCTCCTGTACTGTTTTTAGAATGCTGATTAGTCTCACAGGACTCATTAACCAGGACGATTGTTCATGTCTATTGAGAAACTAATTAAAATGATCTTACCTATTTATGTGTCTCTAGGGCAGGAATTCTCAACTCTAGCGAGACCAGGACCTGATAAATTCTTCTAAAACATTCCATTCCCCAAAGGAAAAAAAAAAAAAAATGAAAACAATAGTTTATGCTCTTACATTTAAATTATTGAAATGGAAAAAGTCTAAAAAAAAAACATGTAGCGTACCCCCTAATGCGGCGTACACACGGTCGGAATTTTTCTGATGGAAACAGTCCGATGGGAGCTCTTCATCGGATTTCCCGACCGTGTGTATGCCCATCGGTCTTTTTCTGTCGGAATTTCCGACAGACTTTGGATGGAGAACCTGTTCTCAATTTTTCCGATGGAAAACCTTTCTATTGGATTTTCCGATCGCGTGTATGCAATTCCGACATGCAAAATTCCGACGCATGCTCGGAAACAATTCGACGCATGCTCAGAAAGCATTAGACTTCCCTTCTATAGTGCTGTCGAACGTGTTTTATGCCGCTGTGTTACTGACCGTCGGAATTTGGTGTGACCGTGTGTAGGCAAGACAGTTTGAGCGAAATTCCATCGGAATTCCGACGGGAAAACCATCAGAGCTTTTTCCGACGAGAATTCTGACCGTGTGTACGCGGTATAAGGGAATTT
The DNA here is from genome assembly GCA_028564925.1 of Lithobates sylvaticus. Classification (NCBI taxonomy): domain Eukaryota; kingdom Metazoa; phylum Chordata; class Amphibia; order Anura; family Ranidae; genus Lithobates; species Lithobates sylvaticus. The sequence goes on along the minus strand of CM053026.1, from coordinate 774,397,398 downwards.
CCACAGGCACTCTTGTTTATTGAGGGATATTAACTTGGATAGGGATGGGATGTTATGGAATGACCACTTGACTTCAAAACAAACTTTAGGGACAACTCTTCCTATATACAGTCTCTATATACAGCTCCTTCACTCCAGCAATCACTTGCTTACAGAACCCAGCTGGAACACTGCGAATTATCCAACAGTCACTCAGTCAGAGGAAGCAATAGCCCATTACAGGCAGGAACACGAGGCCCCTTAGATGTGTAGCAAAAGTTCAGGGTCCAGCTTACATTTCTCCTGTATCTACCTATCCCAGCACCTCCTCTTCAGGCACTGCCAACCAGTGATGTAACTAACGGAATTGAAGTAAACGGCGTTACTTAACGCCGTTACTTTAAAGGGTAACGAGTAATCTAACTGATTACTCTTCCCCTTGTGGTAACGGCGTTCCCATTACTTGGGCGGCGTTACCACAATTACCGTAGTGCTCCGCGGCCTCGGCCTTAGGAAAGGCTGCGGCTTCAGCCTAGCTACGGAGCGGCGGCTATCTTGGTGCACCCGTCGACCGTTTACAATGTGATTGTTCCGTCAAATGACAAAGCGATCACTTGTAAACAAACCGACGCCGGTTCCTCTCTCCCCTCTGTGTACAGATCTGTACAGTGGAGGGGAGAGATCGGATGGCAGCACTGCAATACCCTGCCAATACTCTGCAATACCCTGCCAATACTCTGCAATACCCTGCCAATACTCTGCAATACCATGCAATACCCTGCCAATACTCTGCAACACCCTCCCAATACTCTGCGACACCCTGCCAATACTCTGCAATACCCAGCCAATACTCTGCGACACCCTGCCAATACTCTGCAATACCCAGCCAATACTCTGCGACACCCTCCCAATACTCTGCGACACCCTGCCAATACTCTGCAATACTCTGCAATACCCTGCAATACCCTGACAATTCTCTGCAACACCCTGCCAATACTCTGCAATACCCTGCAATACCCTGCAATACCCTGCCAATACTCTGCAATACCCTGCCAATACTCTGCAATACCCTGCCAATACTCTGCAACACCCTGCCAATACTCTGCAACACCCTGCCAATACTCTGCGACACCCTGCCAATACCCTGCAATACCCTGCAATACCCTGACAATACTCTGCAATGCCCTGCCAATACTCTGCAATACCCCCTGCAATACCCTGCCAATACTCTGAAATACCCTGCCAGTACTCTGCAGTGCCCTGCCAATACTCTGAAATACCCTGCCAAAACTCTGCAATACCATGCAACACCCTGCCAATACTCTGCAAAACCCTGCCAATACTCTGCAATACCCTGCAATACCCTGCCAATACTCTGCAATGCCCTGACAATACTCTGCACTGCCCTGACAATACTCTGCAATGCCCTGCCAATACTCTGCAATGCCCTGCCAATACTCTGAAATGCCCTGCCAATACCCTGCCAATACCCTGCAATATCCTGACAATACTCTGCAATACCCTGACAATACTCTGCAATACCCAGCCATACCCAGCCATACTCTGCCATACCCAGCCATACTCTGCCATACCCAGCCATACTCGGTAATACCCAGCCATACTCTGCCATACCCAGCCATACTCTGCCATACTCTGCCATACCCAGCCATACTCGGTAATACCCTGCCATACTCGGTAATACCAGCCATACTCTGCTATACTCTGCAATACTCTGTAATACCCAGTCATACTCGGCGATACCCAGCCATGCTCAGCCGTACCCAGCCATACTCAGCCAATATTACAGTGGGGGAGATTGTGCATGAGAGTGGTCTTCAACATACTTGTATGGTTTCATTATTTGTAAGTACTTTCTGATTTTTAAACGGCCCTGTAACTGTTCGCCATGTCATTTCGTATTTCCCAATAGTATGTTTACATATGATACCATAATTCATTTTACTCATTTATCTCTATGATAGATAATACAGCTTATCTTTAATTACCCCTGAAGAAGGAATGCAACAATTTATTCCGAAACATGTTGGGCCTTTTTGAAATTCATATGAATGATTTGGCCTCCCACAGTGAGACCTTTCGTATGTTTCAGGTGTCAGCTGTATATATGTTATAATTGGACCATATTTTTGTCTTGTTTTTACAAATCAAGATTGTATATGTAATATGTCTGTATAATTGATATATTTTTTTCATACCTGTTTACCACTTTTTCTACTTTTTCACTGGATTTATCCCTTGCCTGTACAATCCCTGGGACATACCCATTTTTTCTATGTTTATTTATGAGGTAAGCTCTGCCTCTTGCCGGCTCAAAGCTTAGGATTGGCTGAGGCCTCATGAATATGCATGGCAGCCCCTCCTTACTCCCATCCTCCAGCTCTGGAAGTTTTTGCCAATTTCCATACCAGGAGGAAGTGCCAGAGAGAGCTGCCAGATGAGTCATTCAGCCCCCTGAGTCACTGAACCCTGACCCAGATTCACAACCTAAGCCTGGCACTTAGCCAGGCTAAAATTTTCACTAACAACTACTTCTAGCGCACACTAGAGGGTACTACAAATATATTCAGTACACATGGAAGAGAAGGTGGCAGTAAATTAGGCCAAGTCTTTGGTGTCAGTGCCAGTAAAAGTAACCCCCACCATCGGTGTCAGTAGCCAGAATAATAGCCTCAGGTTAGGCAGGCTCAAACTCATGTCTAAAAATGCCTGAGCCCATTCCTAGACTGGAAGTGTATTACTGATCAGCAAGGAACTCTGGATGTCTAGTAGGGATGAGCCGAACACCCCCCAGTTCGGTTCGCACCAGAACCTGCGAACGGACCGAAAGTTTGCACGAACGTTAGAACCCTATTAATTACAATGGACGCGAACGTTCAAAATCTAAAGTGCTAATTATAACGGCTAATATGCATGTTATTGTCCTAAAAAGGGTTTGGGGACCCGGGTCCTGCCCCAGGGGACATGTATCAATGCAAAAAGAAGTTTTAAATACGGCCGTTTTTTCTGGAGCAGTCATTTTAATGATGCATAAAGTGAAAAAAAAAAGGAAATATTCCTTTAAATATGGTACCTGGGGGTGTCTAAAGTATGCCTGTGAAGTGGCATGTGTTTCCCGTGTTTAGAACTGTCCCTGCACAAAATGACATTTGTAAAGGAAAAAAAGCCATTTAAGACCGCTTGCGGCTTTAATGTCATGTCTTGTCCTGGCCATATGGCTGAAAATCTTTGAGAAAAATGGCATGGCTACCCCATTACCCCCCCCCCCCCCCACCCCAGCCCATTACCAGCACCTTTGGGTCTTGTATGGATATTAAGGGGAACCCCGCACCCAAAATATGTTATGTTAATGTTAGGCAGATGCACAAATGAACTACACAACACCAGCAATGAGGGAGTAGATTCAGGTGTATGCTGTGCAGGAGGCACACTACACCCACTGTAACAGCGCTAGGTTAGGAAGCAAAACAAAGCTGACACTGTCCCTGCCTATCCTGCTCTCTCCCTGAACACTACACTCACTGTAACAGCGCTATCTAAAGAAGTATAAAGCACAGCTGACACTGTCCCTGCCTATCCTTCTCTCTATGAACACCGCAAAACACACTACACAAGGCCGCCGCACTGGCAGCCTTATATAGTGTGGGGCGTGTACTAAACCCCCCTGAGCTATAATTGGCCACAGGAATCCTGCCTGTGGCCAATTATGGCTCTCCTCGCTGCCGGCGCTGTGATTGGCCAAGCATGCAGGCTCACAGTGCATGCTTGGCCAATCATCAGCCAGCAATGCACTGCGACTGGCGCAGTGCATCGTGGGCCGTTCGTATCGCACGAATTTGATAGCGAATGGCCCACAGAGTTCTGGTTTCGGCGAACGGACGAACGGCTGATGCTCGAGTCGAACATGGGTTCAAATCGAACACCGGGCTCATCCATAATGTCTAGGATGTAAGGGAGGCACTCTGAAGGATGTAACAGGATGAATCTGGAGTAGAAAGCATGTCCCCAGAGTGATGTAAAAGTGTTGATAGGGGGTGCTAGATATGTGACACTATAACAAATGTGCACAATAATTTCAGACCATGTAACATGGAATAAAGTGAATTATCAAATATGAAAATATATACAATGTGTCTATTGAAAGTTCATAAATCTTCAGTGAAAAAAAACTTGATGAATCAAATCAATGCAGAAATTCCTTCACCGCTTGACAGGAGATTCAAATCACACCCAGTGTGCTCAAATGAAAAACCTGCTAACCAGATATTCTTGACCTCTTTACTTAACCTCCCTGGCGGTAGGATTCTGGCTGGAATTTTGTGCTGAAAGCGGTACAATTATTTTGCATGGAAATTTGGCGTTTTTATATTGTAGGCCTGCAATTCTTATGAATAACTCACTTAAATCTGTCCGAACCAGAGTCTAGTAGACATCCCGGGTATGATAAAGTTTGAAACACAAAATAATAAATTATAATATAATAAAAATATATATAAAAATGATTCAATAATGTAATCAAATCAAAAACACTGAAATTTGCTCAGTTGCAGAATAGTCGCTGTCATTAAATTTATTGTTCGATAATAAATTGTGATTTTAATTTTTTATCTGTGTTTTTTCTAGCTGGTCTAAAACCACTTTTGACATAAAGGGACACTTTTTGGTTGCTATGGACAATCTCCAGTTTCCAGGCAGAAAACAAATCTTTTTATTATATAAAATGACATGCAGGGCACTGGGCAGACCACTAGGGACAAAGGGGATGTGTATTTTTTGTATATAGTACTGTAATCTGTAAGATTACAGTACTGTATGTGTATTGTGTTTTTAAACTTTTTTGAATTTGGCGCCGATCTCCGCTCCCGTGCGTCGTAACGTCGCAGGGATTGGAGATCAGCGGCACTCGGGCACTGTGTGAATCGAGCGAGCAGACGGCTCGCACACACAGCGGGGGGACATCGCAGGATCCAGGGGAAAAGGTAAGTAACTTCCCCCCTGTATCCTGCAACGCAGCCCGAGTCTGGCTCGGGGTTACCGCTCCCAGCACAAAAAAGCTGGACCCGAGCCAGACTCGGGATTACCGCTAGGGAGGTTAAAAAGAAGATCTGGGAACGTTCGATAGAATCTCAAGAGCAAGTAGACTGAGGAAGAATCAGGGAAACTTCTGGACTGTACTCTCCTTTCCAACACAGTTGCCCATAGGGGATGGGAGACAAGAGGAGAACCAATAGCGTAATACTGCTTTATTTTAAAACGTCTAAAAACATACAAATGCCTGCTTACATTTTTGCCGCGTACACACGATCGGAATTCTCGTCGGAAAAAACTCTGACGGTTTTTCCGACGGAATTCCGCTCAAGCTGTCTTGCCTACACACGGTCACACCAAATTCTGACGGTCAGTAACACAGCGGCATAAAACACGTTCGACAGCACTATAAAAGGGAAGTTTAATGCTTCCGAGCATGCGTCAAATTGTTTCCGAGCATGCGTCGGAATTTTACGTGTCGGAATTGCATACACACGATCGGAAAATCCAATAGAAAGTTTTCCGTCGGAAAAATTGAGAACAGGTTCTCAATCCAAAGTCCGTCGGAAATTCCGACAGAAAAAGACCGATGGGCGTACACACGGTCGGAAAATCCGATGAAAAGCTCCCATCGGACTGTTTCCATCGGAAATTCCGACCGTGTGTACGTGGCATTAGTGGTGCCTTGTCTCGGCACTAGGGATGACCCGCATGAATGCTGGTGGGAGCTCGGCTCACGCTGTGAGATTGGTGTGCATTCCACTACCACTGGGAGACAAACCGGAAGCTCTGAGCCGGAAGTGATGTGACCGGAATGCACCTCAACGTACGTTTCGTAATGCTCCGTCATCAGGAAGCACCCAGAGTGCTTACATATGAATCTCCAGAGTGTCCCCTTACATCCTCCAGATTTCCCCCTTACATCCTCCTCCAGAGTGTCCCCTTTTATCCTCCTTCAGAGTACCTCCTTACATCCTCCTTCAGAGTGCCTCCTTACATCCTCCTTCAGAGTACCTCCTTACATCCTCCTTCAGAGTACCTCCTTACATCCTCCTCCAGAGTACCCCTTATATCCTCCAAAGTCCCCCCTTACACCCTTCTCCCGTGTGCCCCCTTGCATACTCCAGAGTACCACCTTATATCCTCCAGAGTTCCCCCTTACATCCTCCACCAGAGTACCACCTTACATCCCCCAGAGTGCCCCCTTACATCCTCCAGATTTTCCCCTTACATCCTCCTCCAGAGTGTCCCCTTGTATCCTCCTTCAGAGTACCTCCTTACATCCTCCTTCAGAGTGCCTCCTTACATCCTCCTCCAGAGTGTCCCCTTGTATCCTCCTTCAGAGTACCTCCTTACCTTACATCCTCCTTCAGAGTGCCTCCTTACATCCTCCAAAGTTCCCCCTTACACCCTCTCCAGTGTGCCCCCTTGCATACTCCAGAGTACCACCTTTTATCCTGCAGAGTCCCCCCTTACATCCTCCACCAGAGTACAACCTTACATCCCCCAGAGTGCCCCCTTACATCCTCCACCAGAGTACAACCTTACATCCCCCAGAGTGCCCCCTTACATCCTCCACCAGAGTACAACCTTACATCCCCCAGAGTGCCCCCTTACATTCTCCTCCACAGCTCTCCATTACATCCTCCAGTGTGCCCCTTTGCACCCTCCTCCAGAGTGCCCCCTTACATCCAGATGGCCCTCTTACATCCTCCTCCAGAGTGCCCCATTACATCCTCTATAGTGCTTCATTACATCCTCCTCGAGTGTCCCCTTTTACACCCTCTAGAGTGCCTTCTTACATCCTTCTTCAGAGTGCCCCCCTATGTGAACCTACTTAAGAGCACATAGAACTGAGAACTATTAAAAGCTGCTGATAAAAAAGAAACTCTTTGGCTGCAGTTATGACAGGTATTGCAGGAGGACAATGGGGATTTGTTAGTAGACATGTGCACAACCAAAATTTTCGTTTATTTTCGTTTCGTTTCTTTCGTTTCCGTTGATTCGTAACGATTCGTAATTTCGTAAGTCGTCGATGTTCGTATTCGTAAGTCGTCTGTGTTCGTATTCGTAACGATTCGTATTTTCGTAGCGTTATTTTTTAGTTGATTTGTTTTTCCGTTTAATTTTAAGTTTAATTTTAGTTTATTCGAAATTCGGACGCATTCGTATTTTCGTAGATTTAGTTACATACGTACTTTCGTTAGATTGATTTATTCATACTTTCGTAACATTGTTTTCGTAGATTCGGAATCGGAGCATAATTCGTAATTTTATGTAATGTGTATGCTATTATTACATTGTAAGAGACACGGAAAATTACGAATCGCAAAAAAGTTACGAATGTACAAATGTTTTTGTTTAATCCATTCGAAGCACGTTAAGCAGCGCCATTGTAAGAGACACGGAAAATTATGAATCGAAAAAAAAAAAAGGTTACGAATGTACGAATTTTTTCGTTCAATCCATTCGAAGCACGTTAAGCAGCACCATTGTAAGAGACACGGAAAATTACCAATTCAACAAAAAAAAAAAAAAGTTACGAATGTACAAATTTTTTCGTTCAATCCTTTCGAAAGCACGTTAAGCAGCGCCATTGTAAGAGACACGGAAAATTACCAATTCAACAAAAAAAAAAAAAAGTTACGAATGTACGAATTTTTTCGTTCAATCCATTCGAAAGCACGTTAAGCAGCGCCATTGTAAGAGACACGGAAAATTACCAATTCAACAACAAAAAAAAAGTTACGAATGTACGAATTTTTTCGTTCATTTTGATTTTCGTTGTTCCTGTTTTCGTTTTTCGGATTTTCTTCTTTCGTAGTTTGGTTGTTTCTAATTTTGGTTATTTCGGATTTTCGTTGTTTTTCGTATTCGTTCGATTCGAACATTCGTTAACATTTTTAGCGAATCATTCGTTCATTCGTTATCATACGAATGAACGAACGATTCGCTAAAAATTTTAATATAACGAATTTTAACGAAAAACGGAAAAAAACTAAACGAATTGCACATGTTTATTTGTTAGAGAGAAGGAAGGCATGGAGGGAGGAAAGGAGGGTGGCTAGTGGAGCTTGCATACTCTGAACTTTTTGCAATAATATCTGAAAAAGAGTTTCCGACAGGATGCTTTACAGGTTCAGCTGGACTCTAGCAAGGGGGATTGAGTCCCCGGAGGTCCTATGAGGGATGAAGATTGAATCTTTAACTTTAAAGGAGTAGGTTCTCCATCAGGAATAATGAGTGCCTGGATAGTGTCCTGGTGCCTATAGATGACTGTCACTCTTCTAAGAGGTACAGCTGTGTCCAGTGTCCCACCTTTGTCTTCGCCTAGAAGCTACCTACTTTTTCCCTGGTCTTGAATGTCTTTGTTGCTTATTGTTGTTCCATCATTTTTTTTGCCTCAGTGTTATTTTATATAAGTTGAGCCAGCATGGGTTGAGGGCAGTGATGTAAGTAACTGAGTTACGTAACGCAGTTACTTTAGAGGGTAACGAGTAATCTAACTGATTACTTTTCCCCTCATGGTAACTCAGTTCCCATTACTTTGGCGGAGTTACCTTAATTACATCTACCGCCACTAGATGGCAGTAGTGTAATTCCAGTGTCCTGCCGAAAAAGTTCCCCCGCCGGATAAGGACCCCCTGTACTCCGTAGGCGCAGCGCTTGCGCAGTACGAAGGACTACGGAGCTTCCGAAAAATTGCCGAACCTAAACAGAGTGAACTCTACACCGCGCAGGCACAGTTAACATGTAATTGTACGAGGCGATGCCGCACGCTCCTGATGCTCGTGCTACTCTGCAAGGGGAGTCTATCGTGTAACTAAGGGGCGGGTCTAGTATTACTGTAACCAAGGGGCGCATTTATTATTGTTATATATCGAGCTCTGCCCATTAATTTAACATCCGCCCTCTTCTGTAGCCATCCGCCCCTTACACGATATAATAATAATAGACCCGCCCCTTACACGATATAATAATAATAATAATAGACCCGCCCCTTACACGATATAATAATAATAGACCCACCCCTTACACGATATAATAATAATAGACCCGCCCCTTGCTTACACGCTATAACAGATCTTCCCCTTGGTTAGAGTAATAATAGAGCAGCCCCTTGGTTACACGATATATAACAATAATAATAATAGACCCGCCCCTTACACGATATAATAATAATAGACCCGCCCCTTACACGATATAATAATAATAGACCCGCCCCTTGCTTACACACCATAACAGATCTGCCCCTTGTTAGAGTAATAATAGAGCAGCCCCTTGGTTACACGATATATAACAATAATAATAAATGCGCCCCTTGGTTACAGTAATACTAGACCCGCCCCTTAGTTACACGTATAGAATATTAGAAAAAAAGTCGCAGTTACTTTGCTGAGTAACTAATTACTTTTCCAATGTAGTAACTGAGTTACTAAAGCAATTACTTTTTGGGAGAAGTCATTTGTAACTTAACTAATTACTTTTTTAAAGTAAGATGACCAACACTGGTTGAGGGCGAAGTGGCAATGTAGGTTGGCTTCTGCCCACCATATTGTATTCTAGGGCGTAGCTGAGGCTGGAGATGGCTGCAAATGGATCGGGCCAAGCATGCGCACAGGTGACATGTAGTGATGACATCAAGAAATGGGGCCTCCCTGGGTTTCGACACCCCCAAAAAAAAAAAAAAGAAGAGGTGGGGTCTTGTGGTGGTGGTCATTCGTCCTGGCATAAATAAAAGAAGAGGTTCACCATTCCCCATACTGCTTTTTATATTGTGATCACTTTTTTATCATTTTTTGTCATGTTGGTTTTTATCAATAAAACCTTCTCATTTTAATCTGCACTATCGGAGCCCCCTTTTTTTTTTCTTTTTCTTTCCCTTCCCATGGTTTGAAATTATCTGGGGGAGTACCCTTTCCGAGTTTGCACCTTACCTGCTGTGGTGATACAGCACTTGTTCCAGCCATCACTTGCAGGCCTTGCTTTTGGATTCCACGGTTCTTGTTCCACGGCGGTGGTCCACAGTCCACTTAGTGATCTACGGTTGGATTATTTGCATCGTCCTTGTGGAAGCTGACGAAAAGAACAACCGAGTACATCTGCCTGCCTCAAGGAGCACAGTGAAAGTCCAGTCCATTGGCCTCTTCGAGTCTCTCTATGCCTGTTTGACTCTCTGTCGCTGACAGGGGGTCCACCTGTTCCGGTAAGCATACATCTATTACAGTCTTACCCTAGAAAGTGTTTTATTGGAAGATTCGCACGATTCAAGACATCCGTGTCCTGACATCATCACTACACCTTTGTGGTATATTCACGTTTTATTTTATATTACGTCATCATTATTTTCACCATTTTTTTCTGTGTGGGACATTTATGTTCATATCAGTTTATCACATGGAGAATTCTCATGTGGGCTTTTCATTTTTTGTATACCCTATATACTCGAGTATAAGCCAAGTTTTTCACCACATTTTTTTGTGCTGAAAGAGCCCCCCTCGGCTTATACTCGAGTCAAGCAATTTTCTGCAGCAAAAAAAAAAAAATTCTGACCCGACTTTGGGGCCCCGTATCTCACTAGGAACCCCAGGTATGCCAACCCAGTGGACTTAGCACTACAACATATCCAAATATGGGGTTCCTAGCACCAAGTGACCCCGAGATACGGGGCCCCAAAGTCGGTTCGGAAAATGTCATTCTCTGCTGCAGAAAAGTGCTTGACATTTTCCGACCTGACTTTGGGGCCCCGTATCTCGGGGACACTTGGTTCTAGGAACCCCAAATTTGGTATTCAAACCCAGTGGAACAACATATCCCAAGATGGGGTTCCTAGCACTAAGTGACCCCAAGATACGAGGCCCCAAATTCGGTCAACTGTGTTCATCTGCAGCAATGTCATTTCGGGACCCTTTGGGTCCAGAGACTCCAAATTTTGGCTGCAGCTAGGGGGCATCAAGGAACCTTTAACTACTAGTTTAAAGTTTGGGGGACCTATGGCTGCAAATGAGCACAGTATGGCTGCAAATGAGCACAGTGAGGCTGCAAATGAGCACAGTGAGGCTGCAAATTGGCACAGTGAGGCTACAAATGGGCATCGTTGACCCTTTTTTCCACTTCCAGTAGCTGTGCATTTCTCACCCTAGGCTTATACTCGAGTCAATACGTTTTCCCAGTTGTTTGTGGTAAAATTAGGTGCCTCAGCTTATATTCAGGTCGGCTTATACTCGAGTATATACGGTAATTGGTTTGACACTAATTCACTTATTTTAGCGCTACGTTTTTTACTCACACAGCAGCAATTAAGGCACTGCTGGAGGAGGCATTCAGGAAACACAGAGCAGGCTCTGCAACCTCAGTATTGCAGGTCACATAAGCACAACTGTCAGATGGGGCATTGGCAGGTGGGTTGTCTCATAGGGTAATTGGTGTACTCTTGTTTTGGCACAGTATCCTCTCTGCTGACTGGGACGTAGAAGATCAGCAGGACACATGTCTTCCAAATGAAGCAGGCGGAGAGGTGGGAACACAGTGGGGGAAGGTTCGCAGGTCAAGAAGACTGTAGACGTAGCTCCCCGTTTCGCTTTAAGGTCCAGGGGTCTCAGGAGGGTCTCAGCCTACCCCTTGTCAGTTTTTTTTTTAGCTGCACCAGAAACACCTGCTTATGTGACTGAGGAAGATTTGCTGCCCAAATTGGTGGCGATATAACAACAGCTCTTTACCCTTTACAACAACAACAGTGATTCCCTTTACATCTTAATCTGAAAGAGGTAGTGTATACAAATTGGGCTAATATGCACTAGGTGTTTGTGACAGACTTAGCCGGGACAGAGGCTGTTGGAGGGGACGTAAGGCAAGCCTCTTGCCTTGCGATTATGGGCCCTGGCATTTGGGGGAACAGTGCTGTTTGTGAGCTGTATGCCTGGGGACCGCTGAGCTAGTTTTACTTGGATTTAGGTCCATGCTGGCCCCCCAAGACACATGGACTCTGGACATGTCAGATGCTAATATCATCAACTCCAGCCACCTGTCTGTTGTCTTGTATAATGCAAATGAGTAGTCTGGCTTGACACAGATTCTAAAGAGTATTTCACTTATTGTTGTGTGTGCTAATTAACTCTGCAATTGAATGAAGGAGTCCAGTGTTTACTTAGATAATTAGCTCATGCTAATTAGGTTAGGTTTTTAGTCATCCGGCTGTATATATGTGTGTGACATCTCAAATAAAAGCTATTCCTGATGTACTCCAAGACTGGTGTTGTCTAGTTCTTGGGGGTTCCTATAGCCAGATCCATTGGACTCATGTTCCAGGACTTAGGAAGCATTTACGGCGGACACCTTGAGTACAGGATCCGTCACATTGTTGGCAAGCAGTGGGATCGTGCTTCCTGCAGTCTGGGACATCCAAACCTCCACCGGGATCCAAGATCAGGATAGAAGACTTCGGTCACCCCAGCAGAGATATGGATCTGGCATCAGAGTTCCCGGGGCTGCTGCGGATCATCCTTTCAGCATACACAAGGACTGTGTCTGAGGAGGAATACCTGGAGCTCAGGCAGCAGATTCGGGTGGAGCTGTGGATTGGAGCCCTCCAGCTCGCTGGTATAAAACAGGGCAAGTTCTTTCCAACCCAAGAGCAACGGGCCAGTGACCAACGGGCATTGCGGATGGCATTCCTGGGAGAGCGGCCCCAGGAGCAATGGGTGACTGAGTTGGACAGGCTGGTCCAGCAGGAGATAGAGCTGGACAATCATTATCGGGCTCTGCAATGGCACGCAGAGCAGGGATATTTAGGGGAGACAACAGAATGCTCTCCGGAGGGATATGAGTTTGGAGGCCCTGGATTGCTGTGGGAGAGCCTTACAGATCATTTTGTGTTTGGCGATGAAGGTGAACCTACCCTTGAGGACCTGCGAGAATATAGAGAGGCTATGCTCGGTCTTGCAGGGGTCTCAGAGCTTAAACCTGAATCCAAGTAAAACCAGCTCAGCGGTCCCCAGGCATACAGCTCACAAACAGCACCGTTCCCCCAAATGCCAGGGCCCATAATCGCAAGGCAAGAGGCTTGCATTACGTCCCCTCCAACAGCCTCTGTCCCGGCTAGGTCTGTCACAGTGTTCCTTCCACCAAAGAGATATTCTCAGCTATACCCTATGGAAGAGAAATAGAGTAAACTCTTGGTATATGTGAAAATCTCTTATCTGATGCCAAGCCTTACATGCCCAGGTCTGGTCTTTAAGTATCTGACAAAATTCTGGAATCTTTGCTCAAGTTATCCTTTGCCCTGGTGGGGGTTGTATTACAGCCGGGGCAGTGAGGCTGATCTGGTCTTTTTTTTTTAAATCTTTATTTATTTCAAGTTTTTCAATACAAACAGAATACATTTACCTTTCCCCCCCCCTTTCTTCCCCTGCCCCCTCCCCCCCCCCCCGCCCCGCCTTGCAGATCCTTCTCAGCATTCTATATACTACTATCCGTCAGGTTGTTTCGTCGTATTAATGTTTTTATTATCTAGTTATCTCTTCAAAATACCTCCATGACTTCCTAAAGTCATTCCAACAGGACCATTTATCTTCCCCTTTGCTCGATTTACCCACATCTTCATGCCCTAGTTCTGCGTTCTCCCGTGTTTGCTGTCGGTTCACTCTCGTAAACCATTCCGCCATTTGCGGGCTCTTCACTTCCATCCACTTCTTAGGGATTAAATTTTTCGCCTCGTTTAATAAGATGGGAATTATTGAGTTTCTATACTGCCTTATGGGAATATCTGTCCCGTGGAACAGGACCACCCATGGGTCCTCGGGGATATGCTTTTTTGTGATACTTTTGATTAATGTTAGTATCTGTTTCCAATATTTTTTAATGATTGGGCAGTCCCACCAGATATGTGACATCGTGCCAGTGCCTCCACAACCTCTCCAGCATATGGGGATTTTATCTCTTTGTATTTTGCTCATTTTTACAGGGGTTATGTACCACCCCATGAGACACTTATAGTTCACTTCAATGGTTTGACTATCCATTGTAGCCCCGTGTAAAAATTTTAAAATCCTGTCACATCTATTTCCGGTACAAGGAGTCCCCCAATTCCTCCCCCCATCGTTTGACGCCGGGAGGAACGCCCTCATAGCCTTCCTGTATTAACAGTCTATATATACGTGAGATTGTGCTTCTGACGGGAAGGCTTGTGCAAATTTTTTCCATTACCGTAATGTTATCCCCATCTCGGATTGGTTGTGGTAGTCCCTCTACAAAATATCTCAACTGGGTATACCTCCAGGCGTCAACCGACATTAACTCTACCTCCTTGCTCAAATCGTGAAAAGTGATTAGTTTACCCTTTTTAATGATGTCTCTTAGACGTGATTCTCCCTTTTTAATGCAGTTTCCCCAAAGTTTACTCCTCCCAGGTTCAAAAAAAACGTTATCTTTTAAATTTATCAAAGGGGAGGCTGATCTGGTCTGATCGGCCCAATTCCCTGGGACTCTTTATTTTGCAGTGGATGCTTTAAAAGATTCCATTCAGCAGATTTCCCGTTTGGGACTGTCTATACACATGCACAGGATTCTTTGGCTAAAATGTTGGTCTGTGGGGTTACTCTGCAAGAAGCTGTTGGCAAGTTTTCTTTTTTATAGGGAATATCTGCTTGGGCCAGATTTGGATAAGTATATCCAGATTTCTTAGAGTGAAAGTTCTCTTTTACCACTTTGGAAGAAGGGTAAGTGCTCATCTCAGAGGGTGGCTGCTCCTCCTTCTTCTAATCCTGTTTCCACAAAGCAGTCTTTCTGCCACTCGTAAGGCCTCTAGAGTAAAGTCTCAAGTCCAGGTTTGTAGGAAGTCCTGGACCTCTAAGCCAGCAAAATTAGACTCCCTATCAATGAAGGGGTGCCCTAATTGTACAGGACAACTGCTCACAGTTATGCCCCGAACACACGATAGGATTTTCAGACGGAAAATGTGCGATCGGAGCTTGTTGTCGGAAATTCTGACCGTGTGTTGGCTCCATCGGACAGTCTCCATCGGAATTTCCGACACACAAAATTTGAGACCTGGATCTCAATTTTTCCGACAACAAAATACGTCCTCGTAAATTCCGATCGTGTGTACACAATTCCGACGCACAAAGTTCCACGCATGCTCGGAATCAAGCAGAAGAGAAGCACGGGCTATTGAACTTCATTTTTCTCGGCTCGTTGTACGTCTTGTACGTCACCGCGTTCTTGACGTTCGGAATTTCGGACAATATTTTTGTGACCGTGTGTACGCAAGACAAGTTTGAGCCATCATCCGTCGGAAAAAAAAACCATGGATTTTGTTGTCGGAATGTGCGATCGTGTGTACGAGGCATTACAGTTTGGAGCTCTGAAGTTTTCTCTGTCTGCATTTTATGCTTTCAAATGTGTCTATGAATCTGCCAAAAAACACAGTTGCTTTTGCAGGCTTTCTATCCTCTTCTGTCTCCGTTACATAGAATAATAAAGGATTCAAGATTTCTACTCAAACCTTTTTACGGTTTAACCGCTTCCGGACCGCCTCCTGCACATATATACATGGGCAGAATGGCACGGCTAGGCAAAAGCACTTATATATACATCCTCTTTAATTGCCTAGTGGGGTGGCGCGCTCACGACCCGGTCGGGAGCTCCGTGACCATGGCCGCGGGACCAGCGGACCCGAACGCCGCTGGTGTCCCGCGATCGGGTCACAGAGCTGAAGAACGGGGAGAGGTCTGTGTAAACAAATCTCTGCCCGCGCTTCCTACACTGCCTGTCACTGATCGTCTGTTCCCTGTCATCGGGAACGCTGATCAGTGACATCAGACGTCAGCCACGCCCCCTAATGTAAAAAAAAAAACA
The DNA here is from genome assembly GCA_028564925.1 of Lithobates sylvaticus. Lineage (NCBI taxonomy): Eukaryota > Metazoa > Chordata > Amphibia > Anura > Ranidae > Lithobates > Lithobates sylvaticus. Next base: position 774,381,519 of record CM053026.1, on the reverse strand, counting down.
CACACGTCACACTAACTACTCCCCGCCCCCTAGTGGTTAACTCCTTCACTGCCAGTGTCATTTACAAAGTAATCAGTGCATTTAAATAGCACTGATTGCTGTATAAATGACAATGGTCCCAAAAATGTGTCAAAAATGTCCGATGTGTCCGCCATAATGTCGCAGTCACAATAAAAATCGCTGATCACCGCCATTAATAGTAAAAAAAATATTAATAAAAATGCTATAAAACTATCCCCTATTTTGTAAATGCTATAACTTTTGCGCAAACCAATCAATAATCGCTAATTGCGATTTTTTTTTACCAAAAATATGTAGAAGAATACGTATCGGCCTAAACTGAGGAAAAAAATGTTTTTTTTAATATATTTTTGGGGGATATTTATTATAGCAAAAAGTAAAAAATATTGAATTTTTTTCAAAATTGTGGCTCTATTTTTGTTTATAGCACAAAAAATAAAACCCGCAGGGGCGATCAAATACCACCAAAAGAAAGCTCTATTTGTGGGAAAAAAAGGACGCCAATTTTGTTTGGGAGCCACATCGCACGACCGCGCAATTGTCAGTTAAAGCCACGCAGTGCCGAATCGCAAAAAGGGGCCTGGTCCTTTGGCTGCCAATTGGTCCGGGGCTGAAGTGGTTAAAAAAAAACAAACAGCAATGTTCATCCTACATTGAATCTCAAGAATCTCAACAAGTTTCTCCAGGTAAGCTAATGACGCCGTAGGACTCAGTGCTACCCTGCACTAGACACTGGATGGTTGCTGTCTGCCTCTTCTCTCTGCTTATACAGGTATTTAAGTTAGCTTTAATCTCTCTCTATATGGACACCGGTCTGCACTCTTATGCGGCGTACACACGCTCGGACTTTCCGGCGGGATTGTCCGCTGGACCTAGTCCAGCGGACAAACAGCCGGACTTTCCGAGCGTGTGGACTTGCCCACACATGCCCGGACTTTTCCGGCGGACAATCCGCGGGAAAAAGTCAGCGGGACTTTTGGAAATAAACGGACTTGCCCACACACGATCGGAAAGTCCGTTCATTTAGAACATAACTGCAGGTAGACGGGACTAGCAAAGGCAGTGAATGCCGCCGCGCTAGCCCCGTCACCTGGCATGGATTTAAAGGGAATCCCTACGCCGAAAAAACGGCGTAGGGCCCCCCCGCAAATCCATCTCAGACCCTTATCCGAGCACGCAGCCCGGCCGGCCAGGAAAGGGGTGGGGACGAGCGAGCGTCCCCCCCCTCCTGAGCCGTACCAGGTCGTGTGCCCTCAACATGGGGGGTGCCCTGGGGAAAGAGGGGCCGTGCGCCCCCCCCCCCCCCCAAAGCACCTTGTCCCCATGTTGATGAGGACAAGGGCCTCTTCCCGACAACCCTGGCCGTTGGTTGTCGGGGTCTGCGGGTGGGGGGGGCTTATCGGAATCCTGGGAGCCCCCTTTAATAAGGGGGCCCTCAGATCCTGGCCCCCCCACCCTATGTGAATGAGTATGGGGTACAATGTACCCCTACCCATTCACCTAAGGTGTAAAAGTGTCAATAAAAAAAACACACAATTTTTTTTAAATATTTTATTGCACAGCTCCGGGGGTCTTCTTCCGTCTTGGGGGGTCTTATGTGCAATCTGCAATCTTATGTGCAGCCGGTCCGTCTTTTGTCTCATGGAACTAACTGCTGTTATCTGTAATACATCCAGCGGGCTTATATATGTCTTTCCCTGCCTCTCTTTTTTCCGATTGCAATGCCCATTAGGATTGCTCTGGATTCTATTACAGCACTGTGCTCTGAACCACCTGTCACTATTCAGGAAGATCGTTCTCTGTTTTCAATCGCTACGTTTATGTGAGAAGGGTTACTAACGTGCCATTTTAGACAGCGCATATATACTCTGCAAACCATCCTCTGTTATACATTTGCTTACCAGCAATTTAAACAACTTTACACACTAGATCCTATGTTCCACATTTTCCTTTAGCCATTCATAAACCCACGGTAAGATTTTTTATGATTACAATGATAAATGTTCTTTCTTTTGAACTATATACCTAGTAGTTTCCTATACGATACCTGATGTATATTCTAGGCCTCCTACTAGAGAAGCTTAGATATATATATATATATATATATATATATATATATATATTCATGTACTATATATCTCATATATACAGTGGTGTGAAAAAGTGTTTGCCCCCTTCCTCATTTCCTGTTCCTTTGCATGTTTGTCACACTTAAGTGTTTCGGAACATCAAACCAATTTAAAAAATAGTCAAGGACAACACAAGTAAACACAAAATGCAATTTGTAAATGAAGGTGTTTATTATTAAAGGTGAAAAAAAATCCAAACCATCATGGCCCTGTGTGAAAAAGTGATTGCCCCCCTTGTTAAAACATACTATAACTGTGGTTGTCCACACCTGAGTTCAATTTCTCTAGCCACACCCAGGCCTGATTATTGCCACACCTGTTCACAATCAAGGCATCACTTAAATAGGAGCTGCTTGACACAGTAAGGTCCACCAGAAGATCCTTAAAAGCTACACATCATGCCGAGACCCAAAGAAATTCAGGAACAATTGAGAAAGAAAGTCATTGAGATCTATCAGTCTGGAAAGGGTTATAAAGCCATTTCCAAAGCTTTGGGAATCCAGCGAACCACAGTGAGAGCCATTATCCACAAATGGCGAAGACATGGAACAGTGGTGAACCTTCCCAGGAGTGGCCGGCCGCCCAAAATTACCCCCAAGAGTGCAGCGACGACTCATCCAAGAGGTCACAAAAGACCCCACAACAACGTCCAAGGAACTGCAGGCCTCACTTGCCTCAGTTAAGGTCAGCGTTCATGCCTCCACCATCAGGAAAAGACTGGGCAAAAATGGCCTGCATGGCAGAGTTCCAAGGAGAAAACCACTGCTGAGCAAAAAGAACATCAAAGCTCGTCTCAATTTCTCCACAACACATCTTGATGATCCCTAAGACTTTTGGGACAACATTCTGTGGACCGATGAGACAAAAGTGGAACTCTTTGGAAGGTGTGTGTCCAAGTATATCTGGCGTAGAAGGAACACTGCATTTCAGAAAAAGAACATTATACCAACAGTAAAATATGGTGGTGGTAGTGTGATGGTCTGGGGCTGTTTTGCTGCTTCAGGACCTGGAAGACTTGCCGTGATAAAAGGAACTATGAATTCTGCTGTCTACCAAGAGATCCTGAAGGAGAATGTCCGACCATCTGTTCGTGTACTCAAGCTGAAACGAACTTGGGTTCTGCAGCAGGACAATGATCCTAAACACACCAGCAAGTCCACCACCGAATGGCTGAAGAAAAACAAAATGAAGACTTTGGAGTGGCCTAGCCAAAGTCCTGACCTGAATCCTATTGAGATGTTGTGGTATGACCTTAAAAAGGCCGTTCATGCTCGAAAACCCTCTAATGTAACTGAATTAGGACAATTCTGCAAAGATGAGTGGGCCAAAATTCCTCCAGGACGCTGTAAAAGCCTCATTGCACGTTATCGCAAACGCTTGGTTGCAGTTGTTGCTGCTAAGGGTGGCCCAACCAGTTATTAGGTTTAGGGGGCAATCACTTTTTCACACAGGGCCATGATGGTTTGGATTTTTTTTCACCTTTAATAATAAACACCTTCATTTACAAATTGCATTTTGTGTTTACTTGTGTTGTCCTTGACTATTGTTTAAATTGGTTTGATGTTCCGAAACACTTAAGTGTGACAAACATGCAAAGGAACAGGAAATGAGGAAGGGGGCAAACACTTTTTCACACCACTGTATATATAAACCCATATAAACTAGTTTATATTCAGAAGCCTTTTTTAACCACTTTCAGCCCCGGACCAATTTGCAGCCAAAGAACCAGGCCCCTTTTTGCGATTCGGCACTGCGTCGCTTTAACTGACAATTGCGCGGTCGTGCGACGTGGCTGCCAAACAAAATTGACGTCCTTTTTTTCCCACAAATAGAGCTTTCTTTTGGTGGTATTTGATCGCCCCTGCGTTTTTTTTGCGCTATAAACAAAAATAGAGCGAAAAAAAAAATGCGATATTTTTTACTTTTTGCTATAATAACTATCCCCCAAAAATATATAAAAAAAAAAATTTTTTTCCCTCAGTTTAGGCCGATACGTATTCTTCTACATATTTATGGTAAAAAAGTTATAGCGTTTATAATAGGGGATAGTTTTAAAATAGGGGATAGTTTTATAGCATTTTATTAATAATTTTTTTTTACTAGTAATGGCGGCGATCAGCGTTTTTCTTTATTGTGACTGCGACATTATGGCGGACACATCGGACATTTTTGACATATTTTTGGGACCATTGTCATTTATACAGAAATCAGTGCTATTTAAATGCATTGATTCCTATGTAAATGACAGTGGCAGTGAACCACTAGGGGGCGGGGAGGGGCTAAGTGTGACGTGTTGTGTTTTTTTTTTTTACAGTAGGGGGGCGTGGCTGTACGCCTGACGTCATTGATCGGCTTTCCCGATGACAGGGAACAGCCGATCAGTGACAGGCAGTGTAGGAAGCGCGGGTAGAGGCTTGTTTACACAGACCTCTCCCCGTTCTTCAGCTCTGTGACCCGATCACGGGACACCAGCGGCGATCGGGTCTGCTGGTCCCGCGGCCGTGGTCACGGAGCTCCCGACCGGGGAGGCAATTAAAGGGCACGTATATATACGTGCTTTTGCCTAGCCGTGCCATTCTGCCGATGTATATGTACAAGCGGCGGTCGGGAAGCAGTTAAACGGCGTGCCCCCCCCCCCCAAGTCCATACCAGACCCTTAAGGGTTTAAGGTGAACCCCACGCTAAAATCTAAAAAAGAAAAAAAAACGTCATGGGGCCCCCAAAATCCATACCAGACCCTTAACCGAGCATTCAACCCGGCAGGTCAGGAAGGGGGGGGGGGATGAGCGAGCGCTCCCCCCTCCTGAACCATACCAGGTTACATGCCCTCAACATGGGGGCATGGGTGCTTTGGGGCAAGAGGGGTTCTGCGTCCCCCCACCCAAAGCACCTTGTCCCCATGTTAATGAGGACAAGGGCCTCTTCCCGACAACCCTGGCCGGTGGTTGTGGGGGTCTGCGGGCAGGTGGCTTATCTGAATCTGGAAGCCCCCTTTAACAAGATCCCACAGACCCCGGCCCCTTCCCTTCCCTATGTGAATGGGTATTGGATACATCGTACCCATTCACCGAAAAAGTGTCAAAAAGTAAAAAACATTTTTGACAAATCCTTTATGAAAAAAATAAATAAAAATTGTGTCCCTCGATGTATCCATCGTTAATCACGGTGCAAGCCGGACCCCAAAAATAGAAAAATTGCAAAAAATGCCTGCTAAGAGGCTACCCACCGTTTGCCCCCTCTCACTTTGACAGCTCTTATAAAGGCAAGGGGCAGGACCGCCCCCTTCTGGCATCATGCGACATCAGAAGGGGGCGGTGCCACTGCGTGACATACCTAGGTGGCCCCCCCTTCCCTGTACAATAGCTGTCAAGGCGAAGAGAGGGCAGACGGCGGGTAGCCTCTTAAGAGTTTTTTGCAATTTTTCTATTTTTCTGGTCGGCGGGCATCGTAATTGACATCGAGGGACAGTATATTTTACCCAATACCCATTCACATAGAGGGGGGGGGGCGGGATCTGGGGGCTTCCAGACTCCGATAAGCCCCCTGCCCACAGACCCTGACAACCACAGCCCAGGGTTGTCAGGAAGAGGCCCTTGTTCCCACCAACACGGGACAGGGTGCTTTGGGGTGGGGGACTCGAGTATAAGCCAAGGGGGGGGGGGGGGGGCTTTTTCAGCAAAAAAAAAAAAAATGTGCTGAAAAACTTGGCTTATACTCGAGTATATACGGTAGTTTAAAACTTTGAGTAAAAAGATATTTGGCCTAATAAAGGACACATAGAAATGACAAGGACATAATTACTTTATGGTTTATTATTACATCAGGTTGAAAAAAAAGTAAGTCCATCAATTTTAACCACTTCAATACCGGGCACTTTCACCCCCTTCCTGCCCAGGCCACTTTTCAGCTTTTAGTGCTGTCACACTTTGAATGGCAATTGCTCAGTCATACAACACTGTACGCAAATTAAATTTGTATCATTTGTTTTCACACTAATAGAACTGTCTTTTAATGGTATTTAATAGACATGTGCACAACAAAAAAATTTGTTTTTTTCGTTTCGTTTTTTTCGTTTCCGTTGATTCGTAACGATTCGTACATTCGTAAGTTGTCGGTGTTCGGATTCGTAACGATTCGTAAGAGTTATTTTTCCGTTGATTCGTTTTTTCGTTAGTTTAATCCTCGGACGCATTCGTATTTATTCGTGCATTCGTAACATTCGTAGATTCGGAATCGGAGCATAATTCATAATTTTATGTAATGTGTATGCTATTATTACATTTTAATAATTTACGAATCGAAAAAAAAAGTTACAAATCGAAAAAAAAAAGTTACGAATCAGAAAAAAAGTTACGAATGTACGAATTTTTTTTGTTCAATCTATTTGAAAAAAAAAAAAAGTTACGAATCGAAAAAAAAGTTACGAATGTACAAATTTTTTTGTTCAATCCATTCGAAGCACGTTAAGCAGCACCATTGTAAGGGACACAGAAAATTACCAATTCAACGAAAAAAAAAGTTACGAATGTACGAATTTTTTTCGTTCGTTTTCGTTTTTCAGATTTTCTTCATTAGTACATTCGTTGTTTCTAATTAGTTTTTTTTGGATTTTCTTTGTTTTTCGGATTCGTTCGAGTCGAATGATTCGTTAATCGGATTCGTACGATTCGAACGATTCGTTAATTCGGATTCGTACGATTCGAACGATTCGTTCATTCGTACGAAAACGAACGAACGAAAATAACGAAAAAAAATGAAAAACAAAACTAATTGCACATGTCTAGTCTGAGACCCGGACACATTATTCAGACCGGACTATGGCTTCCCAGCAGGGTTGCTGGCTGCAGTTGTCTAAGTTGAGAGTTTCTGTTACACTCTCTTTCACACTGCCCAAAGCCAACACTATCAATCCCCCCCCTCAAACACACACACAGATGGGAAAGGAGGGCCGATCTGCACCTCTTTCTCCCGCCCCTACCCTTCTGTGTCTGCCCACACTCCAATCCCCGGTGCTGTACCTCAGAAAAGGAAAGTGGGGATGGGAAATTTGAAGCCCAGCAGCTTCGTATACATCTGGATAAGAGGTGCTGACTGCCAAGGGGTGAGTGAGCTCACCATCCATCCCTGTCTGGGACTGAAGTCTCCCACCCCCCCCCCCCCTTCTCTCTCCTGCCTCTAAGTGAGTATGCTAAGGTAAATCAGGGTTCTCAGAGTACCATGTTTCCCCTTACTCTGGTGTACAGAGTCTTCTCTGTACACCAGGGCATCCCTTATGTTAGAGTCCCTGGAGTTCTCCCTTACATCAGAGTCTACAGAGTCCCTTCTTATGCCCCGTACACACGGTCGGAAATTCCGATCGGACCATGTTGTCGGAAAATCCGCCCCTGTGTGTGGGCTCCATCGGACTTTTTCCGTCGGAATCTCAGACGGAAAAAATTGGAGATCCTGCTCTGTAGAGAATTTCCGACGGACAAAGCGACACGCATGCTCGGATCAAATTACAAGACCAAAGCTATTGGCTACCAGCCTCTACGTAGTTCCGTCGTACGCAACGAACGTCACCACGTTCAGGATGATCGGATTTTCCGACAACTTTTCCGACCGTGTGTGTATGCAACACCAGTGTCGGACAAAATCCGTCGGAAAAAATCTGATTTATTTTATGGGCTGTGACGTGTGTGTTTTTTTTTTACATTAGGGGGCGTGGCTGACGTCTGACGTCATTGATCGGCTTTCCCGATGACCGGGAACAGCCGATCAATGACAGGCAGAGTAGGAAGCGCGGGGAGAGGTTTGTTTACACAGACCTCTCCCCGTTCTTCAGCTCTGTGACCCGATCGCGGGACACCAGCGGCGATCGGGCCCGCTGGTCCCGCGGCCGGGGTCACGGAGCTCCCGACCGAGTCGCGAGACCCACAGGCAGGCAAATGCACGATCACGTACAGGTACGTGATTTTGCCTGCCCGTGCCATTCTGCTGACGTATATATGCAGTGGCCGGTCGGGAAGCGGTTAAGTAACTGCGTTAAGTAACTCTGTTTATTTTAACTCAGTTACTTACATCAGACCTCTGCTTCCACTCGTACGCTGACGACACTCAATTATATTTTCGTATCACCGGACAAAAAGACCATCATCAGCAATTAGGAAAATGCCTCACTATGATAGACGACTGGATGACTATTAGCTCCCTCAAACTTAATGAATCAAAAACAGAACTTCTTATTCTACATGCAAATCATAACCCCCGAACAGACAGACCATCGCCCCAAGGACCAAGGCTAAGAGTCTCGGAGTCATTTTTGACTCAGAAATGTCAATGGATGCACAAATGGGAGCAGTAGTCAGTGGATCTCACCATCTGCTCCGCCTGCTACGCAGACTCCTCCCCTTCATTCCAAAAGAGGACAAAGCAGTGGTAGTTGGAACAGTCATCAATTCTCGACTGGACTACGCAAACTCCCTCTACATAGGATTACCCCAATATCAACTTGCGCGCTTACAACTTATCCAAAACACGGCGGCAAGACTGATAACAGGAAAAAAACCCTGGGAATCCATCTCCCCTTCCCTGAGGAGCCTACACTGGCTAACCGTAAAGAATCGGATCACATTCAAGACCCTCTGCCTCACCCACAAATGCACTTATGGAAACGCTCCGCAATACCTTTGCGAAAAAATAAAACACTACACACCCAATCGCAGTCTTCGATCGGCTAATCAAAATCTTCTCCTCATTCCTAAATCCCGCTACAAATCGAAGGGGGAACGGAGATTCGCTGTCCAGGGACCACGGCTATGGAACGCTCTACCAACCGACATCCGCATGGAAGAAAACCATCAGGCCTTCAGGAAGAAACTCAAGACCTACCTCTTTTAGAAGCTTGACAACCAAACGCCAATACAGCGCCTTGAGGCGATTCAGTTCGCATTGTAGCGCTATACAAGTTATTCATTCATTCATTCATTCATTACATCACTGGCTATAAGTGAAGCAATATGTCCTGTTATTGTTAATGTATTTCCGTAGTACAATATTGTTTCACTTCACTTATCGTCATCTTCATAGCTTTATGAATATCCTGATTCCTTAAAGTATAAATGATGGGGTTTAATAGCGGAGTCACTGCAAAGTAGACGAAGGACAATCCTTTATAGAGCTGGAGATAATGGCTGCTCCTTGGCATCACGTAGAGGCTGAAAAGTGTGCCGAAATACAAAGTCACCACCAGGAGATGTGAACTGCAGGTGGAGAAGGCCTTCTGTCTTCCCGACGATGACTTAATTCTGAGAATCGCAACGATGATAAAAATGTAGGACAGGACAATGAGTAGAAAAGGTCCAACGGTCAGGGTGATGCTGATGACCAAGACATAAATCATTAAAACACTTATGTCTGAGCACGCCACGGAAAGCAGGGTCGTGTAGTCACAATGGAAGTGGTCGATGCCAACAGGGCCGCAAAATGTCAAGTTAATTAACAAGTAAAATACCACCGCCACGCTCAAGAATGAGAACAGCCAGAACAAAATCAATAAATACAAACACAGCCTATTGTGAATGAGAGCGGAATATCTCAGAGGCTTACAGATGGCCAAGTATCTATCATATGACATTAACGTAAGCAGAAAAGACTCCACATCCGACACGCCTCCCAAAACGTTCAGTTGGATAACGCAGCCGAGATAGGAAATGACTCCTCTTCCCAACAGTATGTCATGGAGCATCAGCGGAACCAGGTTCGTAGTAGGGATGAGCCGAACACCCCCCCGTTCGGCTCGCACCAGAACCCGCGAACGGACCTAAAGTCCGTGCGAGCTTTAGAACCCTATTAGTTATAATGGATGCGAACGTTCGAAATTAAAAGTGCTCATTTTAAAGGCTAATATGCATGTTAATGTCATAAAAAGTGTTTGGGGACCTGGGTCCTGCCCCAGGGGACATGTATCAATGCAAAATTTTTTTTTAAAAACGGCCGTTTTTTCAGGAGCAGTGATTTTAATAATGCTTAAATTGAAACAATAAAAGTGTAATATTCCTTTAAATTTCGTACCTGGGGGGTGTCTATAGTATGCCTGTAAAGGGGCGCATGTTTCCCGTGTTTAGAACTGTCTCTGCGCAAAGTGTCATTTTTGAAAGTAAAAAAGCTATTTAAAATCACTCGCGGCTAATGTTAATTCACGGCTCCCGTAACACAGAGAACAGTGATTCATTGAAACTCATTCATAAAAAAAAGTCATTGATAAAAAAAAAAAAAAATGAAAAAAAAAAAGCGTAGGGGTCCCCCCAAATTCAATAACCAGGCCCTTCAGGTCTGGGATGGATATTAAGGGGGATCCCAGCCAAAAAAAAAAAAAAAAAATGGCGTAGGGTCCCCCTCAAAATCCATACCAGACCCTTGAGGTCTGGTATGGATTTTAAGGGGAACCCTAGCCAAAAAAAATGGCGTGGGGTCCCCCTCAAAATCCATACCAGACCCTTATCCGAGCACGCAACCTGGCAGGCCGCAGGAAAAGAGGGGGGGACGAGAGCGGCCCCCCCTCTCGCCTGAACCGTACCAGGCCACATGCCCTCAACATTGGGAGGATGCTTTGGGGGTCTAAGACCCCTAAAGCACCTTGTCCCCATGTTGATTAGGACAAGGGCCTCTTCCCCACAACCCTGGCCGGTGGTTGTGGGGGTCTGCGGGCGGGGGGCTTATCGGAATCTGGAAGCCCCCTTTAACAAGGGGACCCCCAGATCCCGGCCCCCCCCCTGTGTGAAATGGTAAGGGGGTACAAAAGTACCCCTACCATTTCACCAAAAAAGTGGCAAAAATGGTAAAAAGGACAGGAGACAGTCTTTGACAATTCCTTTATTAAAATCTTCTTTCTTCTTTCTTCATCCTTCGGATTCTTCATCTTCTCCTTCCTTCATCTTCTTCCATCTTCTTCTTCCATTTTCTTCTTCCTCCGATCCGCTTCTTCTTGCGCTGGTCTTCTCGTCCTTCTCGTCCGGCATCTTCTTCCGTCGGCGTCGGCGTCGGTGTCGGTGTCTTCTTGGGCCGCTCCGCGCAATGGGAGGCTCCCGCTGTGTGAGGCTCCGCTCCATCTGACAGGTCTTTTAAAACGGAGGGCACCTGGTGACCCCGCCCCCCTCTGACATCATGGGGAAAGCCATCATGGAATTCCCCATGACGTCCCTGTGCGTCAGAGGGGGCGGGGTCACCAGGTGCCCTCCATTATAAAAGACCTGTCAGACGGAGCGGAGCCTCACACAGCGGGAGCCTCCCATTGCGCGGAGCGGCCCAAGAAGAGACAGAGACACAAACGCCGACGCCGACGGAAGAAGATGCCGGACGAGAAGGACGAGAAGACCAGCGCAAGAAGAAGCGGATCGGAGGAAGAAGAAAATGGAAGAAGAAGATGGAAGAAGATGAAGGAAGGAGAAGATGAAGAAACCGAAGGATGAAGAAAGAAGAAAGAAGATTTTAATAAAGGAATTGTCAAAGACTGTCTCCTGTCCTTTTTACCATTTTTGCCACTTTTTTGGTGAAATGGTAGGGGTACTTTTGTACCCCCTTACCATTTCACACAGGGGGGGGGCCGGGATCTGGGGGTCCCCTTGTTAAAGGGGGCTTCCAGATTCCGATAAGCCCCCCGCCCGCAGACCCCCACAACCACCGGCCAGGGTTGTGGGGAAGAGGCCCTTGTCCTAATCAACATGGGGACAAGGTGCTTTAGGGGTCTTAGACCCCCAAAGCATCCTCCCAATGTTGAGGGCATGTGGCCTGGTACGGTTCAGGCGAGAGGGGGGGCCGCTCTCGTCCCCCCCTCTTTTCCTGCGGCCTGCCAGGTTGCGTGCTCGGATAAGGGTCTGGTATGGATTTTGAGGGGGACCCCACGCCATTTTTTTTGGCTAGGGTTCCCCTTAAAATCCATACCAGACCTCAAGGGTCTGGTATGGTTTTTGAGGGGACCCTACGCCATTTTTTTTTTTTTTTTTGGCTGGGATCCCCCTTAATATCCATCCCAGACCTGAAGGGCCTGGTTATTGAATTTGGGGGGACCCCTACGCTTTTTTTTTTGTTTTTTATTAATGAATGACAGCTCTCTGTGTTACAGGAGCCATCAATTCATTAGCCGCGAGTGATTTAAATAGCTTTCTTCCTGCAAAAATGACACTTTTTTGCAGGGAAAGTTCTAAGCACAGGAAACCTGCCCTCCTTCACAGGCTACCTATAGACACCCCCCAGATGTGATACTGCAATGCTGTTCTAACAGCATGCACACACATATCCCCAGAAATAAAGAACATATTGTTGTCAGCAGTCAGCAGCACACTGACACGCTGACACTGTGAGTGAAACATAATATGCGAGGCCGCCGCCGCGGCGGCCTCTTATACCGTGGGGCGTGTATTAAAGCCCCTGAGCTATAATTGGCTACAGGCATCCTGCCTGTAGCCAATTATGGCTCTCCTCGCTGCCGGCGCTGTGATTGGCCAAGCATGCGGGGTCACAGTGCATGCTTGGCCAATCATCAGCCAGCATTGCACTGCGCGGGCCGCAATGCATTGCGGGGCCGCTCGCATCACACGAATTTGATGCGAGCGGTCCCAATAGTTCTGGGCTCGCCGAGCGAGCGAACACCCGGTGCTCGATTCGAACATGGGTTCGAATCGAACACCGGGCTCATCCTTAGTTCGTAGTATAGACTAATTCACAAAACAGCAAATTACTGATGAGGAAGTACATAGGGGAATGGAGATGAGGGCTTTTATTCACCAAAAAGATGATCAGGAGGTTCTCAATGCAGGTACATGTGTAGATTATCAGCAGGAAGATAAAGAGCGGGATTTTGTAGTCCCTGAGGCTTTCAAATCCAAGAATCCGAATTTCCACAAAAACGGTTTGATTCATTTGATGTGACATCTGTGAAAATTAATTAACGGACAGTAAATGTTATTATTCAGTGTCCGAGGACAGCTGGAATTGCGCACAGAAACTGCGCAGTGCTAGTATTTTATTTATTTTTATTTATTTATTACAGGATTTATATAGCGCCAACAGTTTACGCAGCGCTTTACAATATAAAAGGGAGGCAAAACAGTTATAATACAATAAAATACAAGAGGGTTAAGAGGGCCCTGCTCAGAAGAGCTTACAATCTAATCTAATCTAATCTAATCTAATAAATGGAGTCTATGAAATAGTGTGCTGACAATGGAGGTTGTGTAAGGGGAATAGTATCACTGTCCTCACCTAGATTGATGAGCTGATCAGGTCCCTCCAGCTGCTCTGGCAAAATCAAGACCGGGGATGCAGGCCTAAACAAATAGGGCTTGCTGGCTGAGTCTCTCTGCAGGGGCTGCTCTCTGGGGGGGGGGGGGGGGGGGTGGGTGGTGAGGACAATTGCTACTGCCCTAGAATTTGGCCCATAGGGGAAGACTCTGTGTGGCAGTGGTGTGTCAGCCATCACTCCTGCCTGTGGTAATGTGTGCTACGGGATATGAAGTAGGAGGAACTGGGCTGTGAAGGGGTGGGAGTGGCCGACTCAGGCTCTCAGCCACTTGCTGAGAGGCTGAGCCAGATGTCAGTGTTTTCTCATCAGCAGTATATAGCAGTGTTGTGACTTCTACCAGTGTCTGGTTAAAGCTTCTGCTCTGACTGTCCTATGAGCCTGCAGGATCCCTGATCCTCTATCTGGACAGTGCTGATTGGCCCAGTGCTGATTACATGCACCCTCTCAAGGAAAATACAAATTTAGCTTGAGCACTATTCGGCATGTAGAATGAAACTAATGAATTAGGCATCCCATCTATCGTGCCTTTCACCAAAATATATCTGCCTGAGGGGTCTCTGGTTACCACCGACATGGAGAAGTTTAAATGTTATTGTTTTATTCTCTGCATTGGAGAGATAAGACTGGGGGAAGTGTTGATGTAGAAAGGAGGGGTTGAAAGACGTAGGAAAGTGGGTCTCTTGGAGCAAGAGGACATCTGTTTTTTGGGATTGGTAGAGTTTAAACAGTTTTCTCCTTTTGACTGGAGAGTTAAGGCCCTGTACATTATGTGAGACTATGTGTAACTGAGATGGAGAAGTGTTATTTACAGGCATGGATCAGAGGTAGCTACAGCATCTGTGTGGGCCTTACCCTGCATTGACCAGATGTATACTTCCGATCTGGAGAAAAGTTGAACTCTAGGTGACCTTCGAGGGGGAAGAGAAGAAGAGGAGAGCGAAGGGAGAAGAGGTGGACCTTCTGGAAATAAAAAAGAGACGCAAAACATGTGAACTTCAAACAACAAGAGGTAATTAAATCCCAAACCCAAGATGGTGTGTGGGAGCCCATTCCCACACACCATAAATCCTTTCCCCAAAAACAAAAAAATTTCCCCCAAGGCCAGGGGAGAGGTAGCAGTCTCCGACAGGGATCAAAAGATATTCCCAGTCAGTAACAAGTGGAGGAGCAGGACATCTGCTCCGGCCGCCTCAACTTGCAATAGCAGTAATATGTATGAGGGCAGAGCCCCTAAAAGATTTAAGGTCCCTGAGGGGATGAGCAACTCCAGACCCCAGAGCCGGCCAGGGTTCCCCCTAGGGAATCCGAACTAGCACAGGTCAGGGGCCTGTGTAAAGCTCACTCCAACAGGGAATTGCAGGGTGGCAAGCCAAGCAATACATCTAGCTTGTCACCTCCGCCCAGAAAATATTCCGAAACTTTAAATAAAAATATGCCAAAGATATATACAGGTGTCTATATGTCAAGCAACAAACAGAGGAAATGTGTTGAACTGAAAAACGTGCAATGTAAAATCAAGATCAGGATCAAGAGGAAAAAGACACAGAACAGTGCTTTCAGCACTCTTCAACAGTGTTGGAGGGGTGTGGAGGGCTGTGCCAAGCATAGCTTGTTGAAACAGGAGAGGAGAGCAATATTTCTTTAGGAGGATCCAGATGGATCAGGTTGGACCAACAACAGGCCTTGGAGAGACCCAGGCGATGGACCCTAACTAGTGGGGCCTGGAGTCTTTGGACTTCTTGGATAGGTGCTTCTGCCACATTGGGGCGATGGGACTGGACGGTGGTGGTCTCTAAGAAGACGAGTTGGGGCCTCTGCTGGCCGATGCTGTCATATGGTCTTGATGGTCTTGAGTGATGAGGTCCAGTTGGAGGAGCAGCCTTTTCCGGTCTGCGAAGGATGAGAAGCCGTAGGGTTTTTTATTCAGGGAGAAGGATAGGCGAAAAGGGAAGGACCATCTGTACAAGATAGATTTCTGTGTCAGCACGTGTAGAAGCGGTTTAATCAATCTCCGTTTCTGTATGGTATAATGTGATAAGTCGGCAAAAATTTGTATGGGTCGACCCTGGAAAGAAAGAGAACCTTCCTCCCAGGAGCGGTGCATAACCTCCTCCTTTACTTTGTAGAAGTATGGCTTAACGACAATGTCTCTGGGGAGGCCATCTTGGCGGGGTGGTTGCAGGGCTCTATCCATCTCTAGGCAGTGGTCTGGGATGTTGGGGATGAGTTCCTTTATTAAAGAGCGTACTATTTGGCCAGCATCCTTGAATGATTCGGGGATCCCCCTAATCCTGAAATTATATCTCTGCGATCTATTTTCAAGATCATCAATTTTGGAAAACGCGCTTTCAAGCTGGTCATGCAAATCCTGAATTCGGGCAGTATTCTGTTTACAGTCTGGTCCGCTTTGGTTTCGATTGCTTCAATCCTTGCACCTAAATTCTGTAGATCCGCCTGGATGGCAGTGGAGATTTGGGTAGCGGTTTGAGACAGACCTCTGGAAAGCATTGTGATAAACATTGACATTGTGTAGGAGAAGTCCTGGGGCATAGAGGGGAGGCCCCGTGTGGAAGCATTACATCCCTCCGGGCTGGCAGTGATATCCTCCATAGGGGAGAGGGGCATGTCCTCCAGGGTTCTGCCTATGAGGGATTCTGTGGAGGTGGGAGACAGGCTGTTGTGGTATTGTGTACCCACTGTGGGGCCCAACGGCCCGGCTGAACAGACATCCTGGTCTGCTATAGAGTCCTCTGTCCCCAGCTCTCCTCCTTGTGTGCTAGCAGCAGGTGCCATCTTGGATGAGGCCGCGGGTCCCGGTCCGGCATACAGAATGCGGGAAAGGTACCTCCTCACAGTTCCCCTCCCCTCATCCTGGGGATCCCTGCTGTGTCCCCTATCCTCGGGCAATGTCGGTGGTTGGGGCTCTGCCTTGGAAGCGGCTGTAGTGAAGCTATATGGCCAGAGTAGAGCGGAGCCCTCGGATCAGGCGTCCATCCGAAGAGCTGCCACGCATGTGCCTCACATTACTGGCTTTTTTAATAACATCCAATGTGCATGAGGTCTTAGTGTCATTTCTAAATGGGACAAATTATAAAAAAACATTTTTTTTTTTTTAGCTGGAACCCCCCCAGAACTACTGTGTTTTGAGAGGAGTTTTTCAGCTGTAAAAAACGCTCTAACTCTGAAAAAAGCTGAAAACAGCGTAAAAACACAGAAAAACTTGGCTATTCGGCAGGGTTACAAACCTCCCCTAGCATTTTTTTCTGACAAATCATGGGAAATTTACTGGCGGAGCACATTTTTTACTGCCAACCTGGAAATTACAGAACTCCTATTGAAAACTAACACAGTGAATATATGAACAGTATAAACATGATATGGAAACACTGATGTAAGAATACCTATAACAAAGTAATTTGCTTGATTTACACTTAAAAAGTCACCACCGCATAAAATTATCAGCCCCTGATATTTATTGGCAGTTGTAAAAAAAACACAGATTTTTACAAACTGTCAGTAAATTTACTGGCGGTTGGCAACCCTGCTATTCGGCAATTAGTGTTTTTGAGCCATAAGCTTTTATGGGAGTATAGTTTTGCTTAACCGCTTCCCGACCGCCTAACGCTGATATACGTCGGCAAAATGGCACGGGCAGGCAAAATCACGTACCTGTACGTGATCGTGCATGTGCCTGCCTGTGGGTCGCACGCGCGCTGCCAGCTGCCGCGCGCTGCCAGCTGCGCGCTCGCGACCCGGTCGGGAGCTCCGTGCCCGATTGCCGCTGGTGTCTCGCGATCGGGCTACGGAGCTGAAGAACGGGGAGAGGTTTGTGTAAACAAACCTCTCCCCGCGCTTCCTACACTGACTGTCAGTGATCGGCTGTTCCCGGTCATCGGGAAAGCCGATCAATGACGTCAGACGTCAGCCCCGCCCCCTAATGTACAAAAAAAACACACACGTCACAGCCCATAACCCCTCCCCTCCCCCTAGTGGTTAACCCCTTCACTACAACTGTCATTTATACAGGAACCAATGCATTTAAATAGCATTGATTGCTGTATAAATGACAATGGTCTCAAAAATTTATCAAAAATGTCCGATGTGTCCGCCATAATGTCGCAGTCACAATAAAAATTGCTGATCGCCGCCATTACTAGTAAAAAAAAAATATTAATAAAAATGCTATAAAACTATCCCCTATTTTGTAAACGCTATAACTTTTGTGCAAACCAATCAATAATCGCTAATTGCGATTTTTTTTTACCAAAAATATGTAGAAGAATATGTATCGGCCTAAACTGAGGAAAAAAAATGTTTTTTTAAATATTTTTTGGGGATATTTATTATAGCAAAAAGCAAAAAATATTGCATTGTTTTCAAAATTGTCACTCTATTTTTGTTTATAGCGCAAAAAATAAAAACCGCAGGGGCGATCAAATACCACCAAAAGAAAGCTCTATTTGTGGGAAAAAAAGGACGCCAATTTTGTTTTGGAGCCACGTCGCACGACCGCGCAATTGTCAGTTAAAGCGACACAGGGCCAAATCGCAAAAAGGGGCCTGGTCCTTTGGCTGCCAATTGGTCCGGGGCTGAAGTGGTTAAAAAAAGCTAAAAAAATGCTACAGCAAAAAAAACTTTGAAAAACTTTAAAAAACACTAAAAAAACTTGGCTATTCTGTGCTTATCAGTTTTTTTGAGCCATAGGCTGTTATGGGAATATAGTTTTCCAAAAAAAAAAGCAAAAAAATGCTACAGCTAAAAAAAAAACGTAGAAAAACGCCAAAAAACAATGAAAAAATTGGCTATTCAGCGTTTATGATTTTTTTTTGAGTAATGCGCTTTTATAGGAGTATAGTTTTGCTAAAAAAAAAGCTAAAACGCTACAGCTAAAAAATAAATGCTGAAAAATGCTAAAAAAAAAAAACGCTACTACAAAAATGCTGAGAAACTGATTCTACAGCTAACAATACTGGCTTTGTTAATAATGTCCTGTGTGCATGAGGCCTTAAGCCCCATACACATGCGCGGATTATCCGAGGACCAGGTCCATTGGATCATGTCCGTCGTACTTTGTCCGATGTTGGTTTTGCGTACACACGGTCGGACAAAGTTGTCGGAAAATCCGATCATTCCGAACGTGGTGACGTTTGTTGCCCACGACGGGACTACGTAGAGGCTAGTAGCCAATAGCTTTGGTCTTGTAATGTGATCTGAGCATGCGTGGCACTTTGTCCGTCGGAATTCGCTACACACGATCGGATTTGGTGTGATCGGACTTTGTTGTCAAAAAATCTATCCAGCAGGAGATAGGACTTTGTCCGTCAGACAATCCGATGGAAACTGTCCGAACATTGTCCGATAGGACAGAATCCATCGGAAAATCCGACCGTGTGTATGGGGCTTTAGTGTCATTTCTAAATGGGTCAAATTATAAAAAAAAAAAAAAAAAAAATAATTATTCCAGTACTAATAAATGACAGTAAATCTGCTTTAAAAAAAAATGTCCAAAAAACTTATAAAAAACGCAGAAAAATGCTACTACAAAAATTCTGAAAAACTTTCTATAGCTAACGTTACTGGCATTTTTAATAACACCCAATGTACATGAGGCTTTAATGTCATTTTTAAATGGGACAAATTATTAAAAAAAAAAAATGTTTTTTTTTTTTTTTTAATTCCAGTACTAATAAATTATAGTAAAGTACAGTACAGTAATCTGCTTTAAAAATTCTACAGCTAAAAAAACACCCAAAAATGCAAAAAATAGCTAACATTATATGCTTTGTTAATAACATCCAGTGTGCATGAGGCTACACACGGTCGGAATTCTTCTCGGAA